>CM044436.1:43091539-43102185 GCA_024363595.1 Xenopus borealis
CATGACAGTCCATGCGCATAAGCCGAATGAAAAGCTGCCACAATTTATAAATCCACACCTTCGGTTTGGGGAATTTTTTTTGCCCCATATGTGCCCTTTAAAGGAGAAAGAAAGGCCTATTTCATTGGGGATGCCAAAAGTTAGGCACCCCCAAGTGATTATATATACTTACCTCACACCTAGGGCTGGTGCTCCTATCAGGAGGAAACCGCACCGGTCCAGGGGTTCTTGCAGAAAGCACCACAGAGCGATCAGCTTCTTTACACAAATTTCCCGGGCAGACACATTCCACAGCAGAACCAAACAGCCGACTTCTTTGTTAAAGTTCAGCTTTTCACACTACTACGCATGTGGTGCTCGCTGGAGGAACCCTGAGCCAGTGCAGTTTTCTGCTGATAGGAGCAGCGGTCTGGGGTGTGAGAAGTAAATACAATCACTTGGGGGTGCCTAACTTTTGGTACCCCCAAGAAAATAAAGCCTTTCCTTCTCCTTTTAAATAAGGGCAGTAATAGACACCTGTTTTTTGCACCGAATGAGTAACCTCACTAACTGAACTCCACACTGTGATTTGATTTGAACAAGCCTCAATGAATGAATCCATTACACAGAATCTGCAGCATGCATGTCATGACTGCTGGATTTCCATTAGATTAATTACACCTACTGGTAAATGATTTGCCATGTAGAAATCTAATTAACAGTGAGTGATCAGGTTAGTGATGTTGGACTGCTATTACTCTGTGCATGCTTGCTAAAATAATGTATATTTCTGTTTAGAAAGCAAAATTCCTTACCCTTCTCTTTTTGCAGCAGTTACTGATTAAAAGGCCGTAGTAACCTTGACAGCAAAGAGAGAAAAAAAAAACACTTCACGTATCTTCAAAAGCTGGTTATTTTAGACAATCGATCAATATAATATTCAGGTCCCTTGTTTCTCATAGTTGATTTATTCCAGAAAACTGCTTCTACAAAGCTTTTAATTCTTCCTTTGCAAATGGGAAAAGAAATGATGCTGAAAAAGCAGAATCTTCAGCTGTCGGTAGGTCTCAAACTCTAATCAAAAAAGCATCCGTGCAGGGAATCCAAAATGTTTCCCTAAAACTTTTTTTTTTGCTTTATGGCCCGATTCAGTGGCAATTTATTTAGATTTTGGTAGACTGTATTTGAGGCAGTTGTACCATTCGTAATGAATCTCTAAATCATTATCTTGTCATTGGGTTCTTCTTCAGATTTTCTGTGCGGTTTTTTTTCTAGCACTCCCACATATTTCCTACTTTGATTGAAGGTTGGGGGGCCCCAAACATGGTCCAGCAAAGTCTCTCAGGATCACAAAATAGCAGAAAGCAGGGAGCTTCTGAATGATCTCCGTCATATGAAGACTCCTTTTGGTTCACTGCAGGATATTTTTTCACCTCTATTCAACCATGCCTCGTCTTTGAAATTCATAGTCCAAAAACATTTCCACAAAATCTTTGGGAAATGAATATGTAATTCTTGCAAAGTGAATTGGTAGTCAGTCTTGACATATTCTTTTGAGAATATCTTCTTTAAATTAACTGAGCCTATAGAACAGTGATCCTCAAACTTGGCCCTCCAGCTGTTTAGGAACTACAAGTCCCACAATGCAATGATGGAGTCTGACAGCCACAGTCAGGCAAGTGCATTGTGGGACTTGTAGTTCCTTAACAGCTGGAGGGCCAAGTTTGAGGACCTCTGCACCTCTGCTATAGAAGGAAAGACTAGAATTAGCTAGTGGTCTGATCCAGTTGTTTGGCCCTTGAGTCAATGATTGATTCATCATTACTGCTATGCAAGAGGCCGGCAAGATCAAGGACTGCACTGACAAGCTGATTTGTACTTTGATCCAATGGGAAAATCAAACAGGTCGACGTGGGCCTCTTACATGGCAGGTACAAGTTGTGACCACCAACACGCCATTCAAAGTCGGGCACAAATCTTTGGAATTTTGTACTGGGGCAGAATGATTTGTATATCAGGAGAAAGGTTTTGTTTGTGGATAAAACATGCACCTTGTTTTTGCACAGATTTTGCAAATTAAACCTTAAAGTTTTACAAGAGCCATAATTACATAAATCCAATATTAAAATGTTGAGCCAGAGACTGGTTTAGTTGTTTATTGTTTCGTAGTCAAAAAGAAACTATAGATTTTTTTTTTTTTTCCTTTTGGTGCAAATTAGAAGTTGGGTTCAGATTTTTTTTTTGTTTTCTGGATCAGCTTTAAAAATGTATTTGATTAAACTACGGCAACACTTAAAGGACAAGGAAAGGGAAAAAAAATAAATAAAATCCCATTTTTACTTCCTTGAATGAAAAAGAAATCTATCTCCAATATACTTTAATTTAAAAATGTGTACAGTTTTTATAAGAAACCTGACTCTATTCAGTGAAATTCTCCCTTCATTTACTCATGTGGATAGGAATTGTTACACAGTCCCTAAATGCTGGGCAAGGAAACATCATGCTTATGAAAAGCAGGGGGAGCCCCCGCCTTACTTCCTAGTCATGCAGAACTCCAGCAGCTTTGTTTCCCTGTAGAGCAGTCGACGACTGTGTAGAGATTTGTATTGGATTTTATTTCTGCCTTTATATCCCTTTTAATGTTTCCAACTCCAGCTGCAGGGACAAATATCACGGAGCCAGATTTAAACAGATAATCTGGGATTCTATTACACAATACAAAAACTATAAAATCCCCATTAGATTACATGACAACACAGGACCCAGTGTAGTCTGTATATTCTGATTATTATTAATCTTGCTGTATCACTTTCTAGCAGATATTATTTGACTGATTTGCTATTTTGATAATTTATGATGATCCCTAAGCTTAGCCCAGATCACACTGAGCATGCGCACAGTCTTGGTCTTGCAAAGATGTATAACAAAGTTACAAGATGACAGCCCCCTGTGGCCAACTTTGAAAGCATAAATCATTTGTTTGATTAGACTTGTGGTGCAGTAAGTTCGTTTAGATTTTCGTTGTCCTTTAAAGGGCTTGTTCATCCAAACACTTTTTTCTGTTCAGTGGTTTTCAGATTGTTCTCCATAAATAAAGACTTTTTTTCAATTACTTTTCCATTATTTATTTTTTACTGTTTTTCCAAAATCAAAGTTTAAAGTTGAATGTTGGTGTCTTTGGTGTTTGAGTCTGACAGCTCAGTAATTCGGGTTCAGAATCTAAACTGTTACAATTTTGCAACATTTAATTGATACATTTCACAGCAACATCTCTGGAGTATTAGCAACTATTGTATCAGTTCTAACAGCTGCCTGTATCAAAACCCAGAGATTCTGCTTAGCAGGGACAAAGATAAGAAATGTATCCATTAAATGTATAAAGTTAGAACAGTTGGGGGGGGGTGTCGGCGACCCCCCCTCCCAGAGCTGCTTTAGAAGGTGAAAAATGACACTTTACACTTCAATATTAGAAAAATGGTTACAAATAGAAAATAGACAGTAATTGGAAAAAGTCCTTATTTCTGGTGATCTATCTGATCTAGTTGTTTGAAGGTGGACAACCTTTAAGTCTTTGTTCAACCTAAGCTGCTCAGGTAACCATGAATGATAAACAACGTTTTTGGTATGATACTTTCATGTTCAGAATTATTTCTTTTCATCATAGGAGAATACCTCATTCTGTTGTGGCAAATCAAAGGAAGACAAATGGCAAACAAGAACAGAGGAATATGATCAACATAGAGAAAACCATATTAAAAAGAACCAGCCTTACTTCTTACAGTTATATTTTTAAATAAATGCCATAAGGTAAACCAAAGGGATTTTTTTTTTTTTTTTAAAGAGCATAAAAATAAAACCTTTTTACATTCATGATTGTGCAACATAAATGAGCAGGTACTGAAACATATTGCTGGGGGAAAAAAAAAAAAAGTGTAGTAAAAAATGTTCAATAAAAATGTCGTTTAGCGATTCACCATGCTGTACACTCAGGAGTCCATGGAGTGGTAGCTAGAATGTAGCTTTGGCATTCAGTACAAACCATGCTACCATGTAAACATCAGCATTGCTACAAGCAGGCAATAATGGTCACTGTTCTTCTAATGCCTTTTGGCACTGACATAGTAAACAGTCGGGCAAAGTGGAAGAAAGCGATCTGATCCATAATGTCAGAAGCCCAGAACTGAAGTGACAGTGCAGCAGGGAGGGCACGGAGGGGAGCATCTGGCACGCAGCTAAACCTTCATCACCTTAACAAGAGAAAGGAAAAAGAGTACAAATAACACAGCCACTACATATTTAGTTTTATTCTCATTTTTATAGCACTAACAAATTACAGTGTTTTTTTAATTCTTATTCTGTGATTTCTTTGTAAGTCGCTTATGCTGCTAAATGACATTATAGTACAATGATGTGTGAATGAGTTAAAGGAGTTACATATACTGTCAAACACCTGCCTGTCAACACTTCCTATACAGATAGATGAGTAATGCTCTGCCTATGGGGGGCAAAGGCTCTGCCTACAGGGGGGCAAAGGCTCTGCCTACGGGGGGCAAAGGCTCTGCCTACGGGGGGCAAAGGCTCTGCCTACGGGGGGCAAAGGCTCTGCCTACGGGGGGCAAAGGCTCTGTCTATGGGGGGCAAAGGCTCTGCCTATGGCAGCCCTGGAGGTGAGGTGAGGTGGACCAACATTTCAAAACGGTGTTCAGCCCCCTTATACAATATACAGAACTGCTTTGAGTGCAGTCCCACAGCACATTATAACATCTCTCTGCATCCACTGTCAATCTCTTCATCAGGTGCAGTCCCACAGCACAAACATTACAGACAAGAATTAAGTGGTGCAGATGGGATTATTATCAGTACATTTCCATTTACTGAAATCATGGAATGTCAGTAGCATTAGAACAGAGGAGGAAGGGGGGTATAAAGAAGTGCACGTGGTAATCTTACCTATAATTTCCACAATATAAAGGTTAAGTCCCTGCTGTAAGGTGTGAAGAACCCCCGTGAGAGACTTCTGGTCACTGACAACGGTTATCTTGTGTTTCAGTTCACTGGTGTAAGAAGGCCACATGTTGCCAAATTCTTCAGTTGAGATACGTAAAGGTCTACATGAAGAAAAGAGCTATCAATTTGGTACAAATGCTCAGTGAGCTTCCCAAAATTTTAAAGGGGCTGTTCACCTTTAAATACATTTTTTTTCAAATCAGTTGAAAGTTTCCTTGTGTTACAACATCAGACGCCTTCAGAAAACGAAATGCTCAGAATGCCATACTGCCAGCGATTTAGATTCTAGCTGGCAGGAAGGCAGTTCGGGGAGATTAGTCTCCCAAAGTAGAGGGGGTTTGTCGCCGGGCAACTAAATCTCCCTTAATCTCCACGTGTGTCTCTGCCCTAATAGTTCAGATTTTTCTACTGGATCACTGTGCTGCCAGACTGAAACACTAGAGACAGGAACATTAAACTTTTTGGGGAAAACAGTAAAATAAAAAGTTGGAAAACAGTCTGTTTATTGTGAACAATCTGAAAACAACTAAACTGAAAAAATGGTTTAGAAGGTGAACAACCACTTTATCCATGGGAGAGTCTTTTTAGTTGTATAAACATTTCTAAGGGGCTGTGCAATGAGCCCAAAACTGGAAAACCTCTACTGAATGCAACTTTTATTAACCACCTCCCAAGCCATACTAAATATAAATAAATGTGTAATGAGGTTCTTTGATTTATAGCAGTCATTCTACAATACCACAGGATAAATAAAACGGTTTAAGCTAGAGATATTCATTATGTCAGCTCTGCATTTCACCTTTAATGCTTAAGTGTATAAGGGAGTCTCAAAGAACGTCATAGGTAAAGCAACACGGTTCACGAAGTGCAGTGGATAGAACAGTGATTTTCAACCTTGTGCCTCCAGCTGTTAAGAAACTACAAGTCCCACAATGCATTTGCCTGACTGTGGCTGTCAGACTCCTTCATTGCATTGTGGGACTTGTAGTTCCTTAACAGCTGGAGGCACAAGGTTGAAAATCACTGGGATAGAAGCTAACCATTAATTGTATAGTAAAGCCTAGACTGAAATGCATTTTTAAAAATAACTCTACCCTACAGAAAACATGCAGCTTCAAGTGATACTGACTCTAAAAACTTACTTTTTAAAATATTAAAAGTTACCTACAGGCCAACCTGACTGTCCCATCTCAGCCTGTTCGTTACAGTTTCTAATGCTAACGGACTCCTGCTGCACAAATATGGCAGCCCCCTCATACAGGAACATGGGGCAACAGACCGGTAATGTAAAAGTGCAAATACTTTATGGCAAAGTTAGAAGTAGCTTTCAAAGGTAATATTATGATAGATGTAAAAAAAAAAAAGTTTTATTTCTGGTGTCAGTATCTCTTTAAAAACAGGGGTATAATGTTGCTTAGGGGATCCCCCTAGCAAACGTGTCTGTGTTCTCAGCAAGCACCCACCAAGAATAAAATGACTCAAAATGTTTACCTGCATTACTGAACTATCCCAGTTGTGCAGTAGTTGGCTGATCAGAGCCGGGCTGTATATAAAACGTACCTTATAAAGTCCGCCAGAAGGAAATCTACAGAAAATGTGAGCCGACAAGGCTCCTCCAGCTGTGACTGGTAATTGATACAGCCAGACACGGATTCTGCAGAGCAAGGGCTCAGCATCTGTACACTGCCCCAGCACTGCTCCATGCCTAGTGCATCAACCTGGGAGAACTGGCAATGAAGACTTGAGGAGATCTGCATGATATAAAAGGAAAATTAAGAGCAATCCTGGAACAGAAATACAGTTACTTATCCTATGATAAATAACCATGTTTTTTTTTTTCAAATCCATTAAAGGATTATTAGGCATTGTTCTTACCGTGCAGTTTTTGGAGTCTTCAAAATTAACACTGATATTCAGAATTCCTGAAGAAGTCCTATTGACAATTATTATGGCAAGCAGCAAACCGTCTTCTTTCCGTACTTTGCTGAAGTATATACTTAAAGTGTCATTGCTTGCGCTCTCTCGGACAGAGGAATGAGGGTACTGGGCAAGATCCGGCATCAGGGACGGCACATGGGACACACTGCAAGTTTCTTGGTCAGGCAAAGTGGTTTGCAATGGTTCTATAATATCCATGTTAGTGTTGGCAAACAAAGATGAAGAAACACTCCCTTCCCCTAGAGTATCAAGTTGCTCTCTTAATGTATGGGAATCTAGTAGCCTAGAGTTCATTAAGTGCATGTCAAACGGTGGTGGAGTGCAGCCGTCTCCATCAGAAGAGAGATGGCTGGGCAGGGAAAACGACTCTTCATTCATTATTTTATTTCCACCGATCTTTGATTTCCTTTTGAACTTCTTTGGAGTATGCTCTGCTTTGCCCATCTGTACAACAGAGATCAAGAAAAACCACAGCTATTAAAATAGCCATATTAAAAGTAACTTGGCCAACAGGTGACACAAAAAAATTAAACCCAATAATATAAGGGAGAATGGTACAACATAAAATGGTAGGGCAGTGCATTCCCTCTTCAGATAATTTTGTTGCCTTTTTAATCGCACCATGTAAAGTCTTGCCAGTTTTAGAAGCGTGCTGTTGAAATACAAATAACTAATAAAATAGCATACTTTAATATAGGATTGTCAAACTGGTCACCCTCTAGCTGTTAAATGGGAACTCCGTACAAACATAACAAGCTTTTTGACAAGTAAAAATAATTTCAAGCAACTTTGCAATATACATCAGTTAAAAAATATGCACACTGTTCATGATTTTAAATGGTTTGGAACAGTTCCCTAAGCCTAGCCCCCTGCTGATCTGTCTGACTACTTTGCTGAGCTGGCCGACTACTGTTACTTTGTATCAGCAGCCAGCTGTCCTTAGCTGCATCCTCCAAGCCCCACAATTCCATGCACACATGATTTCAATAAGTAACGGAACATTGCAATGCATTGTGGGTTATGAAGTTCCTGCATGCTGTCTGTAAGCTGTGGAGAAGCGGTTATAATTTGTAACATCTGTGTTTTAGTCCCATCTTCCCTGCCAGGATTTCAAATGATGCAGAAAGAGAAGACCTATTACAAAGCAAGAAAATGGCATTTATTCATACTTTTTGAAGAAACGGGTAATTGTGATGGGTATATTAGGGGTTTCTGTGTTCTGTGGGCCGCTTTATCATATTTTGGCTTGGAAGCCAGAGTTCCTCTTTAAGATTTTATGCAGGAATGTGGGAGCTGAAATTCATAACAAGTGGATGCAAACTGATATTCCCATTTTTACATGTGAGGAAAATTCAGATTTGTCTAGCCAGCAATAAAAATCCACCAACCATATTAGATCATTATGAAATAAACAATTTAGCAGCAGAATGTGACAAAATTACTACCAGGCTGACAGCATTGGACCCAAGGCCAACAAACAGGGTAGAAGCTAGCTGCCTCTTCTCTTTCTCTTCCTCTGTAATGGGCGCCAAACTCTCATCAGCCATTGGAGGTTTCTTGTTCTCACTCAGTGAAACCACGCTGTCCAGAGGGGCTGAAATAGACTCAGGCTTAACTGATGTACCTTCCCTTTTCAACAAATAACCCTCTTTGCCCCAAAGCTTCTTCACACCATCAAGCTTAAGGCGAGTATCTCTATCAAGAAACAAAAAAAATGCAAATGTTACAAGGCTGTATTTGTATAGCAATATTGAAAGAGAGATAGATGCAAACAAAGAACACACCTTAAAGGGGAAATCAACCCCACCGGCGCTAAACCCCTCCCCGGCCTACCTGCCCCCCCAGGTTTTTGCCTTTTAACTTGTATATTACCCCAAAGCGCTGGTCCCTTTGTGCAGGTTCACCATCTTCGCCACAATGTCTTCTTCCTTCTTTCGATGGTGGCGCATGCGCAGTAGGGTGCATTTGCCGGTTGGTACTACTGCGCATGTGCACGAAGTTCAGTCGCCAAACTTCGTGAACTTTGGGCGCATGCGCAGTAGTACCAACTGTCAAATGCACCCTACTGCGCATGCGCCACCATCGCCAATGAAAGAAGGAAGAAGACATTGTGGCGAAGATGGTGCCCGTGAACCTGCACAAAGGGACCAGCTCTTTGGGGTAATATACAAGTTAAGGGCAATAGCCTGAGGGGGAGGAGGGATTTAGCGCCGGTGGGGTTGAATTCCCCCTTAAAGTAAGTTACATATTTTAATTTTCAGTGTTTCCCTTGTAATATATGTGTGCCATACTCTGCCTGCCCAGTGCTGCATGTGCGTGCCATACTCTGCTCACATGCTAATGTGGATATGATTTTAAAAGTTCTTGTGGTAACGTGGGCGTGGTTTACCATGGGTGTGGTTTAAAAGGGGGAGTGTTCAATACTGACTTCCATTATCGGCCCTCCACCAAGTAGGCCAGAAAAAATTTGGCCCTCGGTACCACAGAAGTTGAACGGCACTGGTCTACTGTATAGTTTTACTGTACAGTGCTGCGTTTATACCCTGTATAAATATACATACATATGACGGCAATTACTTCCTACCATGGATCCATCCATCAAGCTGCGATAAACAGAAAGGAGAAATTAGCTCTAAGGACACTTACTCCTTTTGTCCAGTTTCACCGCTGTTCCCTGAGATTCCAGACAAGACAGAAACTGCAGAAGGAGAATGTCCATCTGTGAGACTGATTGAAGGCAAGCTAGGCGAGAAGCAGAGCCCATATGGTTGCAGATTCATAGCTGGAAAAGAAAAAAACAACATCTCACGAAGATATTCATCAACCCTATAAACTGTAACTCATTGCTACATCTTACAATATAGCAACCTTTTCCCCTATGAATACACTTATATTTGTGTTAATCACCCAGTTAAATGACACCAAATTGCAAATAAACAGACTGTCTTCATGTGAAACTAAATATCAGCCTCCAGCTTTCATGCTTCTGATCAGGGGTACATTTTTTGTCGCCCAGGGATCACACTCACTCGTTAACTTCAGCCACCTAAAAAAAATGTATGTAACAAGTCTGAAGATACCTGCAAATATTGTGGTTATATGCATTTTTACAATGCACTGTGTATAAAGAGAAATCCATCCACCATGGTGCCTGGTTAGTTCAAGGTAGTTTTTTCTTTTTCCCGTTGCTATACAAAATGTGCCTTTCGTGGAGGGCCCAAATCAAAGTCAGGGAAAGGTTCTTGTTGTGGGTGTGGCAGTGCTACTGACAATAATTAGAATTCTATCCTCTTGACTTAGACTGAAATGGTTCCAAAGATGAAATGTGTGCTGCCCCATCTGGCCTATATGGAGGTTGTGACTACAGACCTTGAGTAAACTCAGGATTACTTCTGAACGGACTGGGCTTATAAATTAGATACTTAAAGGAGAAATAACCCCCCAATAAGAAATCCTCTACTTACTACCCTAGGTGCCACCCCTCCCTACTTCACCCCCCCCCCTCAGATTGTTAGTTACCCCTGAAATTGCCCCTAAGCATTTGCTCACGTATAAGTGCAGAGTAAGTGCAGCAGAGCTCATGGGCTATATCTTCCTCCAGATCTCCGATCTTCTGTGGAATTTCTTCTTTCCTTTCAACAATTTTGGACCATGTTCAGTTGCTATGAAACAGAAGACTGCTCCAACTGGGGCCATCACCTGTTCACTTACAGAAGAAGACC
>CM044436.1:43128469-43139957 GCA_024363595.1 Xenopus borealis
ATACTGCATTATATTTTTATTACTCTCGAGGTAACAAACATGAAGCCCTGCGTTATACGAAGGCCTTGATTCGCTTTGGTGCTCCATCAAACCACCACTGAAGCTGATTAAATGGTAGAATATGGGAATCATAGGCAAACAGCAGAATACCTGCTAATCAGTGCTTTAATGGGCATCCACGACATTGTTTCGGGCAGCAAGGCCTTTGCTTGAAAAAGGAACCTGCTGCCGTGTGGATGCACAATAAAGCACTGATTAGCAGGTATTCTGCTGTTTGCCTAGTATTCCCATATTCTACGATTATATTTTTACTACTTTAAAACATTTACATTTTTTGATGTTAGTGTTCCGCTAAGACAAGATAATTTAGACTCTTTAGGTGCAGAGTGGAGCCAGATCCCTGGTGCAAGTGGCACACTTAAACACCCCTTTGTGCTCTTGCACTTACATCCAGGGTTAAAATAAAGGATTTACAGGGTCTCCGGAGAGATAATGAAGCTGACCATGCAATTATAGTTTATGCCACAAAGATGTGTGAAACCAGTGTCCAGTTCCATTTCTTGTTGTTGACTAGGACAAGAAAAGCAAAGAAAGGAGACAACCTGTTAGAGTTATATAGAATATGCTACATGACACCCATAGGGCAGGCAGAAGGACGTGCAAGGTAAGGGCAGGTAGGAGATTGGAGGATGCCCTCCCCCTGCGCACCCATTTTGAATAGAGCAATGCCTAATGCAAGCAGATAGCCATAAGAAAGGATTTATTTCTCCTTTAACTAATTTAATTTTAAGATGACCTATAGATATTAACGATGACTTGCAGTCATATAAAACAGTTAATACTGAGTGGATACATTTGGCAGGTGGGGAGAAATGTGCTTCAATGTAATTTTACTTGTAGAAGAATCACAGTTTGATGTTATACTTCTTTAAATGCAGATTATAATTGTTGTTTATGGATTATAATTTGCAGCACTTTCTTCATGGAGTAATTGTTGTGCAAAGTCCATTACATCCATTGAAATGTATAATTTAACTCCACACAGCCTTGTGCATAAAGGTGTCTAGGAGGCATTGTGACATAGGTATGGGTGGTACAATAGTTACATTTATGTTTATGACTTCTTTTTAACCTTGTTACACTACACTTTTACAGTCCATGTAAAACACCCCAATGCTGCTATTTTAGAGCATAATCTGTAATACCTAAAGAACTGCCTATTGGGGGAAAAATTGTAAAATCTAAAAGTCAGTGGACATTTTATATATTTTTATTTGCATAACTGAGGTGCTAAGCATTAAACTAAACAAAGCTATCCAAAGCCTGCCAGCTGGTATTGAACAGATGGTATTGACAAATGTCTTCTATCACCAAAGGCTGCTACGTTACCAGTTGCAGTTCAGCATTTTTTGGAGGGCTGTAGTTTGTACAATTCTGCAACTATTAATATTGACATACGCTGCATGCGCCTCTGGTATAATAGGGATTAGAAGAGCCATGTATAGCCTACCTCTCTTCCACAGAAGGAAATGTTAAATTCAATAAATTCAAATACAAATCCTGCACTGAAATAGTTATTATGTTGTGTAAAAAAACAATACACAGCAGAACAATACACCACACATGGGCAGGCTTTGCCGTGTAAAAAACAGTGTGAATTTTCTACGAATACGTTGACTTTCACTGTAAAATAACATTGTTTGCATGTGTAAAATTTCAAACACATTGATAAAATCTCCATTTATTTCACACAGCTTTTTACAGTTTTTTTCTGTGAATGTTGTTTCCCATTGTGTATGTGTGTGTGTGCTCATGTGTGTGTGTTTAAATATATAAATATATATATATATATGGGATCTGTTATCTGGAAAGCCATTATCCAGAAAGCTCCAAAAAATTTCAGAAAGGCCATCTCCCACAGACTTCATTTTATCCAAATAATCAGAATTGTTAAAAATTATTAATTTTTTCTCTGTTATAATAAAACAATAGCTTGTACTTGATCCCAACTAAGACATAATTAATCATTATTGGAAGCAAAACCAGCCCATTAAGTTTATTTAATGTTTACATGATTTTCTAGTAGACTTAAAGGGATCCTGCCATGGGAAAAATGCATCAGTTAATAGTGCTGTTCCAGCAGAATTCTGCATTGAAATCCATTTCTCAAAAGAGCAAACAGATTTTTTTATATTTCATTTTAAAATCTGACATGGGGCTAGACATATTGTCAATTTCCCAGCTGCCCCAAGTCATGTGACATGTGCTGTAATAAACTTCAATCACTCTTTACTGCTGTACTGCAAGTTGGAGTGATACCACCCCCTCCCTTTCCCCTACCCAGCAGCCTAACAAAAGAACAATGAGAAAGTAACCAGATAACAGCTCCCTAACCCAAGATAAAAGCTGCCTGGTAGATCTAAGAACAGCACTCAATAGTAAAACCCATATCCCACTGCGTACTATTCAGTAACATTGAGAAGGAAAAACAACAGCCTGCCAGAAAGCAGTTCACTCCTAAAGTGAGGGCATAAGTCGCATGACCGGGGCAGCTGGGAAATTGACAAAATGGCTAGCCTCATGTCAGATTTCAAAACTGAATATAAAAAAATCTGTTTGCTCTTTTGAGAAATGGATTTCAGTGCAGAATTCTACTGGAGCAGCACTATAAACTGAAGCATTCAAAAAAAAAAAAAAAAAAAAAAAAAAAAAACATGTTTTACCATGATATGAAGATCCAAATTATGGAAAGATCCCTTATCTGGAAAACCCCAGGTCCCGAGCATTCTGCATAACAGGTCCCATACCTGTGTATATACAAATATATATATTTATTTCAATGAACTTTTGGAGAAGTCGGCACTCTCGTCACATGGTATAGCTTGCCTGGGTGCAGTGTCCATAATTTTTGGATACATGTCTTCGAGTAAGAAAGGTCCGCACTCTCAGGACTTAAAATAAATTTGTAGTTTATTAATAGCAAGGACTAACGTTTCGGCCTCTCCGAGGCCTTTCTCAAAGTGACTAACAACCATAGAAAAATGCCTTATATACCTATGGTGGCGGGAAAATTTAATTAACTGACATCACAAACACATCATCATGAAAAAACATCCAATAGTATGGAGTATACTTATTCGCATACAGATTACCAAATTACATACATCACTGTTAAAAACCCTATTTGGTTAAATAAGGAAAAAGTTAAAAACAAACTCAGTAGCAATAATTAATGCAATGTAGGTCTTTCCCAATGTTGCTTCTGGGATATATTAACAAATGCTACAAAGTAATAGGTATGAGAGATGATGAAAGGTCTGTTGGTGGGCTGTATTGTTGCAAACATTTCAAAAATATTACAAAGTATCAATTATGTGAGGAGATGGACGACTTTTTGGTGGGCTGTGTTATCAATAAAAAATCAGATATGTTACACAGTGTCGAATATGGGCAGAGATAAAGGATATGTTAGTGGGCTGTATCTGTTTGAAATTATGGTAAACAAAAGGAATTCTGGGAATGAATTCCAAATGTGCTCCAAGAAAATCCCATTTGCATGGGTTTATCCTATTGGCTAAAGCTCACCCACTGGGTTTTCAAGCTAAAGCCAGGATAATAGCTGATCAGATTTAAGACATTTAAGACCTGAGAGTGCTTCTTCATTACAAGATTTGAAATTATGGATAATACCACATGGATTTAAGTGTGATGTATACCCGTATATATAGTACTCTGCAGCTTACCAATTTACTTACTCGTTAGTGAACATATTTAATCAATAAATTAATAAATTAATAAATTAAGTGTCCCCACATAAATCAAAAGACGACTGATAAAGTATGAATACCAATTATAATTATCCACTAATTATGTGTCAATACTAATATGCACAAAAATACCAAAGTGTTCCCCTTGATTATCTTGTATCTATCGGAAAATGTGTCCCCATTATAACTGGCAAGTGTAAAAAGCAATATTGATCAGTATGATGTAAGCCCAACCCTCTAAAAATGCAAAACAGGAAAAAAGAGGAAAAATACCAAAATTCACAAAAATTAAGTGATCAAGAAATAAGTAAGCTGCACTGCCATTCTGCTGTTATTCATTACTAGTAAACAAATTTATAAAGTACATAGTGTCCATATGTTCAAAAGATTATCAGTTTCGCTCATCTATTATATTTAATTCAATATATTGTATTTGTATATTGTCACATTGTGAGAAGGTGGCAATACGTCCCCCCTGATGGTATGTGACATCGGGTTCCTGCCACAATTTGTATTTGGGATGGTGTTTTTACTTGCAATTACACTTTGACAAAGGCTGAAACATTAGATGCACCCACTGTTGCACCCCTAATAAATATTCTTACTTACATTTAAGACCTGAGAGTGCTTCTTCATTACAAGATTCTGTTATATCCACATCGAGGATGGCACCCAGGCGCCTTTAAATACTTTATCATGAGTGCTGGTAACCCCTGTATTGTGTGTATATATACATATATACATATATATATATTAGTGATGGACGAATCTCCCGAGATTCGCTTCGCCGAAAAATTCGCGAATTTCCAGAGAAATTCGCGAATTGGCGAAAAATTTGCTAAACGATTTTTCTAGCGAATTTTCGCTGGCGAGTCAAGAATTTATTTGCCAGCGGCGAATCGTGGGAATTCGCCGCAAATTCGCCCCTGGCGAATAAATTTGCCCATCACTAATATATGTATATCTGTGGAAACAGCATAATCATCTGCCTGAGAGCAGAGCTATGCTTCCTCATATATTCATTCTATTTTCACTTCATTTCCCAGTATTTACAGTTCCAGTACGCTGCTGTTTATATTACTTAATGATTTATTTGACTTCAGACCTGTGGAGACAACAGAATTCTGTAATCTGATCCTCAGCAGGTGCCATTGTAGCTCTGTCTGGAGAGCTGCCATATCCAATGACTCCATTGTCCCTTATCAATAAAAATCCATTTAAATTCAATCCCTTGCTTTTTGGTTGAAATAATGTTGCTCAGACGCTGAACTGCTGCAAATCAAGGAACATAATCCCTATGGTGAGAGCAATTTGTATATGAAGGGTCTTTACAGCCACTCCTTACAGTACAGAGCAGCTAGATATGTCTGCTGGTGTATCTTTAAATTCTAACCTGTCAGTCATTTTCCCCAAACTTTTGCTTAATGTATCTGCATGGGAAAAAAACAGACTTAAAACGTGTCAAATCCAGAACACAAAGGAACTGTTATTGTCCAATCATAGCTCAGGCAGGCTCCAATCAGAAGGGCTTTTACATATCCTATTTGTGAACTGTATAAGTCGGGATGTCACGTAAAGCAGCATTGGTGATGTCGAGCTGCTCTTAACAAGGAACTGACGAGCTTTCAGCCAGTTGACGCAGACTGGATCATTGATTTTTGATTTCTGAGCGATTTTTTTTTTCTCCAGCTGTCAGCAAGAAAAAGGCACCGGAGTGTGTTCAGTGAGATATTATCTGGCGATGAACAAAAGAGGCTGCTGCACTTAGCAGCCATCACCAGGCAGCAGTGAGCTCCAGTACAGCAGCTTCAGCACCACAGCCCAGAACAGCTCCTCTCTCACCTCCACTGCAACCAGTCCTTCTATTCCCAACTCCCAGCAGTCTGAAGGGGGAGATCCGAACTCATTTGCAGCACATTATAAAGGGGAAAGTACTTCCAAAACAGATGGATCCAAAATATGTTTTTATTACTGCAATCATTGGGGTTTTCTGGCACGTCCAGGGCTTCCCCAACCCCAGCATTAAGCAAGGTAAGTCAATGATATACCTTCAAAGGGGAACACTGCCCATTGCAGAATGAACCAAAGTTCATTCTAAGCAACTACCCAATGTATATTAATTACACATTTCCAGTTTTGTTTTGATATTTGTAAATGTAACCGGTACTGAAAACAAATGTCTATCTGTATGTCTCATGTGTATATATATATATATATACTCTGCACTGCATCCTCTCATTTCTGAACAGTATAGCAGTAGCCAACTAATTAACACACCTAGAGGCAAATTCAGCTCAGTTATTTTGTTTCAACAGTCAGACCAGGAGAACAATTGGTTAAACCAATAGTTGCAATAATATTGATAAATAAACTGTAAACCACTGGACATTTTTTCCTGAATATAGTCACTTAGAACATGGATTTTCATTCATTATAAAAACAAATCATCTTTGAGTGGTGCTACCCTTTAATATTATACTGATGTTGAGCACTAAAAAAGCAATGAAAATTCACTGATAAAGCTTGACTAAAAACGCGCAGTACAATGAGCATATGGTTTTGTTGTTTTGTATGAAATGGGGATTTATTTGTAGAAAACTGACTAACTGGCAGAGTTTTAGTGGAGTAAATGCAGACCGTGGCAGGGAGACTGTAGAAAAAGCAATGTTCTTTTTAATCTTCTTATTAAAGTAATCTGATTATGGTGGATAGAGCCGTCTAGTAAACATTCCACATATTGCCAGTTTTAGGAATAATTCCAATATTTTAGAAATTTAAGGAGATATAAATAAAATGAAAAGGCAACAATCAGACCTACTAAATTGTACATAGTGTAAATGTTGGTTCACTTATTTTTACTTAACAATGATTAAGTTTTGCTTTTTTTAAGCAACTGTATTTTTTTAATGGCTTTATATTTTCCAAAACTATCAGCTTTACAAATGAGCAGAAATTAGCTTTTCAAACGTAATAAGAATTTGTTCCCAAAGGACACAGAGTTTGTACAAATCACACATTTATTCATTAGTCCCTGTATAGTTTTAACACAATTCCCACCAGAAATAATGATATAATGATGTTCTGTTTTTTAAACCTTTTAACACAGGTGCATAGTGTAATCATAGTGTAAATGGCTATTCTTCTTCAAGAACAGAATGTCCAAGCTACTTTTCACTTTAAAATTCAAATACTGCATTTCTATCTGGAGATGGCAAGTATCCTATGTACTGTAGGACATTTAATGATGGCAGTACCTCTTAAAAGAGAGATTATCAAACGCATTCCTCCTAGGCGCCAGAGTTAAAATCAGAGGTAATTCATTCCCACTGTCTTTTAATACTTCTGAATTATACAACACCCTACTGAAATGACATGTTGAAAAGTATAGTTCCTATCAGGCCCCAATAACTAAATTTAAGCTGTTAATTATTTCCTAATCACTACATACAATCATGTACAGCTCTGATTATATTATTGCAGGTTGTTGAATGACCATTGGTGCCATCACAGTCTATAACTATAGTCTCTATGGCAAAGCTCTTGGTCTGAGAAAAAAGAAAGTCTTTATACTTGGAAATATGAAACATTATTTCAACTTATAATGCGGCAGAAATAACTGCTAGCGAGTTTTTTTTAGTTATCTGTTATTTTGAAACGTTTTCCTGAAAGCTCCAAGTTACAGGAAGGTCATCTCCCATAAACCCATTTTAATCAAATAATCCTCATTTTAAAAAGTGATTACCTTTTTTTTTCTCTGTAATAATAAAACAGTACCTTATTGTACTTGATCCCAATTAGGACATAATTAATCTTTATTTCAGGCAGACATAATTGATATTTACTGGGACAAAACAATCCTATTGGGTTTCATTAATGTTTAAATGTTTCTTTTTAATAAACTTAAGGCATGGAGCCAAATTAAAGGTCAAGTCTACCCCCAAATAAAAATGTGCCTAATAAAAGAACATAATTCTGAGTAACTTTCTAATACATGTTTTATGTTAGCGCTATTAAAGTTATTTGTAAAAACAGTTGCTATTGAAAGTAGCATTTGCTTCACTCCTGGTTGTTACTAAACAAGGTTGCAAAACTCTGAGCTCCCCAGTATAATCAAGTCTGTTAATCAACTGCCTTGTCTTACATTTTATCAATAGTCTGACTCATTAGGGCAGAGAATAGAAAGGGACAGACAAACAATGCTTTCAATAGAAACACATATACAAATAACTCACAAACCATAGGACATTTGTAGTTCATGTGTATTGCAAAGTTTCATGGAATTACAATTTATCTTGTTAGGCTAAACATTATTATTATTTTTTTTAATTCCCTTTAAGGAAAGACCCCTTATCCAGAAAACCCCATCCCGTATAACAAGTCCAATACCTGTAGTACTAGTTTCTGTGTGCCACAGGCTGCTTTCTTTATTTGATTATAGTAAGGGTTGATCAGCAAATGTTTAAAAATATAAAAGCTCCATGTTCAAGTGCCCATAAAACAGGCCTAAAAAGGAATGATCTACGTATAAGAAGTTATGAGATAAGTTAGGATGCTGTCTCTTATCTCTTTTAGATAAAGCTGTACACAACAGGGAATTAAGCGAAGAGAGACCTCTTGAAGAACAGGTAAGGGAAACTTTCACATCTTTACACCAGATCTAAAAAAACAGTCTTTCGAATTGAAAATGTTCCATTCACTTACATTATGAGTGAATTTTGCTAATATACAGTATGTTCTTGGTGACAGACTCTACTTGTCAAAACTGACAGCTCTGCCTGGGGCTTTAGCAACATAGTGCAATAGTCATTGCAAAATTACATGCAGACAATGTAGCATATTAATGGCACTTGCTAAAAAAGTAATCATTGAAGACTTGCATAGTAGAAACAATGAAACGTTAATATAGCAAAATAAAGGACTAGTAGCAGTTGGACTGTAAAACCTGAAGGACATGAATAGAAGGCATTGACTCTAAAGATGATTTATGAGACGTTACCTAGAATTGAATGACCTGGGCATGTTTCCTTTTTTTCATTTTATTATCAATAATAACATTGTATACTTACCATATTGCAGAAAAGCATTGTAAATGCATCAACCTCTAACAGCTTGCCGGCACTACATTTTTTTCCACACAATATCTGTGCAATTATTTTTGCATATTTTCAGTAATTCTCTTAGTGGAAATACATCATTTTCATAAGAATGGCTGTAAATATGAGTTTATATAAATCCTTGAAGGGCAAGGAAAGACAAAGAAATGAAATCCCATTTTTACTTTCTTTAATGAAAAAGAAATCTATCTCCAATATACTTTAATTAAAAAATGTGTACAGTTTTTATAAGAAACCTGACTGTATGCAGTGAAATTCTCCCTTCATTTACTTCTGTGGATAGGAATTGTCAGACGGTCCCTAACTTCTGGTAGGGAAACAATCATACTTATGAACAGCAGTGGGAGCCCCTGACTGACTTTCCTCAAGCTGCTTTTTTTTATCATTTATGTCGATCCCTAAGAAGCCCAGACCACACTGAGCATGTGTATGTAGTCTAGTCTTGCAAAGATGTATAACAAAGTTACAAGATGGCAGCCCCCTGTGGCCAACTTTGAAAGCATAAATCATTTGTTTGATTAGGCTTGTGGTGCAGTAAGTTCATGTTTATGTTTAGTATACAAAATACAGCATTTCTAGCCTTATTCTATTTTAGACTTTCCTTGTCCTTTAAAATAAACATTTTCTCCTTTTCTCTCTCAAAGATTGCAGAGGCAGACACTGTGAGCAGAGGGGCAAGCAAAGGTAAGGATGGAACTAAAACAATTGAAAGGGCCAGTAATAAAACAGTAATGAAAGGACAATGCCATAGTGTGTTGCCATTTTGCAGAAAGCCGAGAGATGCTACAAAACGATTCCTTTGTGGATGATCTTGGGTTTTTAATGTCAATGGCAGAAAAAGAAGGTAATGTGAAGAGAAGTGGAAGTGGCTCCTTCGGTGGGCACAGGGGTACCCTAGATGATGCAGATTCAACCAAGAACCAGAAGCCTGCTGAGTCTCTTGACTCCACAAAAAGCATGCTGGATTATAAATATGAAGGTATTTTTATGGCTTTATTTCCTTCCCACATGCATTAGTAAAGGTTATTATTTTATGCATATGCAGCTACACTGATGTTTTTTTTTTTGGTAGCACTTTCTATTTCTGTGCTTCATTCTAGCCTTGTTTCTTATTAATGTCACCCAGGAATGCCTAACCAATGCCCAATACCCATCCTGACAATCGTCCAGCAAGGATTAGCATGTATTTATGTGTTGCGCCATGTGAATAAAAGCGTGGAGCACTTTGAATTTAACCATGAGTGCTTTATTGTAGATATATATTAACATATACTCATAAAACCTCTTACCATACATGCACATTTTAAGTGATCCAGTGAAGAATGTGTACTATGTTTTACATTATAGTAAGTGCAAAAAGAGCTTTCGCCCAGGGACTGGCTGCGCTTTGCACCTTGCATCAGATTAAACATCCAGCATAAGGTGCAGAGTGCAGCATTGGCGAGTGCAGGTCAGTTCTGTCCTTACTGTCTGCCATAAGACAGAAGGTAAGTACAGAAGATATATTGCTATGAGATTTTATCCTTGAGGTGTACAGAAAGGATGTATAATCAGGACAAAAGGTGTACTTTCAATCAGAGAAAACGCAGGTCATAAAAATGAGCAATTACAACTTGATTATGAAAATGATAGGGCATCTAGAGTAATGTGTTGTTTTAGCAACAAATGAGACTCTGAGGGAACAGACAGAAAGGTTTGTTTTGTGTAATGTTATTTATCTTTCCTAAATGGAGACTCCTATAGCATCTGTTCAATCTGGAGAGATACCAGTCTTTTCAGCCAACAGATCCTCTGCTTATCATAGCAACAAGAAAGTAATCTGTGCAGAGATTTTCAGCTTTTCTGAATAATCTATAAAGGCAACGAACATTCGGATCAGAAGTTTATTATATTAGTGGTACATTTATTATTGTCTGAGATCGTAAAACTCAAAGAGCTATAAATGAGATTTTGGAGCATACAACTAAAAAATCTTGTATTTAAGCAGTTAAAAGGCTAAAAAGGAAACTTACATAAACAGGTTTACATTTTGAATACCCACAATGTATACTTCCATATGTATTGACTATTAATATTGCTGAGTGATCAGTAGTCTGAACTGAAGACACCGTTGTAGGTTCAAGCTACCATATTGTTACCTGGGTCTTATTTTTGTTCCATTCCTTAAATGTTGAAGTTATGCAATGAGGAATCTGAAATCTGCAGTATAATATCATCTAAAAATGGTTCATTGTAAAAAAAAAAAAAAAAGCATAATTAGAAACGCCACGAAATTTAAGGATAACATAGACTCATAACAGATTCTTATTGGTATGTTCTAGTAGATGATCCTGATGGCCTTCACCAGTTAGATGGCACCCCTTTAACTGCAGAAGACATTATTCGAAAGATTGCCACAAGAATATATGAGGAGAATGACAGAGGAGTGTTTGATAAAATTGTTTCAAAGCTTCTAAACCTTGGACTGGTAAGTAAATTAGACTTTCGACTGTCTAAAAAGGAATGGGATATAAACGCTTTAAAGAAAATGAACTTGCCATACAACCAATTTAAACTCATTACCTTTTGGTAGAGACCTCCTTCTAATTACATGGGATTCACTCTCAG
>CM044436.1:43177371-43191593 GCA_024363595.1 Xenopus borealis
AAAATGAAATGGCAAAAGCCTTGAATCGCCTCCTGTTGAAGTTGGTAAAAATCACTACAAACCTAGCGATCATTTCTCTTTTAAAAAAATATCCCCTTGAAAGGTTGTTTTCATTCCTACAGTATTATATTGAAAAGTCACCAGAAATGTTTAGCTATTAATACCGGGCAATGTGAAAAACAGCAATAAAGGAACAAATATCCACAACACAAGCAATCCCCCCCCCCAAAACAAAATATTAGCCACCTTCAAGCAAGTCTTGTAATGTTCAATGCACACTCAATTAAGTACGTTGCAATTAATAGTGCAATTAACTACATTATTACATTGTGGAATGTCATTTTCTATTCTTATTTTTGCTCATTTGTTTTCTGTGTCAATTGCTTACCACCCATAGACTCCTATGATTATTCAAAAGCCCAAAATATTAGAAAGATTTTTCATTACCCAAACCCTATAGCCATGAGGGATAGGGGCATATAGACCGAGAGATGATTCCATATCTAAATATTGTTGTCTCCGGGGACTGTCTAATTCGTCACTAGTATGTGTGGCCTACATTTGATTCTCTGCGGATTCTTATGATCACTCAGTGGCTAGATAGGTAGAGTCTGGTAGTACAGTAACTGCTCTTACAAGCAAGGTGATATGTTATATCCATCTTAGTCAGTACTAAAATATTTACTTGTCTCCAATGTATCTGATTTGGCATTGGGCATCCCATCCAACTCATTTTGTGTGTACTTCAAGGACACTTTCTGTAATGTGAGCAAACAACTACCCAGGGACTGTATACCCATGGTACATACTGGCAGATAGTAAAGTGCCAGCAACTGGAGGTTCCATTTCATATCCTGCTGTTCCTATACTAAGGGCCCTTACACAAGGGTATATGTTCCTTTGTGTCTCTGTGGTTAATCCTTCATAAAGTTGCATTCCACCTGCATTCAGCACTTACAAACACCTCAATGAGTACAGCCCGATTAGAATGCATGTGCTATGTTTGTTCCTGTGGTCCCCAGCAGTAGAACATATAAAGATTTAACCACATGTGTGTAAGGGCCCTAATAGGGATGGGTATGGCAAGTACTGTCTTGAGTGTGTGTGACCTGGAGCTTTCTGAGGTGCAGCAAACCTTTAGGGCTAGACCTCAAGGGAAGATTCAGGGAGATTAGTCGCCTTGCGACTAATCGGCGCTTCTTTGGGGCGATTAATCTCCCTGAATTGCTTTCCCATGTCTAGCGCCCTCTAAACTGTAAGATGCCTACGCCTATTCATATGTAGGGTTGCCGCCTTTTCTTGAAAAAAATACCGGCCTCTCTATATATTTATCTTTTTTTCCTATTAATAACATTGGGATCAGCCATCAAAAATACCGGCCAGGCCGGTAAAATACCGGCCAGGTGGCAACCCTATTCATTTGCGGCGCTGCATTTTCCTAAGTGTCGCTCGAAACTGCCTCACAAGGCAATTTTCAGCGACTTAGGAAACGGCAAGTGACTAATCTCCCTGAATCTTCCTGTGTGGTCTAGCCCTTAGTAATTTGTGCCTTGTTGTAAGCATATAGTTATTCAGTTGATGTTTGATTTTGGAGCTCAACGTAGAAGAAAATAGGAAAGTAATGTGCCTTATTTATTGCTTTAGTGCCCTCCTGTGGTAATATGTAATTATTGCATTAGAAGACACACTGCAGCAGTGTTGCTTATACCAGCTGGTAATAAAAAACAAAATAAGGTTTATTGTACAGGTGCCATAATTATAGTTAATTCTCTGTTTCCTTTTTGGAAAAAGACACAAAAAAAGAATATTGCTACACAAGGCTGGGCCATTTATGCATTAAGTGATATCATTTATAAAGTAACATAGTAAGCTTGGTTGAAAAAAGACACACTTCCATCAAGTTCAACCTTTGAATTCTATTTTAACCTGCTTAACTGTTAGCTCCAATTTGTCTCAGAGGGGGAAAAAATTCCTTCCTGACTCCAAAAGGCAATCGCCTAGTCCCTAGATCAACTTGTATAATGAGCTATCTTCCATAACCCTGTATTCCCTCACTTGCTAAAAAGCCATCCAACCCTTCTTAAAGCTATCTAATGTATCAGCCAGTACAACAGTTTCAGGGAGAGAATTCCACATCTTCACAGCTCTCACTGTAAAAAAAAACCCTTCCGAATATTTTCTTTTAGTCGGAATGGGTGACCTTGTGTGAGTGGTGAATAATATTGCCATCATTCAGAGCATCTGCTTGCTTGCCATTCTTTTCAGCAATATTTGCAAATCTGATAGAAAAGGCTGGGTTTGGTAAACACCATAAGAATACTACTGGTCTGAATGTATATTGCTGAAAGTAAATTTTCGTGGAGGAGGAATAATGGATTGGGACTGTTTTTAATGCTTTGTTTCCACATAATAATTCTTTCATGCAAAGGTCTGTACAGAATGAATTTGCAGAGGAAGAATTTGACTAGTCTGTACCAAAATTAACTTGCGGTTTGACCCAAAATGCCAACTTCAAGCTGGGCCTGAATGGCCAACATCAGGAATCAGCCTCTCTAATGGTCTTGTTGCAGAATGGATGTTATTCCCACCAACAATGTTCCAACCACTGGTCCCTCTAATTCATTCTCGTGTGCAAAAAATCTTTTGTGCATTCATTTTAACCTTTTGTACACAGTTGTACACAGCAGCGAAAATACCCGATGTCAGGAAAGGAGCTGATGCTGAAGTCCTGAAGCCACGAGTTCAGTTCTACTGACACCAATATGGGTTTTGTTTTTTTTTTAATCCCCTGGCCACCAACGTTTTTCTTTAATACTCTATAGGCCCCTGCTACCAATTTTTTTAAAAAAAATATTTTATGGGGCTCAAATTTTTTTAACTTGTAAGGGGGGGCCCTGTCGCCAATGTTTTTTAAAAAAATATTTTTTGGGGCCCCAATTTTTTTTTTACTTTTAAGGTGGGCCCTGACCATCAATAGCTTTTTATCACTTGTGTATTGGGGGGTGACTTTTTTAGCACTGATGTCTGTGTGGTCTTTTAACTGTGATGTGGGCGGTATTAGGGGTGAGGACCTGAGTTTCATGCAAGTCATGTGGTGTAGGCAAACTAGGTTTTTGGATGTTTATATTTTCACAGAAATAGTATACAAGAGGATAATTATTTAAAGGACATGAACCCTCACACACAAAAATGTAATAAGTGAACAGCCTCTTTGACATTTTTAAAAACCTACCACTTTGGTTGTTAAAAGTTTTACAGTAAGGCCATCATCCCCTTACTTAGAAATCCTTCTCCTCCTCTAATCCACTTGGCCCCCTCCCTCAGAAATTTGCTTTTGGCTCATGAGCATGCTCAGTTCTTCTAATCTTAGATTACTAAACACACCCTCCAGGCTAACAGCCAATGAAGAGACAGCATTGCTGGTTCCCATAGAAACTCTAGCTGTCTGATCGTATTTTTTGTTCCTAACCCCCTATCCTGAGCTCAGCTTAACCGTTACAGTGCTCAACCTCAGCAGAACCTTTTATCAAAGTATGTTGTGACTATGTAAAACTGTATTCTGCACTGCATGAACTTTAAAGCATACATGTCCTGTTTGCAGATGTCAGTGTTATTGATGATGTGTCAGAGGGAAAATGGCCACTGGTGAAAGCTGCTTTTTGGTGCTGGCAAATGGAGGGGGTATATGCAGTACAAATGATGTGACTTGGGTGGGGATATGCCCAACTTCTAAAAATGGTAGGAAAATGTAGGCTTTACATGTCCTTTAATAGCTAACTACAGTAAACACTGCAATCTAAATGGAATCTGCGGGAACTGGGTTTTTTCTGCTTATAATCTTAGTTACATTCTTTTAAAATATTATTTTTGTCCTTTTTAATAAGCTCTACAGAATTTTCTGTTCCTGCTCTAATATATTTTTTTCTTTAAATAGCAGCTTAACTGCATGTTTATTATCCATAAAAGGTTTTTTCTTCTATGAGTACATACAATATTAAGCAGTATTTTAATGTGTGAGAAAATTGTAGTCAGTTTAATATATCATTATAAGTTTGTACCCAGTCAGTAATGTTTATATTCAGTGCTGTTTACACAGGCTACATTTCATACATTCTAGCAGCTCTTCAACAATGGGGAGAGGGGGCTTTCTTGCTTTAGTTTTCACTTAACTGAGAAAACAGGTGCAAATATACAAATGTGTATTACTGTACATAGCGGCCATGCAGTCCTAGCACCCACATACCCTTTCTGATGTGCCTGCTGCGGAGCTGTGCTCCTCAGTGCTTTTTGGAAAGCAGATGGGAGGCATGCTGACCCTAATATTTTGCTGCTCTAGGCCCAGGCCTTTGTGGCCTAGCCACAAATCCGGGTCTGCTTATGCAGAATATATTGCAGCTGGAGGCATCTAAACTAGGGATGTGCAGGCCAGCCCGATACCAGCAGGACCCGTGGGTTTACCGGTGGGTCAGCAGGTTGCGGGACAACCTCACACCCCATTTGCCAGTGGCTGGGCCAGGTTGAGCTCTTCTTCCTGCTCTCACCGCCCGCCACATTGAACTGCCGGTTTCCGACTTCTGTTTTTATAGACAGGCGCCTGCTTGCCCCTTTTGTGACGTAATCAGTCTATAATAAGATCCCGGAAGGTCTTCATAATGCTTTTAAATGAGGTGAAATTTATTGTCAACGTTTCAGTCCCATTATGGACCTTTCTCAAGACATAACAAACAGAATGTTTTTTCTGTTTGTTATGTCTTGAGAAAGGTCCATAATGGGAATGAAAAGTTGACAATACATTTCACCTCATTTAAAAGCATTATGAAGACCCGGAGTGCGTCATTCTTGGAGAACAACTATCTACACTACATATGACATCACCCAGGCATTAAGAGAGCGCTTGTTTGGAGTGCACCACAGCTGTAACTATATATGTATGTGTGTGCATATACAATATATATATATATATATATATATATATAACTTGACCTGTATGCTACATTGGTAAGCAATAGATGTGCTACCAGCTCCTCTAGGAATAAAAGAACTTACATGACACAGGCAGCGATTTATTATTACGCTGATTCTTTTGACAAGTGCACTCATCATACACAAAAGACTCCAAGCTAGTGCTTAACTGCAGACTGCAAGTGTTTGTGGTGTGGTAGAGTTGTGTGGATACATAGAACACAGTATTAGAATTATTGGAAATTACTGTGAACTGGAACACATAAAGTGAGGAAATAAAACAAATGCACACCATAGAGATGTCCTTTCTTTGGGTTTTTAATTGATTCCAGCACATATAGCTAGCAGCAGCTGGGAAGCAACAACATTCTTTAATAATCCAGGGGTAAGGCTATTCTGAAACACAGAAAATAATCAGAGCTAATTACAAAACTGTCAATATTGTAATAGTGAATGAACCAGAAGAGCTTTCATTGGGTGAAAAGAACAATGAATAACCACTGGAGAAGGGAACATAAGTTTATGCTCTGCTAAAAGACATTTGTTTTTTGTATTAATATTTCAGTTAATAGAAAGGTCCATGTTATTCTTTAGTTACAAGTGCAGCATGAAATGGGTTGTATTGATAAAATACTGATGATAAGACCCTCTGGTGACTTTGCTAAGGCTCTGTTTGGAGAAGGTTGTCTCATCAAAAACCTGTCCATTGTGGAAAACCTCTGATCTAGTTATTGGCACTGCTGTTAAACTCAGTTTTGTCACCTGTATATGGGTGCCCAGTCAATTCTACCTGTTGATGAAATACTGTAGGTGAATAGACCATAGGAATTATTGCACCTTTAATTAAGTTTCACCAGTGTCCAGGGAATTCAAAAAGATCCCTTTGCAAACAAAATTGCATTTTTTATTCCATTTATATAAACTGAACACAAGTTATATTTCCAAATCCTATGTTGCACTGAGCTCCCATCTTGCTTAATACTGTACTACATAGAGATATCAGTTACATTGGATAAAACAAAATGATTTTCACTTTAAGCACCTCCTGTAATATTAACATTGCACAATATGTTACAAAATTATTTATTACTTGTCTTAATAATGTATCAATAGCTGATGATAAAGATTACCCATATCATGTAATAGCTGTATTTTATTTACATGATATATGTGTGTGTATATATATATATAAAGCATAACAATGTAGCAATTAGTATGAACATGTAACCTATCACACTGCTACTTAGTCTGATGTAAATATGATTCCCCCATAGAAGAATACATTGCATTGCAATCCTGAACCGAGAGCACCTACAAAATGGCATTCTGAGCTTCACTCAGATTTATGTATTCACAGATATCATGCATACCTGGCCTTAGCGGGAGAACATGATATTTGACAACTGGAGTTGGTGACAGATTTGTGTGTTTCTTTTTAAAGTTCAACCCAATAGTTTTACTGTAAATATTAAATAACTGCCACATAAACGGCTAAATTTTATTTGATTGAGATGATCACTGGTGTGTAGGATATATCCATTTTCTTTACCCCTTTAACTGTCAATAACGCAGAATCTGCTGGCAAAAAAAGTTACTATATTGCTGGAGCACCAGAACCGTTGAACTCTGTACCATACAATGGGTTGCATTGACTGATCTGATGAAGTACATAACATCATTTCAACCAACTAGAGTTTTGGCATTCCACAAACTGGTGTGAAAAGATTATGTGGATCAGGCCCCACAATAGTGCATGTTTTAGCACTGTGGCACACAGGAAGAATGTAAGCATTTGCTGATGAACAATTTCCAGCATAGTGTGTAGGCAATGCTCAAACTTGGCTCATAGTAATCCCCACACAGGTGCACTCATGGGTCTGAGAATATTAAACAGGAATTCTGCTCCACTACTTACTTTGTTATTAAAGATGGCTGTGCATTCCTCTGTGGAACACACAGCAGCAGAGCAGGAAGTGGTGGTGAGTGGTTGGCTTGCAGGCAGGTGGCAGGGCCCACCATAATTTCTTCTGGTGTCCCGGTGGTCACACACTCAAATTTACCTGTATCAAGAGGCAATTTGCCTTTTATAACAGTCTGTGCTTTGAAACGTGCTATGTTAAGGCTCCTGAGAAAGAGCTTTGCCTAAGGTATTGTATTGTAAACTTCATCTGCATGAAAATACATAAGGTTTACTTGTTAAATGTTTTAGATTGTAGTGATGGCATCACATTTTTAAATGTAAGATGGTGCATGACCAGCAAGGTGCCTGTTTCTGAGAGCATCTTGTATTACAAGACCTAAGGATTAATAGATCTTTGCTACAGAAATATTTCTATAAATAAAAGTAGTACATCATTTATTACAGTGAAGCATGCATAAGAACTGACTATATATATTTTATCATATTACAAATGTTGGAAACAAACTAGCTCAAATGAAATCTACATTCAATGCATGTGTGGCACTAGGTTTGTCTGTGTGTGTTTCCTACCTGGAGATCCTATCTAATATCACAAAGAGCCAAAGTGTTCTTGTCTTAGGCTCAGGCCAGACGGGAAGATTCGACTAATCACACGCGGTGATGCGCTTTCCCGAAATTGCCTAAGGAGGCAACTCCGAGTGACTTTGGAAAAGCCAGCACTGCGTGTGAATAGGCGCAGGCGATTATTCATTAAAGACGCTAGAAGGCAGGGGGAAGCAGTTTGGGGAGATTTGTCGCCCCAAAGAAGAGGCGATTAGTCGCCAGGCGACAAATCTCCTCGAAATCTTCCCGTCTGGCCTTACCCTTATATGGGTTGTTGGTTCATAGTGCGCAACACTCAATGTAGAAAACATAGCACATAAAAATTGGTTCACATTACAGTATGTTACAGTTGGCAACATTAATATCTGTATGTCTGGCAGGTAAACACCTTGAGTGATTTTTATGGAATTCGTATAAATAAATGGACAATTAAAAGAAACCCCAAACAACTATATCTGAATTCATACAAGTGCATTTTAGTGTCCAGCATACTGGGTCTTTTCCAAAAGGATTCAGAATATCTCTAATGACTGCCTTCCTTCGTTCTACTGATGTTCCCTTTCAACTCGCTTCTGCCGAACTAATGAGAGAAAGAGAAGACATTACTGAAGATACACAAAATATATTTTATACATCTAATATCTGGCTTGGTATGTGTAGGTGCTTTTCTTTCCAAACTCATATTTTTATTTATGTACCATAAAATCTGTTGAAAAACACAGACTGAGAATCAGCCTCTACAATACTATTTGCCTTTGCTTTAACATGAAAGAGTATTTTGGTTTTTCTTAGGAGAAATCTCATTGTGATCTTGGTGCAGATATTAAAAAGGTAGAGATGAAAAAGCAGGTGCTGTTGAAAATCAAAATTGAGATTCTGAGCGATCCATAAAGTGATGAGGCAGCTCAGTATTATTAGCAAAGTTTACTAACAGGACAAACTTTATTGCATAGCCATGTCCTAAGAAAGTAAATTATAGTGTCTGGAATCATTGGTTTAAATGCAGCTTAAGTGCTTTTTTGTGGATTTCTATTGAAAAAGTGAATTCATGCAGAGAGCATTTTCTCGTCTGTGATATTGTCTGCACTGTATTGTCTTTCAAGTGTGAAATCACATTATAACAATGGCTTTTTTTTTCCTTAATTTTTCCCACTTTTGGCTCACATTTATCTCACCTAAGTCATTGTTCTTTGTAATGGCTGTGGCAACTCTGATTCTGGGACCTTGGTGTGTAAACTGATTGCCAAATTTAAGAATTGCCGAGTTCTCCTCCAGCATCTGAGCAATTTCCATCTCTACAGCAGTGCCAAGCTGTTGCCTCTGTCAAAAGTTATCAGAATATGGCATGAGGCATATTTAGTCATACTATTTTCAGTTACTTAGAAATGATTAAACTTTACCTGGTTGGCGATCTTTAGCTCTGTTAGGGTCTTGTTCTGTTTCAGGGCTTTCACAAGAGCTAGGATTCCACTTCCAGTGATAAAATTTGTTTCCACATTAAGACTTTTCAGCGTTTTGTTAACTTTCAACATATCTGCCAATGCCTTGAAAAATGAAGACTAAATGAGATCCAAGAAAACACAGGATATCAAACTTCTACCCACAGCTATTTATGGAGGTCTGGTTGTAGGAGGTTTAGCTCAATAACAGCTGGGTCTCTAAAGCTTAGAGATCCATAAACTAAACTGTTTATTCTAAGACATTTCCCCCCATTCCCTCTTCACACACATGGCAGTTTATAATATCAAAACATTATTTTCACATTTAAGATTTATGTTAGCAGTTCCTGTTGACTTACAGTAGCCACTGGGTCATTGCTTCGTGTAGCTGCGAGGCTGAAGGCTTTCACATGTGTGTTAGTCTCCAAAAGTTTGGCAAATTCCTTTAGCGTTGGGATGGGAATATTCTACAGTATAAAAGAAACCATGTCAAATTACTATATTTACTGCACGAGTTAAAACAAGCAACTGCCAAATAAATATGTTTGGATATGGTATAATATTACTTTTCCAACATCAGATTTAGAGGAACACTGAATATTTATTTGCATACTTAAAGTGATACTGACACTGACAGATAATTCCCCCATTTATATCAAAACATTATATTTTAATGCTATTTATTATTTTGTCATAAAGGTATTTGCCTGATGCTTTTACATTACCTTTCTTACTACCATATTCCTCTATGAGGGGGCTGCCATATTTGTGCAGCAGTAGTCCATTGGCATTAGAAAGTCTAACTGACAGGGTGAGAAGGGACAGTCATGACCTATTGGTAACTTTTTATTAAGGTTTTTATTTATGCATTTTTAACAAGAAAACACAGACAGAGAAATAAAGATCATTCAGCTTTACAATATTACAGCAAGTCAGAGGGTATTTGGAACATTAGGGGGTAAATTTATGAAATAGTGAAGTTCCGCCACTAGAGAGTGAGCTGTTATCTTGTGTTAGGGAGCTGCTCTCTGGTTACCTTCCCATTGTTTTATTGTTAGGCTTCTCAGGGGGAAAGGGAGGGGGTGCTATCACTTCAACTTGCAGTGCAGCAGTAAAGAGTGACTGAAGTTTATCAGAGCACAAGTCACATGACTTGGGGCAGCTGAAAACTGACAATATGTCTAAACCCATGTCAGATTTCAAAATTAAATGTCAAACAATCTGTTTGCTCTTTTGAGAAACAGATTTCTGTGCAGAAGTCTGCTGGAGCAGCACTATTAAATGTGTTTTTGAAAAAAAAAGGTTTTTCCCATGACAGTATCCTTTTAAGGAAGCACATAATGGTTGGTCTAGTTTTGAGCCTTGAGGTAGAGGCCATGTAGGAATGCAATGAGCCCATTCAATGATAAATGCTTAAAAATACTGAAAAATATCAGAAGGTCTTCCGTAGCCAGTTTTCCCCAAATGCCGCTGGGGGAGTCCCCCTCTACTTTCTCATGGAGGCCAAGGAGTTGCATGTTATTACGATGATTATGATTCTCCAAGCCCTCGGCTCTGTTAGTGAGGACCTGTACATGTTGCCACAACTTAGATAGTTAGTTAAGCAGAGGGTGCACTGTGTCCTCCACATATTCTGCATTCTGTTTTTGCCGAGCATTCCCGAAGGTAATTAACTTCCTGTTGCAGTAAAGGGAGATCCATGTTGATGGTCTCAAGTTGTGCAGTCACCTAGGCATGATCCCTTTGATAGCAGTGAAGAGCTCCGCGTTGCTGAATTCAGCTGTCTGGATTATGGAGGCTCTGTGGTCCGAGACAGGCAAGGGCGGATGCACGTCAGCGGTCGTTTTGGTTTCATGTGAGGCCACAGGTACCAATCGATTTGGTTTTCAGTTTTGGCTTTATTCCTGTGTTTCCCCATTGCAAGGCTGGGGTTCTGGTCACTCTGTGCTGTTGAAATGTTGAGGTGGCACATTAGTAATTATCAGGATAGCAACTGAAATGTGGAGCTGTGAAGAGCATGTCTGCTCAGGTTGCCATCTTGTCCACTCCCCCCATATAGGTAAATTTTAATGTAGATTACTATTTTGAAAATAAAATTTTTAGTGTCAGTATCACTTTAAATTGTTACATGACAATTAAGAACCCCAAGCCTTCTGGTTGAAGCATTTGGCAAATAAAAATTTTCCCCCTAGGTGTTTTTTTCAAACAACTGAAAAGCTTCACACCTAAAACTTGCCAAGCATTTTATGGTTTTGTCAGGGAAAAACCGATTGTTAAGCTGAGGTATTCAAATAAGTAAACCATGTGAGAATTTAGGAACTCTCGTTTTTACTAGACAAATGCTCAGCATTTTTAAAGAGACTTTTTCAGACTTTTCAGTTTTTTACCGTTTTTCCAAAATGTAATGTTCTCTGGTGTTTAAGTCTGACAGCTCAATAATCCAGGTGTAGATTTTTGTGTTACAATTTGCTACATTAGTTTGCACATTTCTCAGCAGCATCTGTGGAATATCAGAAACTATTGCATCTATTATAACAGCTGCCTTTAATGAAACCCAGAGATTTTGTTTAGCAGGACCCCACAGACATCCCCTCAGGTGTAGGCAGTTGTGGAGGATTTCAGAGCAACATTTTTCATTTTGAGCTGAAATCCACCTTGCCTGATGAAAAATAGGGGGGCGCCTGTGGACAATACACATAAATCTCTTTAAATAATCCTATCATTATGGATGGATGCAAAACAATATAGGTCTGTCTTTCTGAACTGACTTACAGTGTACATTACCTTGATATTGTTCAGATTGACATCCAGAAGAAATGGATCATTGTCTTTTAACCGCTGCAAACTCTCTTCCACATTAGTGGGATTAGGAGGCTCCTCAAAAGTGGGCTTCACTTTTTCGGCCTTGACAATATCTACTGAAAACATAATTATTATATCCAATGTAAGCATATGTTATTATGCCATTCCATACATACAATGTACTAATTATAGTATCACCTGACACTGAATGATATGATAATTATATTTTCATAATTTGGGATTGGGCAATCTCATATAATACTACATACTGCTGACCTCTCTCTTTCCCATACAGACCCAGACCTCCCTTTTGTAACCATATCGTTGGATACTCTTAGGGGCAGATTTACTAAACTCACATAAATTCACATGAGTGATTTGAATATTTGATCGAATTTTCAAAAAGATTCAAATTCGAATTTCGAATATGTCGAATTCATAGGATTTTACCTCCCCACTATTCCCTGGTCGAATTTCGAATTTTTTTATCATTCGAAATTCGAGCAATAGTAAATCTGCCCCTTAAAGTTACACACCCTCAAAGTGTTCTGTCACACATTGCAAGGTCAGCTACAGTAGAATATATTTTTGTTTTCTTACAAACGGCTTTTAACAGGGTCAGTTTTTATTTCCTCTCCTGCTATTTCTCTGATGCATCCAGCCACCAGACTTAGACAATTAGAGCTCTGTCCTTCTGGTGAACAGGATTATCATTTGTACCTCTAATGGCTGTGTGTGAAGGGGTACAACAAAGCAGGTCCGGACTGAGAATCAAAATAGGCCCTGGCATTTCAGGTTCATAGAGGCCCAATCAGCCCACACAGAGGCCCAAACAGCCCCCACCAGCCCACTAAATACTGACTTTCTATGGGACCTTATAGCAGCCCCTCTGGCATTTGCCAGAACCCACAGATTGCCAGTCCGGGCCTGCAACAAAGAGTGGTGGCTTTAAGCAGTGGGTGTCAGAGAGAGTGTGCACTGTAGTGCAGTGGAGAGTAGCAAAGCATTAGAAGAAGGGGGAAGAGAATGGTGAAACAGTTACTATTTGAGTTTGATTGCGTCGTGTGCTAGGGGGCCTATGGGGGAAAAAAAAGTTGTTAAACAGAGCAAGAGATCCTTTGCAGAGAGTAAGGAGACTGCAGCAAACAGATGGTTGTTTAAAACATTATGATCTGGCAACAAAAGATAAGTTTAATTACATATTATTGTTATAGTTTATTAGTATATTATTATAAAGTGTCAAAATATTTTGCATCACTGTACACAGAATTATGGATAACATAAACTTACTTCTAACATCCCTTCTTTCACCATCATCTCCGTTTCCGTTTTCGTTTCCCAGTGGTCTGCTGGCAAAGTGCTGGACTCCAAGGACAGCTATAAAAAAAAGTATTTATTTTTAAAAACTATATTGTTATTTAGAGTGGAAATCTTAAATATTTTGTGGTAGCTTTTTTTATTAAATCCCCCTTATCAATGATGAAATATTCGGTACCTATCCTAAAGAATACTGTAATTTCAAATATAATACCTTTATTGGACTGCTCCATACTTACTATCTAGTCTATAATGCTGGCTATACAAACAAAGATCCACTCGTTTGGCAAGTCATTTTCGGTGCATTCGCAGTTGGAGTGATATTCTGGTCCCGAACAACAGTACATGTGCCAAAAGTCACTCCAACAGTGCATGCGCTGAAACTCCGCTCTGCTTCGAAGGTTTAATGAACAAAAGAAGATGGCTGCCTTGAACTCCCAAGGACAGAATCTGCACCGAGGGGTAAGTAAAATGTTAGGGGCATTTGCCCAGGGGGGCAGCTAGGCTGGGTGGGAGGAGGGGTCTACATAGGGTAGGGGTTTTCTTTGTTATGCGTTGAATTCTCCTTTAAGGTCCAATGACACAACAGCAGGTAGAGAAGGATTCACTGGCACACATGAATTGAAGTAGCAGGGCAAGCCCTTGCAGTTTTTTAATGCGATGGTGCAATGTTTTGGGGGGACACCCCTTTGTCAATGCTTGTCAAAGGGTAGTGTCCCCCGAAATGTTGCACCATCGCATTAAAAAAACTGCAAGGGCTTGCCCTGCTACTACAATTCATGTGTGCCAGTGAATCCTTCTTGACTTAGATGTGAGGTGGCCAATTCCTCTATCGTTGGGCACCAGGATAAAGAAATTGCCGGGTTTTGTGTGGTGTGCGGCTTCTCCAAATTTACTTAGGACTGCAGGTAGAAACATGGACTGCAGCTGCAGTCCTTGCTCCAACATGATTTTTAAACCTGTCTGGTTAATATCTGGCAAATAATTGATATAGATCAGGGAAACCTGTTAGAAGGCCCAATGCACTGGCCAATAAGCTGCCAACATCGTCTATCGGCACCTTTTAATGGACAAACAATCCCTGTTGTTTAAAGGGTAAAGCATTTTTTAGTAGCTGAATGCACAAAATGTCTCAGTGTCTTAATTATATTGATAATGGGTTGAGTGCAGAGGACCTC
>CM044436.1:43228402-43238593 GCA_024363595.1 Xenopus borealis
AATAACCTTTTTAATATCTATCATAACACTGTCTTTGAATGCTATTTCTAATTTTGCCATAAAAGTATTTGCCTTATGCTTTTACATTGCATATCTGATACCCCATGGGGGCTGCCATATTTGTGCAGCAGTAGTCCTTTAGCATTAGAAACTCTTAACTGACAGGTTGAGAACGGACAGTCAAGTTAGCAAAACTAAACTTCAAATAACAATTACTTATAAAATCAGAGCTATCCGTGAAAAACTATCGACAAGAGCTATAGGTAACGTTTAATGTAGATTAAAAAATGTTTAATGTCCGTATCACTTTTATGATCCAGGAGCATTCTGAACTGTTACAATTTGCTACATTTAGTTGATACATTTCACAGCAGTGTATATGGAATATCAGCAACTATTGTAGCAATTCTTACGGCTGCCTTTAATGAAACTCAGGGATCCTGCTCAGCAGGGACAAAGATAACAAATGTAGAGACTGCAACCCCCACCCAAATTCGCTTAGAAGGTGAAAAACTTTACACTTTATTATCATTAAAAAACTGCAAAAAGTCTTTGTCTGGTGATTTATCTGAAACCACTTGTATGGGGAAAAAAGCGTTTTAAGGTGAGCAACCCCTTTAATATCGCCCTAATGAACAGCAACTATTTGCCTGTTGTCATGGGTTTTTTTTTCAGTCTTTACCAATTATATATTGTTGTCAACATACACATCTTATTGCTTGGGGCAGTGCCTCCTCCTGGTTTTGGTGTGTGTCTCATAATTATTGGCACCACGTATTTCACAAATGTGAAGCAGGTCTCTCTCCTATCATTCCTCCTTCCTGTCATAACCAAACCCAATTCCTTTTCAAAATAGCCCCTACTTATATATGGCAAGTCTGCTAGTGGATATTGCAGGCCATCCAATAGTCTAAAGGGCTGATTTACTATTGGTTGAATTCGAGGGTGAATTTACCCTTGAATTGGACCAATCAAATTGTGGTCGAATTGAAATCCTTAGATTTCGAATATCGCAATTCGAACAATCGAATAGAAATAATTCGATCGATCGATAAAATCGTTCGAATGGAACGATTCAAACGATTTTAACCATTCAATTGAAATTTTTTATTCGATCAAAAATAGCTAAATCCAATTTCGGTAGGTTGAATCTGTTGAACTAGGCAGTTGAATAAAAATTTAAAGGGCAATGCATTCGACTGTCCAATATACAAATAGAATTTCATTTGAATAATTCGATTCAATCAAATTTTCTAAATTTGATGGTCGAAGTGGTCTTCAAAAATATTCGAAAATTTGAATTCTAATCTTTTTCCTTTAAGCTTTTCCATTTCAAGATTGTATTATAGTGCTCAAAAGCAAAGCTGTCAAGTTTATTTATGTATATATGTGTGTGTGTGTGTGTGTGTGTGTTTATATGTGTATATATGTGTTTATATGTGTATATATGTGTATATATGTGTATATATATATATATATATATATATATATATAATATATATAAATATATATATTGTAGAGTGGCATAACCTTGGCAGTGGCACACAGCTCAATTAAGGAGGTTTGAACACTCCAGTATTTAATAGTGTCATAAGTGCTAAATCCCCAGAATAATTCTCTTCATTTCATTTTAATTTCATACAAAAATGAGTTATTGCCTTCCTACAGACTATAAGCTTCTCAGACAGCAAAATGCCTATTCACGTACCATTGCAAATAGAGATTTTGGAAACGGAGGGGTTACTAAACATTGTGCTCTGCTCCTGCTGACGGGTGTATTTAAGAGGCTGTGGGACACAAGGAGGAATTCTTTAGCGTTTATTTACTACAGATCTTAATTACTTAGTGACCTCATCCTGCTGCTCAGGAATGTTTTGGCTTCTTCTGTAGAATCAAATCATGGGGCCCGATAAAGATTTCCAGTGTAGTTTGTGGTGCAAGCTGTATCATTTCATGAGATATCATATGTAGCAATGAGCAGGATATCAGAGGAACAACTACATAGAATCTAATGAGACCCACGGCCTTTCAACTGCTTTTTACTTTATGTTTATTGCATCAGGCAGGCTGAAGCAACTTGATGTAATAAATACAATACAACTTGATTTAAAGGGAACTATAGCAAAAATGCAAATTTAACATAAGCTTTGTCATACAGAAAAACGAAATACAATATATTAAAGATTCTGTCCCCTTTCTGAAATAATTGTTACGTTTCACTATCCCCCTCTCAGCATCGGCCTCTCTTCACGCAGGAGTAAGATATTCATTGACAGTTGGGCTCCTTTTGCCTAGAAAGATATATTAGACTGCACTCTATTAAAATCACCAGGAATCCTTTCCCTACATGCAGAATTGCTGCTAAAGTCAGTCTTTTTTAATTAGATTTTGTTTGTACTAGAGTTGGTTGAGTGAGTGCCTAAGCTCAGTAAGTGACAGCAGCACAGAGCAAGTGAATCAGTGAATCAGCAGAAAAGAAGATGGGGAGCTACTGGGGCATCTTTGGAGACACAGAACTTTACTGCTAAAGGATTGTGGTTGCCTGGGGTTGGTACAGAATCCCAAACCATAATGTACAACATTTTAGCCTACTTCTTTAGTTAAGCTTTACTTCTCCTTCAACTTTTAGTATGTTCTAGAACCAGTTAGGCTATATTGACCAGTTATTTTCGGTTGGCCTTCATTTTGTTAATTAGAATGATTTACCTTGCTCTTCTACTTCTTTAAAGCTTTCAAAAGATGATCACTGACCACAGCAGCTAAAATTGTATTGCTATGGCTACTTTTTATTGCATAGCTTTCTATTTAACCCCTCTCCTTTTCATAATGCATTAATTCAGACCACTACTTGGTTTCCTGGGTAATTTGGACCAGATAGATACCTGCTGAAATTCCAGACTGGGGAACATAAGAACTAAATGTAATATAAATTTCTGTTTAAATGTCTGTTGCTCCAGTATTAATTTTGGTGGTATAGTTTTCTTTTAAGATTCTTTGTTCCTTTAAATCATTTAGTGGCTGTTAGGACACAACATAAAATAAATAATAATAATAATAATAATTATACAAATTTTGAATCTTATCCTGAACTTGTTTTTATCTGGATGGAAATAAAAGCCTTGCTTTCTGGTGGCTTTCAGAGAATGATGAGGTTGTCCTATCCTGGCACCAAGATGTCTTGCTTTTCAAAATCTGCAATGCTAGACAGCGAGAGATGATAAAACTATGGCAGCATAATTGTTGTGTAATAAGCGCAATTCCAAAGGAAAATATGAGGATTTGGTGACCATTTACATGCTGCTATTGTAATGGTATATCTGCTAATGGAATTTATTGGGATATAAAGACTCTATGAAGAGGCGTGGGAACACATAAAACCCAAGGTTGCAGGATTCATACATATGTTGCAACTGTGAGGGAAATGCTTCTATGCAGAATTATCTTTATCACGTTTTTTATTCTTTTCCTTGTTTGCTGATGCTCCATCAGACAGGTTAGTTAGCAGATTTCTGATGACTAAAGATCATTTCTCTGCATGTATTGCCTGTCTGAAGATACCAAATGGGTGACTGTCACTGCTATTTGTCAGATTGTTTGATTTGTTCTTTTACTTCTTTATCTGAATGGTTAGTGGCAGGTCTGAAGATTGTGACATACGATGGTTCATTGGATACAAGGCTAAAATCTGCATGTCTATGGCCAGCTGTAGGGCAGAGACACACGGGCAGTTTTGGGGGGACTGTTCACCTGGCGACAAATCTCCCCGAATCTGCTGTTGTGTCTGTGCCCTAAGTGTAACACAGGCCCCCTTCACCTAATTCCATTATAATTCTGGCACTCGGTCTTTCCATAGTGAGTGGTGCACTAATTCTCTGGAAAGCATAGGGAATTCAAATCTCAGAATCTACTGCTTGACAAGAGAGAGGGTTTGGATCACTTTCATGTTGGCTGGTCCTGACTGCACAGACAATCTAGGATATCCTTTTATCTGTGGAATCTGGTATGTCTGATTTTCCAAAGGAAAAGAAAATGTAAAAAAAAATATTGTATATATTGCCCTGCACGTGCCATAGTGTAGCCATCAAGCATGGGGGGAAGGATCAACCCGGCAGGTTGACCACCAGGGTTAGTCCTGACCGCAACATCATCATTTCTATTTTATATAACATTGGTCATGTTGATTTCAATAGAGTCAGAGTGGTGAACATCTTTTAAAAACATCATATTGCAGTGTCTGCATTCTTTTCATTGCTATTCATGTTTTTTAGGAGTGAAACTTTTTTGCAACTTTTTAAATTGGCTCCATAGTGTACATGTGGCAAAGGGAAGATAGCTTGGCAACTGGTTTTTAGAAGCCATAAAAAGAAACAGAAGTGATATGGCAGTAAGGTGTTGTAATGTAAACTGGGAAAGTACACACATTGGCATTCTACAGACCAGTTAAAGGGGCTGTTCACCTTTGAGTTAAATTTTAGTATGACGTAGAGAGTGATATTCTGAGACAACTTGCAACTGGTTTTCATTTTTTATTATTTGTGGTTTTTGAGTTATTTAGCTTTTCATTCAGCAGCTCTCCAGTTTGCGGTGTCCACAATCTGGTTGCTAGGGTTCAAATTACCCTAGCAACAATGCATTGATTTGAATGAAAATATGGAATATTAATAGGGGATGGTCAGAACAGAAAAAGGATTAATAAATAGTAGCGATAACAATAAATGTGTAGCTTTAGAGAGGATTTGTTTTTAGAGGGGTCGGTGACTCCCTTTTGAAAGCTAGAAAAAGTCAGGAGAAAAAGGCAAATAATTCATAAACTTTAAAAAATGAAGACCAGTTGAAAAGTTGCTTAGAATTGGCCATTCTATAACATACTAAAAGTTAACTTGATGGTGAACCACCCCTTTAATGATCAGTTAAAGTCCCAACATATATTTAGCTGGGTGTATCAGGCAGACACTCTTAATTTTCACAAGTGTTTGAATGTAATTGAATGTAAACATTACCTTATACATGTGGGATGTTTAAAGGAGAAGGAAAGGCTAACGTTAAAAGCTTTTTCAGAAAGGGCTATATAAATACACCAGTAAATCTTGAATTAATGCTGCTCTGTGTCCTCTGTCAAAAGAAACACTGCATGTTTTTCCTTCTATTGTGTACACATAGGCTTCTGTATCAGACTTCCTGTTTCCAGTTTAAACCTCCAGGGCTAGGGCTTGAGCATGCTCAGTTTGCTCCCTCCTCGTCTCCCTGCTGTTATCAGAGCCCAGAGCTATGAGTGAGCAGGGAGAGACTCAGATAGGAAGTGATGTCACACTAAGCTAATATGGCAGCTGCTATTCTGAACAAACAGAGAGAGCGGGGAAAGGATAGCCCTGGGGCGCTTGCTGAGAAGAACCCTCAGCAGTGGCTGTTTTCTGCTGATAGAAGCATCAGCATGGGGTAAAGTGAATACAATCACTGGGGGGTTGCATAACGTTTGACACCTCCAGTGGTCATCTTTCCATCACCTTTAAATGACTCAACTTGAAGCTGGATAATCACCAGAACTGATAGCCAAGTCAATAGGAAATGTGCCCGTTCTGCTCCCTTTTTACTGGATATGGTTATTTGTACTATTGACCTTAGAATGTAAACTGCTAGCCGTGGATCATTTACCTTTCATACCACTACCTATAAGTAAGCATTCAATTTGTTAAGCTTGCCATTAAGGAGAGAGGAAAAGAATGTGCTGGAAACTTATGACATAATATTCAGGAACCAGATGACAAAATTCTCAGGAGAACTGCAACAATAAATTTCTCTATCGTCTGGGGGGGTTGGGAAAAATCTTCTCAGCCCTGAATTCCACAGAAGAACACCGTACCAATATTACTTTTTAATTCTTAAAACAGAACCAGCTAAGTTATCACATCACATAAAACCTTTGGAGTGTAGCAGTATCCAACACTACTTGTACAGCTATGGGATCCAGTATCCGGAAACAACTTGTCCAGAAAGTTCCAAATTATGGAAAGGCTGTCTCCCATCGACATTATAATCAAATAATCCAAATTTAAAAAAAAAAGTATTTCCTTTTTCTGTATAATAATAAAATAGTAGCTTGTACTTGATCCAAACTAAGATACTGTATAATTTAATCCTTGTTGGAAGCAAAATCAGCCCATTGGCTTTATTTAATGTTTACATGATTTTATAGTAGATAAAATTCTGGATAATAGGTCCCATACCTGTACCATATAATGGGGTTTTCTGGATAACAGATATTTCCATAATTTGGATCTTCATACCTTAAGTTTATCATGTAAACCTTAAATAAATCCAATATGCTGGTTTTGGTTCCAATAAAGATTATGGGGCAGATTTACTATTGGTCGAATTTTGAATGATAAAAAAGTTCGAAATTCGACCAGGGAATAGAGGGGAGGTAAAATCCTACGAATTTGACTATCGAATTTGAAGGATTTTACCGCAATTCGAATTATCGAACGATCGAATATAGAAAATTTGATAGCTCGTTCGAATATTCGAATCAAATTGAATATTTCCATTGGCGCCTGAAGCTTAAATCCCTTTTTAACCATGTTAATCATGCTTTCGTTATACCATATTGTTTGTTTTGTCATCATGAAAAGAGTTTGGCAAGAGAACGTGACAAACAGTAATGGACTTCCCCAGCTTATATGCATTGATAACTCGGGGAATATCCCTTGGTCTGTTTCTTACCTTTTTCATCTATCATTGTGCAAGGCAAATCCTTCACAAGGATATTTAGCATAATGCCACACAGGGCTGATTCTGGACCTGAGGAAAATGCAGGCCAAAAATCAGCCCCTACGTTAGAGTCAACCTTCTTCCTTACCTGCACCTGGAACCGCTGGCCTGGGCGCAGGCACTCACAGAGGATTTTGGTGCTGAAATGTGCCACAGACTGACACAAGTTGTAACATAGGAGCTGATTCTCAACCTGTGTTTTCCACAAGCAGAGAATCCGCCCCATGTAGTATAAGTCTGATGTGAAAGTTAAGGAGACTAGTTATAACCACCTTGCTGTGAATCTCTAAATGTGTGCATATATAGAGGTCATCTGTACATCTTATATTTTTAGCTGTAGAAAGCACAGATTATCCCTGTAGATCAGGGGTCCCCGACCCTTTTTACCCGTGAGCCACATTCAAATGTAAAAAGAGCTGGGGTGCAACACAAGCATTTGCCGTACCAAATAAGGGCTGTGATTGGCCGTTTGCTAGCCCTATGTGGAATGGCAGCCTACAAGAGGCTCTACTTTATACAATTAATGGCTGGGAGAAACATCCAAGGTGTTGGTGAGCAACATCTTGCTCATGGGCTGCTGGTTGAGGATCCCTGCTGTAGCTATAGGTTACAGTTAGTTAGCTGATCCAGTTAGGAGGGGACATGTCCGTGCTGATTAGGACGTTACACCCAGGCAGAAGTTTTGGACCCTTCTATTGTAACAAGGCTTACTAAAGACCTGGGGTATCTGTCCATAATTTGGATCTTCATACCTTAAGTCTGCTATGAAAATCATGCAAACATTAAATAAACCCAATAGGTCGGTTTTGCTTCCAATAAGGATTAATTATATCTTAGTATGGATCAAGTACAAGCTACTGTTTTATTTTCACAGAGAAAAAGGAAATTATTTTTAAAAATTTGGATTATTTCATTATAATGGAGTCTATGGGAGACGGCCATTCCGTAATTCGGAGCTTTCTAGATAACAGGTTTCCGGATAAGGGATCCAATACCTGTATAGGCTTGCTTAATTTTTTTTATCCCTTGACATGGTGTTCAGGACTTCAAATCTTATGCTGCATATGGGAATTGGGCACGAAAATACATTGAGTCCATGACCTACTATAAATTCTCTGGATTCTGTGTTTGTGAAGATTCTCATTCATCCAGATCATGGTAGATCTATAGAAATAAATCAAATCAACTGGACTTGTTTTTTTTTTTGTTTTTTTTTCCTTGAAGACATTTCACCAGTCATCCAACTGACTTTCTCAATTCAGAATAATTTAGTCTGAATTGAGGAAGCCAGTTGGATGACTGGTGAAACTTCTTCAAGGAAAAAAACAGCAAGTCAAGTTGATTTGACTCAGGATTCTGTGTTTTGGCATAATGCACCTTTCTATAGTATGGAGAACCATGCATTAAAGGGGTTGTTCACCTTTGAGTTAACTTTTAGTATAATGTAGATAGTGGTATTCTGAGACAATTTGCAATTGGTTTTCATTTTTTATTGTTAATGGTTTTATAGATATTTAGCTTTTTATTCAGCAGCTCTCTATTTTGCAGTGTCAGCAATTTTGTTTCTAGGGTACAAATTACCCTAGCAACCCTCAATTGATTTGAATAAGAGACTGGAATATGAATAGGGGATGGACTGAATAGAATGATAAGTAATAAAAAGTGGCAATAACAATACATTTGTAGCATTACAGAGCATTTGTTTTTAGATTGTGTCAGCGACCCCCATTTGAAAGCTGCAAAGAAACTGAAGAAAATTGCGAATCATTAAAAAACTATGAAAAATAAATAATGAAGACTAATTGAAAAGTTTCTTAGAATTGGCCCTTCTACAATATATCAAAAGTTAACTTAAAGGTGAACCACCCCTTTAAAGTGATACTGACACTAAAAAATGAATTTTATCATATGCATGTACATTAAATGTTACCTATAGGTCATGTTGATCATTTTTTGCTGAGAGGTTTGTTTTTGTATATAATTGTTAGTTGAAGTTCCTAAACCTGACTCTCTGACTTTGCCAACCTGACTGTCCCTTCTCAGCCTGTTCGTTACAGTTTCTAGTGCTAATGGACTCCTGCTGCACAAATATGGCAGCCCCCTCATACAGGAAAATGGGGGATCAGACAGGTAATGTAAAAGCATCATGCAAATACTTTATGGCAAAGTCCCAGGATATAAAGCATTTTTTTTTAATTAAGATGAACTATTCACAAAGGTTCTTTATGCACCATTATTATTGGGTAACACATTGGAAGACTAAGGACTGATATATTATTTAATCTGACAAAATTCTTTATTTTTTCAGCGGAACAAAGCATAGCTAAATATCTGAAGGATCCCGCTGAAATCTGCAGAACCATGAGCCTTCAAATTCATCAAGACAAGTACAGGGACCTTGATGAAGATGAGCTGCTTCGAAACCTGTCTGAAGCTGATTTACAACAACTTGAAACTGTTCTAGAAGATTTGGATCCTGATGTGAGTATAACACAAGGGTATTGTACTCCAGCAGCTTCCCTTCTGGTGCATTTAGCATATACTAGGTAAACACATCATCAGAACATATATAGTGATCTTGATGTCCTTTATGTCCTTGCTTAATTCATCCATTCATTTCTTGCAGCAATACTATTTTACATGGAAAACAGGGAAGTGACCCCCTTTGAAAATTCTTATTCTGAATAAAAACTATGATTATGAAAACAAATATTCTCACATAGGTGAACAGGGGATATTGCAACAAAACCGTAAAAAAAAAAATAATGCATTGCAATTAGAAATAACCTTATAATCATTCCCCAAAGCCTAGGAAATATTATAGATTTTGACCATAGATCCCCTTTTAACAGGACCCTGTTACTATAAAGCAATAATGCTCCAAATAGTTCCATGTAGCAGGGGATGTATTGTGCAATCTCTCTGGACACAATAACAGCTGCTTATCAGGGGCCTGCCCCTACCAGATGATTATGTAGCCTTGGCTTATACATGTTCATTCTTACTGCCTGCAAACTCTGTGTCATACTGTTCTGTCTCCTGTGATGTATTGGAATTTGTCTTCCAAGAAGTCTGAGAGAGCTTAAAGAGTTATTGATAGACACTAAGTAATGGTGATTGTGCAGTATAGATTACTTGTATTGTGCAGTGTCTCCTGAGAGTGTAGCTTTTCCTTTGCTTACATTTGTAAATATAACTATAAACTATAGTAGTGTTCTAAAGCAAACATAGAAGTTTTACCAGTACAGGACAGCACTGCATTATAGTTGTATTACTTTAAAACACTTTCATTTTTTGATGTTGCTGTTTGTTTAACTATGTGTCGATACATTGTCATTTAAAGTAGGTTTTGCATGCATTTTTCTGTTCTTAAAGAGGACCTGTCACCTTGAGACATGAGTAAAATATTTATTTTCCATCCTT
>CM044436.1:43249603-43262130 GCA_024363595.1 Xenopus borealis
ACTCATAATGCATTTCCAAACATTCATTTGTTTATTTCCAGGGACTTGCCAGGCCGTTGTGCAGGTTACATTTAATGTGAAGTTCCAGACTGTGTTTAATAATGTGTATCTTTTGGTTAAGATTGTAAGATGGTTGTGATATTGATTTATCTAAGTTAGTGGACTGAATTAACATCATGGACATAAAACCTCCCAGTCATTAAACACCCCTGGACCTTTGTGCCTACTAGTACAAAGTAAAGTTCTCTGTGTGAGACTACTAACATGGAGGAGGCAGCACAGGAGAATGCTGGACTCCGATGTTGTATTTTCTATTCTGTCATTTGTTGCAACCACTGATATTTTCACAAGGATCGAAGTGTCTAGACAATATTTTCTTTTCTAGTGAATGTGTTTTTATAAAATGTAGGTGATTTCATGTTATACAGCATGTAAAGTATACCAAGCCTTTTTTAAATTTGTCAATGCATATATAATTTTTCACGTAAACAGGAGTGCTCTGGTTGCTGCTTGTTTAATGATTGTCAATGACCAATGATTGTTTAATGATTGTCAATGGCCAAACCTTGGTCTTGCTCAAGGCAACTACATTTGACAGCTATTGAAAATGCAGCCTGGCAGATTCTCTAGGTTTTAAATTCAAGTCCCTGTGCTAAGTGACTAAATATGCGGTACGTGAGGCTTTGTAGCTGCTTTAAGAAGTATATATGTAACATAAGGCACTAAGTTTACCCAGGAGCAGTAGCCAAGGGCTACCAATAAGATCTTGCATTTAAACAGGTGACTAGTAAATTCTATCTTCTGATTGGTTGCTATAGGTTATTGCCCCTGTGCCAACTTAGTGCCTTTTATTACATTACCCCATTAAAGTAGCAAAGTGCAAAGTGCAAGTTGGCCCAAAACCTCTGCTGATCCACAAGTTGACCGTTAGTTGGGCAGATTCAGGTTGAAATTTGGCAACCATTGTGGATTGAGGTTGGGGTTGGGTGCTGGGGAAGTATGTTCCTCCACTGTTCCCAAATGTTCCCTGTCTTGGATGTAGAAGAGTGCACAGAAGGAGTGTACAGAACGTGATGACACAGGTATGGGTAGGGTGTGGGTCCTACAATGGCAACATTTTTACAAATTGAGTTTTCTTGACCTGCACATCACTAGCTTAAAGACATGCTCTTCTTCCATTTCTTTTAGTACGTGTTCTGATGCCATGCACAGCTTTTGCCTGGATAAAAGTGACCCAGATATGGTGGAACATACACAGTAAAGGGGTTACCTGGGCTTTTTCATAACTACTTTCTTTTGCACGGTGGACATCTTTTGACAGATCTACAAAGTATATACATACATGTCATGCAAACCTATAGTTTGTACCTTCTTCCAGGGCGTGGCATCCGAATATGTACTGGATGTTTGATGTTTTTCTATTGTACATAGTTAAGTGGGGTTGCATCTCACACAGTTTTCCAATTACACACATTATACACCTATAATATGTTGGCTTTTCTTAATTTCTTCTTTCTGCCGTAGCTTGCGACCATATTCCCTATTTCCAAGACCACGTCCCTTCATAGCTCCTTTCAGCAGTATGGTTGAGACAAGAATGGATCTGCAAGGCATTTGGACATTAAAACAGTGCCTAACAAGGAATACAAATCACTCAGTCTGGCGCACCAACAATATTATGGTTTGTTTGGTAATCTCAATGCCAAGCATGTCAATATAGCGATGCCCTGATGTTTTACTTGCCAGCATTTTAAAACAACAGCTAATCTGAATTCTACAGAATGGCTGAGGCTCTCGAGGGTCCAGTTAATGTGTAACCTTGTCTCAAAGGAACTCTATTACTCCAGAGGACATTCCTGCATTGATATAACACAGTTAATGATACCCCTTTATCATTATGCTGTTGTTAATGCTAATAGCCTATTATTGCCCTGGGCACAAGCGTACGCACATTGAATGCATACAGCATCTATACCAAGGGAAAGGTGGAATGTGTTGCATTGAGGCTGGTGCTTTCTAGCTTGTGCGTCTCAATGACATGCAAACTAGAGGCTGTGACCTTATGTCGCACCCACATCCATGCAGGGACAGCAAGCGATACATATAGGAGAGTGCCCTTGCTCTCATTTTGGTCAGTGTGGTTCATTGCAACGCAACATTAGAAAAAAAAAATATATATATATATATATTTGTTGCATTGTCTCTTCAAAAAGATAGATGGAGTTCTGACTGAACTGAATTATTTAACCTAGCAGTTATTATATGTTTAGGACAGTGCACTCAAGTTTTCTCCCATATAACAAGCTGACTATCACAGATATATTCTTGAGCTGTATTTAACTGATGGTGTGTTGTTCTTGAACATCATGGGAGGCTTAACAATTTCGGAGAGATAAAGCTAGGGATGCACCGAAGGGATCGGCCTTTTTCAGCAGAATTTGGATTTGGCTGAATCCTTCTGCCCGACTGGACAGAATCCGAATCCTAATTTGCATTGCAAATCATGATTCCTTTGTGAAAGATTCAGCCAAATTCTGAACTGAATCCGAATCCTAAGATGCATTGCATTACGCGAATCCTTCGCAAAAAGATTCAGCCAAATTCAGTACTGAATCCTAATCCTAATTAGCATATGCAAATTAGGGGTGGGGAGGGAAATTACGTGACTTTTTGTAACAAAACAAAGAAGTAAAAATGTTTTGCCCTTCCCACTCCTAATATGCATATGCAAATTAGGACTGATTCAGTTCAATATTCGTTCGAATATTTCTCGAAGGATTCGGGGGTTTGGCCGAATCCAGAAAAGTGGATTTGGTGCATCCCTAGATAAAACATAAGATTTATTTCCAATATCCAACTGATATTCTTGCCAAACACAGATATAAGGTGCAAGATTATTTGACATTCCATTAAAGGAAAAGTAACATCAAAAAATGTAAGTGTTTTAAAGGAATGACATCTAATGTATTTTGCCCTGCACTGGTAAAACTGGTGTGTTTGCTTCAGAAACATTACTATAGTTCGTATAGTTCCGTGCTTCGCATTAGCCACAGACACTTAAAGCAAAAGTAACACCAGAAAATGAAGTAATGAAGATATAATACACTTTTGGGCTGCGCTGGTAAAACTGGTGTGTTTGCATCATAAACGCTACTATAGTTTATATAAACAAGTTGCTGTGTAGCCATGGGGGCAGCCATTCAAGCACAGGATACACAGTAGATAACGGATACTTTCTGAAGAATCTCATTGTATACCACAGAGCTTATATGTTATTTACTGTGTATCCTGTGCTTGAATGGCTGCCCCCATGGCTACACAGCAACTTGTTTATATAAACTATAGTAGCGTTTATGATGCAAACACGCCAGTTTTACCAGCGCAGCCCAAAAGTGTATTATATTTTCATTACTTTATTTAAATTTTTTGGTGTTACTTTTGCTTTAAGTGTCTGTGGTTAATGCGAAGCACGGATATGGACTTTCTTGTTCACTGTTATCAAAGTATTTTTTTCAGGCTGACCACAACAATGTGACCAAACTGATAGTGTGAACAAGTCTTGCGTGTCCAGCTTCAACGAGGCAGTATAATACTGCTCATCTTACAGCTTGCTGATATATATATATATTGCACTCATAGCTTATTCAAAGAAATTCATCAGAACGCTTGGTTGAGGGTTAAAACAAAAACAATTAAGTCTGTGTGCAGCGGAGTGTAGAAGAACCCAGCCCAGGATGAAAAGGCAAGGTCATTTGGACAATTTCACTGCTTGGTTTCACACTAAATAGGCTTAATATCTAATCAAATGAAATCATGGTTTCCATTGTGCTTTTCATTTTGGGCTAACTGCAAAACATGTTCTCACAACAGGACTTTTGGCTGTCGTTTCAGTCTAAGCAATTCATTCAAATGGCTTAAAGGAATGCATACTCACGCATATGTTTGGGCTTCTCTTGTTCTACTTGCTGGGCTAGTGCTTTCTTAAAGGACCAGTAACCATTTTTTTTTTTTTAAATTCATCTGTCAATGAAAAAAAAAAAACACCAATACACATTTAAGTTTCCATTCGCAAACTCTTTATTTAGAAATAACTTACTAATACTCCGCTTCCACTTCAGAAAAGGCGATCCGGTGCAGCGCTCAATTTCTCCTCCCTGCCTATCTTCTATAGAAGTCAGGGAGGAGAAACCGAGTGCTGCAACAATGATTTGTTGCCAGATCGCCTTTTCTGAAGAGGAGTGGAAGCAGAGTAGCCATAAGTTATTTCTAAATAAAGACTTTGCAAATTTAAACTTAAATGTGTATTGAGGTTTTTTTTCCGTTGGTGACAAAATAAAAAATTTTTTTTTTTAATTGTGGTATTGGTCCTTTAAAGGAATTTTCGCATGATTTTTATGATTTCATTTTTATTTCCAAATGACACTGTTTACTCTGCAAATAATTCACTCTACAATATAAAATGGCATTACTGAACCAAGAAGTGTATTTTTTAAGTAGTAATATTGGTGTGTAGGCAGTAGGGTTGCCAACTTTTTCTTGAAAAAAATACCTGCCTTCCTATATATTTATCTTTTTTTCCAATTAATAACATTGGGATCAACCATCAAAAATACCAGCCAGGTGGAAACCCTAGTAGGCAGCTACCTCAGTTAATTTTGCCTGGTCATGTGCTTTCAGAAAGAGTCAGGGAACTGCTTTCTGGCAGGCTGTTGTTTCTCCTACTCAATGTAACTGAATGTGTCGCAGTGGGACATGGGTTTTTACTATTGAGTGCTGTTCTTATATCCACCAGGAAGCTGTTATCTTGTGTTAGGGAGCTGCTATCTGGTTACCTTCCCATTGTTTTGTTGTTTGGAAGCTTGGGGGGCGAAGCTTGCAGTAAGGGGATATTTAGTTACCTGGCGACTAATTGCCTTTTCTGCCAGGCGACAATCTCCCCAAACTTTCTTCCGTCTGCTAAAATGAGGAATCACCTGCAGTAATGCACTCGCACCGCTTCGATTTCCAAAGTCGCCTGAAGTTTCCTTGTGAGGCAACTTCAGAAATCGAAGCGCAGCAAATGCATTAGCGCAGGCAACTCCTCATTTTAGCTGACTGAAGGCAGTTCCGGGAGATTGTCGCCTGGCAGAAGAGGCGATTAGTTGCAACGCGACTAAATCGCCCCGAATCTGCCCGTCTGCCCCTACCCTAGAGAGTGGTCACATGACTGGGGGCAGCTAGGAAACTGACAATATGTCTAGCCCCATGTCAGATTTGAAAAATTAAATGTAAAAGAAATCTGCTTGCTCTTTGGAGGAACGGATTTCAGTGCAGAATTCTGCCGGAGCAGCACTATTAATTGATGAAATTTTTTTTCCCATGACAGTATCCCTTTCAGCAAGCAGCCACACAGCACTTCAGATGTTTGGAGTGAGAGAACAATAGCACCTATGTACAGAATGTAATGTTTATGTAGTAGTTTACAGCTTCTGAAACCTCACCCTTTTTGTGAGAAGATGAAAGTAGGCTGCTTACTGGACTCGGGAGTAGTATAATTCATTTCCACTACCTGTTTTTCTGTTTAAACATGCTCTGCTAATGTGTAGTTGCTGTTGCTCTAATCACCACTCCTGATTGTGCTCAGCTCATTCATGTTTCATTTGCAGTTTACCAGCCATACAGATTTATCAGTAGAAATAATAAATGTAGTATCAGTGTCACTGGGTCTTTGTGCTCAGCTATGCAAACCTTTCCATTAACAAGTCGATTTTCAGCAGGAAGTGTTTCACACGGGCGATGTCTAACACAGTGCTTTTCATTGTAGGGAAAATATTTGTTCCAAAACAAAAGCCCTTGGACTTCCGTAAAGAAGAGAACATTTCTCTCGATCCAGAACTGGAAGAGGCTTTGACTAGTGCTACTGATACAGAGCTGTGTGACCTTGCAGGTGAGCCTTCTGTGTTAACATTATCTTTGTTTGATGAAAACCCCCAAATCTATAGACAGACACCTATAAATTCATCATTTAAATTAGCAGACCTACTAAACTATATTTTTTACTTTATTTCATCCTGTGACCCAGTGTCCAAATTACTTTGTGGCCCTTTTGTATGCCATTGAATGTAAATCTCTTATCCCAATCTCATTTTTGGTGGTGCTGGCCACAAGGAGACTTCGGGCGACTTCAGAAAGCCAAAGCGATCCGAGTGCCATACCCACGGCGATTTAAATTCTAGCTGGCGGGAAGGCATTTGGGGTGATTAGTGACCAAAGATTTGTCGGTGGCCCAAGTAGCAGCGTGTGCCACCACCCTTAGTATGATGAAGATAGTAATATTCTAAGACAATTTGCAGTTGGTCTTCATTTTCTTTTTATTATTATTATTTAGATTTTTGTTCAATAACTCCCCAATCTGGAAATGAACATTTATCTGGTTGCTGGGGTTCAAATTACCGTAGCAACCAGGGAGTGGTTTGAATGAGAGGCTGGTATATCAATAGTAGAGGACCTGAATAGAAAAACAAGTAATAAAAAGTTAAAATAACAGAATTGTAGCCACACAATTCTACATATTTATTTTTTATTACCACAGCCATGTATGTGCAGGAAAACAAATGTTTTAGCTGTTTCTGCATGTTGTAATTCTGTTCTGTCTTTGCTTCTGTGATTAGCTATCCTTGGAATGCCCACCCTATTGCCAAGCAGTGGCACCAGCAACGGTTATGATAGGCAAGGATTCCCCAGTAAGTACAACATTGTTCATGCTTACATACTATAATCATTCTTTTAGTTCTAGTTAGGGCTAGTTGGTCTTCTTTTTACTGTATGTGGATACAGTAATATTTGGGGAAAAAACAAACAAACCAAACAACATATGAATAACTAATTTTTAGTGTCCTCTTAAGGCTAGGCTAATTTGCAGCAACCATCAATCATAAAGGTGGGCAGGAGCCTAAGAGTTTGTGCTGTATATGTGCACTTTTGCTAAATGGACAGTCATAGATGTTGCTGGCACTACCATGTATGCTATGCTACTTGCTGTAATAACATTATTAAAGGAGTAGGTAAGTGGTTTATTCACCTTAGACCCTCTTCGGAACCACACCCCAGCAGACCCCTAATATGTTTTTTCCCGCTCTTGCACACCAGTAGCATGTAAACTTGAACCTGATCTCACCCTGATTCAACTGCAAATACAGTGGCAGCAATCACTGTGGAGAGGAAATCAAGCAGCACAATATTGTTTTGTTAAAGGAGAACTAAACCCTAAAAATAAATGACAAAATGTCATATTTTATACACTGAACTTATTGCACCAGCCTAAAGTTTCAGCTTGTCAATAGCAGCAATGATCCAGGACATCAATTTGTCACAGGGGGTCACTATCTGGGAAAGTGGCTGCGACACTCACATGCTCAGTGGGCTCTGAGCAGCTGCTGATGAGCTAAGCTTAGGGGTCGTCGCAAATTATCCAGCAGAAAATGAGGTTGGTCTGTTATATAAGATGATGCTACAAGGCTGATGCTGATTATAAAATTATGATGCTAGTCGAACTGGTTTTTGTACTGCCATGTAGTAATTATCTGTATTAATTAGTAGGGATGCACCAAATCCATTATTTGGGATTTGGCCAAATCCTCTGTGAAAGATTTGGTTGAATACCGAACCAAATCCCAATTTGCATATGCAAATTAGGGGCAGAAAGGAAAAAGTGTGAATATTATTCTCACTTTCTTGTTCTGAGATGTTCACTTGATTTCCCTCCCCATCCCTGATTTAAATATGCAAATTAGGATTTGGTTTGGTCAGACGCAAGGATTTGGCCAAATCCGAATCCTGCTGAAAAAGGCCAAATCCTGGCCAATTCCTGTACCGAATTCAGTATTCGATGCATCCCTATAAATTACTAATCAGTCTGTGACACTTCTATTGTATGTGTACCTTATATTGTGAGTGGGTCCCTAAGCTCAGTAAGTGACTGAGAATTAGTGAATCAGCGTAAAAGAAGATGGGGAGCTACTGGGGCATGTACTGGGGAGACACAGATCTTTACTGCTAAAGGGCTGTGGTTGCCTTGGGCTGGTACAGAAGCACAAAACGTAATGTACAACTTTTCTAGCCTATTTCTTAAGTTACGCTTTAGTTCTCCTTTAATAGATACAGTAAACAGGAATTATTTTCAGTCTGCTGTGGTAAGTTCCAGAGGGGGGGGGGTCTAAGGTTTTTAAACTTCTTGTGTCCCCATTTATTGTGCAGTAAGGCAGTCTGGGCAATAAGGGCAGGTCAGATTTGGCTCTAGTCCTATTCCTTGCCTAAACCGAAAATTACCTAACAATAATACAGTAAATCAAACATCTGGGGACAGTCAAGTCACCCTTTACCAGATGATTGACAATGTATTTCTTTTGTATATATTGGTGATGTCCATCCTACAGTATAGAACCTACAACTGTCAGCATTCCAAATGCTGCCTAGTCAGAGGATACCCATAATTCCATGTGTTTGTTTCTCAAGTTGGGTCTTTTATCCTGGCCTTTGAAAAATGTAAGCAGTTCATCTTCCATTTTTAACCATTTTCATTTTTCAGATGTGGTCAAAGCAGAACCTGTTAGGCCCGTTTTTGATGAGCCTCCAAATCCCACCAATGTGGAGGAGACCCTGAAAAGAATAAGAGACAATGATGCACGTTTGACTGAAGTTAACTTGAACAATATTAAGGTATGGATTGAAACAAAAAGAAAAAACAAGCGTTTTTAAAACATGCCTGCTTAGGCAAATATCTCATAGCTTAAGCATCACAGGATGAACTAGTGAGAGTATGTGTGAATATTTCTATCTTTAATAAATAAACCTCCAGTGTTCGCATACTTTCCCACAAGAGTTTTAGGCATTTGCAAAAGAATGCTTTTCCATTTCAGAATATCCCTATTCCAACGCTGAAAGATTATGCAAAGGCATTAGAGAAAAACACCCATGTCAAAAAATTCAGCATTGCAGCAACAAGAAGCAACGATCCTGTAGCTGTGGTAAGTAACACATATGAACAACCTGTGTACAGTTATGAGATGTATTATTCAGAATGCTTGAGACCTTACTTTGAATCTCCCTACCTTAAGGGTAGGGACAGACAGGGAGATTCGGGGAGATTCGGTCGCCTGGCGTTTTTAGCAGGCGACAATCTCCCCGAATTTCCTTCTCCCTGTCTGCCGCTAGTATAAGTGATAAAGCGCCAGCGCCTGTGCACATGCTGCACGGCGATTTCCAGAATCGCCCGAAGTTTCCTCACAAAGTATCTTCGGGCGTTTCCGGAAATCGCCGCGCAGCGTGTGCACAGGCGCTGGCTCTTTATCACTTATACTAGCGGCAGACAGGGAGAAGGAAATTCGGGGAGATTGTCGCCTGCTAAAAACGCCAGGCGACAGAATCTCCCCGAATCTCCCTGTCTGTCCCTACCCTAAAGGGATATGGTCATGGGAAAATGTTTTTTTTTTTTCCAAAACACACCAGTTAATAGTGCTGCTCCAGCAGAATTCTGCAAACACATTTTTATATTTAATTTTAAAATCTGATATGGGGCTAGACATATTGTCAGTTTCCCAGCTGCCCCCAGTCATCAGACTTGTGTTCTGATAAACTTCTGCAAGTTGGCGGGATATCACCCCGTCGCTTTTCCCCCCAGAAGCCTAACAACAGAACAATGGGAAGGTAACCAGATAGCAGCTCCCTGAAACAAGATAACAGTTGCCTGGTAGATCTAAGAACAGCACTCAATAGTAAAGTCCAGGTCCCACTGCGACACATTCAGTTACATTGAGTAGGAAAAACAACAGCCTGTCGGAAAGCAGTGCTGGCTCTTTCTGAAAGCACATGACCAGGCAAAATGACCTGAGATGGCTGCCTGCACAACAATAGTACTACTTTAAAAAATATACACTTGCTGGTTCAGGAATGAAATTTTATAAATTGCACTTTCTTAGTTCGCTGTAACTTTGAGCTAGATTAAACTGTACCGTAAACTCATATTCGCTGCATATTCTGCAGGTTCCCCATGCAGGAAATAAAGTAATAATGCAGCATTGGAACGGGATAACAAAAACTCCATTACATTCCAAATGTTCTTTTCTTCTTTTTTTAGGCATATGCCGACATGCTGAAAGTAAACAGAACTCTGAGAAGTTTTAATATTGAATCAAATTTTGTCACTGGAGCTGGAATTTTAGCCTTGATAGAAGCACTAAAAGAAAATGAAGCCTTGCAAGTGATAAAAATTGACAATCAGGTAAATTGATACTAGTCTGTCTTTGGTTGATAAAACTACATGACATTTCCTTGTGTTTGAGAGCCTCCCTGTACAGGCAGATTTTCCAACGAACTGATCCAGTTCATTCTGACCAGTGGGATGGGACAACTCCACTTATTTCACATTCGTTAGTTAAATCATGCCAGTGCCTAAACTTTTTTTTTCAAACAATAAGTACTTTTAGTGATGCAGCCATAATGACAAACATTTACATATTGTATGGAGTTTGTTTCTAACAGTCCTATTCTTGTAATGGTTTGTTGTGACAAAATCTATCTATATATTTGTTGCAGCAATGAAATGTTGTTGCTAAGCTTAGGGGTTGTCACAAAATATCAGGCAGAAATTGAGGTTCACCTGAGGCTGAGGCTACAGGACTGCTCATGACACGCTCATGCAAATTGCACGGGTTTTCCGAGCTGCCATGTAATGGCAATTTCAATGAAGTACTAATTGGCCTTGTAATCGGACTTTTACTTCCCATACATGCATTATATTGTGAGGTGGTCTGTAAGCTTTGTTAAACTCTTAAGTTCTTCTTTAATGACAAAAAAATGAAAGTATCTTTATTCTTGGACCCTTTGTTATCCTTCAAGACTAATGCAATTCTTTTTTCTCTGTTCCTCTTGACAAAACAGAGACAACAGCTAGGAACAGGAGTGGAAATGGAGATCGCACACCTGCTTGAGGAAAACTCAACAATTCTGAAGTTTGGCTACCACTTTACACAGCAGGGACCACGGACAAGGGCAGCCGCTGCAATAACAAAGAATAATGATATTGGTAAGATCAGAGTTCACAGTATATTACACTATGATTTACTATAAAGTGCCGGTATTTCCCACATTGCTTTGGGACCTTCTGGGATAGGGGATGATGTGACACCGTTTACACTAGAAGTGCATGCCCAAGGCATCCGTGCCGTTTAGATGAAAGCAGATTTGCCTAGGTGAAGTTTCTGGGAAAATGTAAAATATAACTGGGAAGGATCTGGTGGATACATTAAAGAAAGAAGTTAGAAGATTCTGTATATAAAAAAATGATTTTGATTTTGATTTGGTTACACAGAATCCTGTTAACAACATCACACTTTACAATTGTTGTACCATCTCATAATCCAAATTTTCTTCGAATTTTCGTTGCTTTGGTGCAACAGGTATGGGAATCGGTTATCTTCAAATGCATTCTAAAAAGCCTCAAAGTAGCACAATAGATATTTTCATAGTTTCCTATTTATGTTTAATTAGCATTTTCTTTGTAATAATAACCCAAAACCTATAACCCCAAACAAAAAATTGGTTTGTGCCTAGTGCTACACAAGACAGAAATACAGATCCCATAACTGTTTGGTTTCTTGCGACTAAGTTCCTCCTCATCATTTATTTATATATCACCGTCAGGTTACGCAGTCTTTACCTACGTTTATAACAAATGGTGAATAACAAACAAGGGTTTATTTAGTAAGGCCCTACTCACAGCAGTTTACAACTAAGGGAATTAGAGGGAGTGCAGGGAGCGGATCTGGGTCGGCAGGGCCCACTGGGTTTTTTTCCGTTGCGTCTGGCTGGCCCAGTCCGACCCTGGTTTCTTGTGTTTTGCTACTTGTGCGAGCATTTCGGTGTGATTTGATTGTTACTGGTAGAGGTGTCCTTTTGTTTTCTTTCTTGTAATTCTTTCAGCAGTCTTAGCTCGAGACATTTGCTCTTCTACTCTGCTGCATAGGATGGGAATGATAACTGACATTCATCTTTTTATAATTCCAGCATTAAAGTCAGTTGGACTGGAACTCTATACAACTTCTTGGCTGCTTATATCTTACTTTCTGCTGTCTTGTATACCTCAGCATGGAGTATACGAGTTAATGCTCCTCCCAATCCATTGGCATCTCTTCAAACTTGATCCTACAGGGACACCCAGGTTATAATGTGTGCCTGTCCCTGCTTCATGCGCACAATCTTTTTCTAGTGTGTGTACTGTATTTTGCAGTGTTTTAACAATCCATTTTCAGACTAAATGAAGAAGGAAAGGCTAAAATTAAGTAAGCTTTATCAGAAAGTTCTATTTAAATACACCAGTAAACCCTCAAAGTAATGCTGCTCTGAGTCCTCTGTCAAAAGGAACACATTCCTACCCTTCTTTTGTGTACACATGGGTTTCTGTATCAGACTTCCGTCTGTCAACTGAAACTCCAGGGTAGGACTTGAGTTGAGCTCCTCAGTTAGCTCCTCCTCCCCTCCCTGTTGTAATC
>CM044436.1:43275497-43301833 GCA_024363595.1 Xenopus borealis
ATAAATACTTATGGGGACATAAACAAATGGAAGCCTGCATACAGCTTGTAGGATTAAATTAAGGTCACAAAGGAAGAAATTGAGTGGGCTACTGTGCTGCAACATAACAAGAGAGGCAACTTAAAGCAGATGAATGTAAGGAGACTGACAGGAAGGAGGGGGGTGTATGCACAGCAAGGGTTCTTTTAGAACATAGTTTCTGATTTTGAGTTGGTCCTTCTATTCATTTTACCATCTGCATCTTAAGGGCTGACCCAGGACAGATTTGTTTTTACTTGGCAATTTATTGCATAGAAATAAAAATAGGAGGTTTCCCTTTTATAAGCAAGATTAGGGTGTTCTTAGGCTAAACTATTGAGATTACAGCTTCCAGTAAGAAGGCCCACTTCACTTCTTCTCATGGTCCAGTATTTGACCTGAGAGGTGAGGTTATATGAGCATTTATACAGGTAAACTGATCCCTCTTATACCATTCTGATTTTATGATTTTAATATCTTTGCATTGTATAATGTATAATGGAAGATCTGTACTTTGTAAACTTCTGATTGGAGTTCCTTTCCTGCTTGCTGTGAAACATGCTCATTCGCTCTCCGGTGTCAGGAGGAAAGATAATTAATTTTATAGTGGATTTTCTCCTATGTTGTGGGTGTGTATGGGATTGTCCATACACTCACTCACCCCTACTATTTTATTTCTATGCCACACAGCATAATTGCTTTCTGGTGTAGTAGGGGGGCTATTTATGTAACTGCCATTGTATAATTGCTTAATTATAGCCATAATTACCTGCCATCTGCTCTTTGCCATGCACATTGCTGCATCATACAATTGTCAGTGTGGATGGTACTAATAGCCTCCCCCCCCTTTTTTTTTTTTTACTACTGTAGGTTGAAAACACAATCCGATGGAGAACACGTAAGGATGAAGAAGGAAATGATTTACGTGAAAGTAATGCACGCATTGTCAAATGGTCTGATGGCAGGTCAGTGATGCACTTTTTTCACAAAGAGCCCACAATGGCTCGAAACATGTTGTGTGGAAAATAAACACTTTGAGCAGTTAATTTCTGCAGTTTGAAGCCTATTCTTGTACTCTCTCTATTGGAATTATATGCACACTGAGGCGAAGGTGCCACACAAGAAGGAAGGCTTAAAGTTTTTACCTGCAAGAATTGAGGATTACCAGCAACTTTCTACTTATGCACTTTTTTCTTACTTGTACTTGAAACATTGCCAAGTGCCATCCATGGGAGAGTGCAATATCTTAGTTTATGTTTTTGATGACTGTATGTATAAAGAGAAAAATATTGGCTAGGGGGTTATCTGGTGTGAACTGAACATGATTCCTGTGTTTTATTATCCTCGGTTTCCCATCAACCAGGATGCGTTGTGTAGCTGAACTGTGGCTGACATGGTACAACTCTGCTTATATAGCAGTTAACATTGCTTTTCCTTTTCTCAGCATGTCCTTACATTTGGGTAATGAAGTGTTTGATGTATACAAGGCACCACTGCAAGGCGACCACAACCATCTTTTCATCAGACAAGGAACCGGTCTACAAGGCCAAGCTGTATTCAAAACCAAGCTGACATTTAGGTAAGTGTAAGCTTTGCATTCAATCATTTTAAGTTTGTCTGCAGCCAGTTATAGGGCTTATTTACAATTAGTGCAGGTTGTATAGTGCATTTTTGAAAACCACCCTTGCCATGTATATACTACTATGCTATATTTTATCCCCTTTATGGAGGGTGTATATGTTATTTTGGGATTCCTGTATCTCCATCTTTTTTTAACCTCCAAATTAAGGAAAGGCCATCTCACAGACTCCATTTTATCCAAATAAAAAAAAAAATCCAGTTTTACAAAAAAACAGTAAATAAACCATTTTCATAATACACTTTTTCAGTAGCATGTGCCATTGGGTAATCATAAATAGAAAATAGCCATTTTAAAAAATAAGGACAGCCTCCTGGGATCCTAGGATCCAACGGTGCACACAAACATACCAAACAAACTATAAAGTTAGGTCACATGAGCCAATTAACAGACAGAGTTCTGTCTTTTGCTTCCACACTTCTTCCTGTTACAGTTAGTTGAAATATTTCTGGGCAGGTGATCTCTGAGGCAGCACACAGACCATCACGAAATGGTGGTTCAAGGCAAGAGATGTAAAAGGGCAATATTTACTTAAATATATATTCCAGTTTGATAAGATTCTTTAATATGTCACTTGATTTGATATAAACTATAAAAATCTGTTGCTCAAAAATTCATTTTCGGGGTATAGTTTTCCTTTAAACATCAACAAGTGACTGGCTATCTTTCTAAAAACCAAATAAACCGGTAATAAAGTACTCTGTCTCCATGCATCCATTTGCCCCCCCTAAAGCTGGCCATAGATATTTAAAAGATCCGATCATCATTGTGAGACCACGATTATCTCGAAACGATTGTACGAATTGTCCATCAACTAAAAAGACCATTTCAGGCGGTCTTGCCAGCAAAACTGAAGGGTAGCTGCCTGCTGGCCCTGCAAACAAAGAACGATTGCACTGGGAGCGATAAAGATTTTTTAACCTAGCCGATCAATTGTCTGACAGATGTCGGACGAAAAATCGTACGATCGTTCGAATACCACTAACTGCACGATTGGTCAGACAGCCATGAAATCAGTCGTCCACCAAAGAAGAATTGTCGCGTCTAATTTCCATGTTGCTCTCCCTTATCAGACTCCTCTTCTTATCTCTTCTGGTAGTACCTTGCACTCTGGGAGTTCTGCTGCTTGTTCAAGCCTTAGTGCTTGGTTTTTAATACGTCTGTTCCTTTCACAACTGCATGTTTTCCACCTCATGCACTCACTGTAATGCAGTCTCAACAGCTTATTGACAGTAGGGATGCACTGAATCCAGCATTTAGTTTGAGTTTGAGGATTCTGCACTTTTCAGCAGGATTCAGATTGGTGGAATCGAAGTGCCTGGCCAAATCAAATATTTAAAAGCATGTGCCTTTTTGTCTTGCAAACAAGTTGTTTAATCCTTCTAGTCCTAACTGGCATATGCAATTCAGATCAGATTCCAATTAAAATTTCATAAAGAATTCTGAAATCCCAAAATAGTGGATTTGGAACATTGCTAATCAACAGATCTTAATTGTTGATGTGGGCAGATTAATGATCCTTTTCATCACTTCCCATTGGAAACTGCCATCCAATGGGGAATTATTGGTTACTAGACCGACATAAATTTGTTAGTTTGTGTGTTATTTGAAAACCTATACTGACCTATATGCTTGTTTCTGCCAGGCCTCATTCTACAGACAGCGCCACTCACAGGAAGATGACACTGTCACTTGCCGATAGATGTTCTAAGACTCAGAAGATCAGAATTCTGCCAATGGCAGGACGGGATCCGGAATCACAGCGTTCAGAGATGATCAAGGTAAAAAGGGAAAGTGTTCACAGCTGAAATTCACCAAGAACAGGTTTAGTTTAAATGACTTTTATGTATCACGAACAGGCAAAGTAGAAATAAACTGAAGTATATTATATGTCCGCTACCTAAACCACAAATGGCAAAAACTACGTTCAGTATTGTACAAGTGGCTCACAATGCAGCAAGCCATTTGTTTACCAGATATGCCAGAGAACAAGTAGTCATCAGTAAGCCAAGCTGTGTGTGTTCTAGAATTGTGCAAAGTACAGTGACCAAACTGTTCTAACTCTCAGCATGAAGCACAGAACCATCCACAGACACTTGTATGCACAGTTAAAGGCGAACTAAACCCTATAAATTAATATGGATAAAAATGCCATATTATTCTGAACTTATTGCGCCAGCCTAAAGTTTAATCTTCTCAATAGCAGCAATGATCCAGGAATTCAAACTTGTCACAGTGGGTCACCATCTTGTAAAGTGTCTGACACTCACATGCTCGGTGTACAGCAGGAAAAGTTTGTAGAAAACTAATGATGGCTCCAGGTAATAAATAGATTTGAGGAAGCTTCTTAAAAGAAATCCCTTTTCACATAGAAAGAAGAGGAGAGACTAAGAGCATCAATTCGCAGAGAGTCCCAGCAGCGCCGAATGAGGGAAAAGCAGCACCAGAGAGGCCTCAGTGCAAATTACCTGGAACCTGATCGGTATGATGATGAAGAAGAAGGAGATGAATCAATAAGTTTGGCAGCCATCAAAAATCGGTACAAAGGAGGCAGAGGTAAAATATTTGTGTTCAATATAAATATCGTTATCTGTTTGGGGAGAGCATATACTTCATAGTTCCTGTTAGGAAAGGTGTTATGTATACTGAGATTGTTAATAATGTTTTGGCCTCAAAGGCATTAAGTTGGCACATCCACTGGATATTCAAGAACCAGACTTGATTAAAATGCTTGTTTCACTGCAAAAAAAAATATGATGTCCATGGATAGTCTGAGGACCAAAGATTTTGGAATTCTTAACTGTGGACGTACAGCTGTGATTTATGGCACAGTCTACAAGCACCCTTAGGTGGTGTTCCTGCTAATAATTTTAAATTACTAGGCATTTTCATTTGGTTAAAGGAATAGTTCAGTGTAAAAAATAAAAACTAACTAGTATATAGTTGGCCAAAAATGCAATGTATAAAGGCTGAAGTGAATGGATGTGTAAAATAATAGCCAGAATACTACTTCCTGCTTTTCTGCTCTCTTGGTTTCCACTCATTGGTTACCAGACATTGACCAATCAGTGACTTGAGGGAGGGCCACATGGGTCATAACTGTTCCTTTTCAATCTGAGCTGAATGCTGAGGATCAATTGCAAACTCACTGAACAGTTATGCCCCATGTGGAACCCTTTAAAAGGATTCTCTCTCTAGTTTTTATGATGTCGTTTTTATTTCTAAATTGCACTGTTTACACTGCAAATACCAGCAAGTGTATATTTTTTTAGTTGTAATATTGGTGTGTAGGCAGCCATCTCAGGTCATTTTGCCTGGTCACGTGCTTTCAGAAAGAGCCAGCACTTTAGTATGGAACTGCTTTTGAGTAGGTGGTGTTTCTCCAACTCAATGTAACTGAATCTGTCACAATGGATTAATTAATCTGTCACTATTGAGTTCTGATCTTAGATCTACGAGGCAGCTGTTCTCTTGTGTTAGGGAGCGGATATCTGGTTACTACCCATTGTTCTATTTTTAGGCTGCTGGGGGGGGGCAATATCACTCCAACTTGCAGTAACGAGTAACTGAAGTTTATAAGAGCACAAGTCACATGACTGGGGTAGCTGGGAAACTGACAAAATGTCTAGCCTCATGTCAGATTTCAAAATGAAATATGAAAAAATCTGATTGCTCTTTTGAGAAATGGATTTCAGTGCAGAATTCTGCTGGAGCAGCACTATTAACTGATGCATTTTGAAAAAATGTTTTCCCTATGACAGTATCCCTTTAAAGTCGCTGAATAACTTAGAAAGCTGAAAAGCAGGAAGCAGTGTTCAGTTCTGTTGTTACACTTCCAGCCACTCCAGCCTTTTATGCCTAACTATATTAGATTTTTTATTTTGCACAGCCTATTTATTTACCCAGCTTTTATTTTTATGTTGAAACAGATAAAGTATCTTTTTGCCTAAATCACCATTTAATAATTAATGTAGTGTAGTGTTTCCTAAATGGCCGCCAGGTGGAGCAAATGAGTAAGTTCTGCTGCTGTATAGCAGTGTAATGTTATATAGTAAAGGCTCAGTTTTCATAAAAATGTATTCTTTTTAAAGGACAAGTGTAAAATCATTATAGGGACATTTGTTGGTTACCCTTGAGTCATTATTACCTAAAGGAATTGTTCAGTATAAAAATAAAAACTAGGTAAATAGGCTGTGCAAAATAAAACGTTTCTAATGTAATTAGCCAAAAATGTAATTTTTAAAACTGGAGTGACTGGATGTCTTCCAGAACAGAACACTACTTCCTGCTTTGCTGCTCTCCTGGTATCCACTGATTGGTTACCCTTGTTACCAAGCAGTAACCAATCAGTGACGTGTGTATTTTTTTGTTGTAACATTGGTGTGTAGAGAGCCATCTCTGGTAATTTTGCCTGGTCATGTGCTTTCAGAAAGAGCCAGCACTTAAGAACGGAACTGCTTTCAGGCAGGCTGTTGTTTCTCCTACTCAATGTAACTGACACAATGTATCTGTCACAATGGGACCTAGATTTTACTATTGAGTGTTGTTCTTAGATCTACCAGGCAGCTGTTATCTTGTGTTGGGGAGCTGTTATCTGGTTACCTTCCCATTGTTCTGTTGTTAGGCTGCTGGGGGGAGGGAGGGAGGGGGGTGATATCACTCCAACTTGCAGTACAGCAGTAAAGAGTGTCTGAACTCACACACTGTTGCCCAGGTATAAGAGTTTAGATACCCCATGTAGATATGCTGGTGGAGAAAACAGCCCTAAATGTTAAACCAGATATATTGTAGATTAGTATTTCTGAAATGCCTGTGATGAGAAAGATCCGGCTTCTTTTCTTTGCCAGAGAGGAATCTGCTATAGTTATATGAGCACCAGGAAATGAAGCCTTATAATTGACTAGAACCATCTGCAAAGTGAAATGTTTCCCCTAAAACTACATTATGGTTTCATTGCAGAGGAACGAGCTCGAATCTATTCATCCGACAGTGATGAAGGTTCTGATGAGGACAAAGCTCAAAGGCTGCTGAAAGCAAAGAAGCTGAACAGTGATGAGGAGGAGGATCAGGATGAGGTGAGTGACATTCCAGTTCACACTTTTGAATCACTGTTGATGGTGCAAAATTGGAAATGAAAAATACTTCAGATGATCTTTAAAGCAGGAAATGCACATAAAATAGCTTAAGATGTTGCTATAGTCACTGTATGTATGTTCCGCCCTTCACTAACCATAAGGGGTGTGTCTCTCTTCAGAGAGTTGTTTGGTTGTTAAAATATTTCATTTTAAAATTAAATAAACAGTATTGTTTGCTAAGTAGATTAGATTGCTGCTGAGTAGTGTAATTGTTCAAGACCTAATAATCACTGGGAATTTTCTTTTGTTCCTTTTTTGAGTATGCGTTTTCTGCAGCTTGCGCTTGGCGCCTGCGTCTGACTCCAGTCCGCGGATGCAAGTTTTAGCAGTTGTTGCAGACAGATTTGAGCGACATAATGAAAGGCAGACTGCTGTCAGTAGAGAGTGCTTGCACAAAGGAGCCCTAACACCCATGTGTAATAATAAAAAAACACAAAATATGCCCTAATGCAGTACAGTGCTACAAAATAAGTTTGTGCTATAGAAATGCATGTTAATAATAATCCATGGCAGAAATGTGCTTGACCCGTAAACGTTACCTGCAAAGAAGGTGACTATTTCGTGGTCTTTGGGCAAAAATCAGAAAAATTCATAAATTTTCGGGCGCAATTTTTTTTTCCAAACTGGATTTTTTTTTGTGGAAAATATTGATAACGGGAAATAATCTGTGTGGATTTGGTCAGAATATATTTTAGAAAATTAGATAAATTCGGATTTTAATAAATAACCCCCCCCCCCAACAGTGTCTGCATTATGAGCTGAAATCCTCCACACTTAGGAATGAGAAAAAGAGACGAGGCTACTGCCTGCTGTAGGGGCTGAAATCAGCCAACATATTGAAGATTTTAGCCCTGTGTGGTCCTATCCTTGCATACAAGCCTGGAAAGTTTAATCCAGAAAGCTTTACTTGTTACAGGTAAAGGATCTGTTATCTGGAATGCTTGGTACATGGGGCCTTTCTGGATAACAGATTTATCCATCACTTGGATCAATATGCCAGTAGCAATGCTACTAAAAGACATTTAAACAAGTGTTTAAAGGATTGTTATGCCACAAATTTGGATATATGCAACTTGGTTACTATCAAGTACAAACTACGGTGATTACTGAGAAAAAGGGAAATCATTTTTTCAAAATGCCTCTGTTAATCGTGCTGCTCCAGCAGAATTCTGCATTGAAATCCATTTCTCAAAAGAGCAAACAGATTTTTTTTATATATTTCATTTTGAAATCTGACATGGAGCTAGACGTATTGTTAATTTCCCAGCTGCCCCAAGTCATGTGACTTGTGCTCTGATAAACTTCAGTCACTCTTTACTTCAGTACTGCAAGTTGGAGTGATATGTGATATCACCCCGCCCCCCCCAGCAGTCTAACAGAACAATGAGACGGTAACCAGATAACGGCTCCCTAACACAAGATAACAGCTGCCTGGTAGATCTAAGAACAGGATGCAAAGAGGATTAGGCTCTCGCACACCCTTTAGTTTAGAGATGTCTGGTGCTCAGTGGTAGAGGTACGGCCACCTCACAAACCAGTCCTGGAAATAGAAAAAATCCACGGCACACAGATCTGCTGCAAGCAAGGAATCACCTTGCACGTTTAATGCGGTCGTGCAGTGCAACGTTTCGGGGTCAAGCCCCTTTGTCAAGCATTTCCAGATCTAAGAACAGCACTCAATAGTAAAACCCATGTCCCACTGCATTGTATTCAGTTACATTGAGAAGGAAAAACAGCCTGCCAGAAAGCAGTTCCCTCCTAAAGTGCTGGCACAAGACTTGGGGCAGCTGGGAAATTGACAGCATGTCTAGCCCCATGAGAAATGGATTTCAGTGCAGAAGTCTATTAGCTGATTTGTTTTGAAAAGAAATTGCTTAATATGTGTGTGTATGTGTGTATATATATATATATATATTGGTACATGTTCATCTATTACAGGAAGGTGAATTTTCAGGAAAGAGAAAGGCGACAGAGGATGAGGACAAAGCAAGCAAGAAGCCCAAAAAATATGTAATTAGTGATGAAGAGGATGAAGAAGAATTATAAAATCATGTGTTTTTTTTTTATGCTGTACAGTTATTAACCATAATGTAAGGAACAGTGAATGATATTTTGTTACAGGCCTATGGTGCATTCATGTGTATAAATAAATCTAGACATGAGATTTGTGGAGAATGTGCTGTCTGTACATTTCATTTGTGTGCTTGTTCCTGGTGAGTAATACTGTCCATATAGAACACTTCAATAGTCAGGTGTTGTGCAGGAAATAATGAAAAAGAAGACCTATATTCCTTCAAACGAGTTGTTTTCAGATAGATCACCTGAAATAACAACTTTTTCCAATTACTTTCTATTTTCTATGTGTCACAGTTTTTCTTATATTGAAGTGTAAAGTGTCATTTTTTTTTATTCAAGTAGATTTGGGGGGGGGGGTCACTGACCCTGTTAACTTTACTAAATTCATTACAGGCAGCTGTTAGAATTGATGCAATAGCTGCTAATACTTCAAAGATGTTGCTGAGAAATGTATCAACTAAATTGTAACAGTTTAGTGTCTGCACTTGAATCACTGAGCTGCCAGACTCCAACACCAGAGACACGGACATTCAACTTTAAACTTAGACTTTGGCAAAACAGTAAAAAAAATAAAAATAAAGGAAAGTAATGTCAAGTCTTTATTTCTGTGGAACAATCTGAAAACAACTGAACTGAAAAAAGTGTTTGGAAGGTGAGCAACCCCTTTAAGAAAGGGCATGTGGGCCCGAAACATGTAGTCCATGGCAGTTCCAATTAAAGGAAATTTGCAGCATAATTCTGCGCCTCAAGCGTCCTCCATCCTTATTTCTTGATACCCCTTTAAGACCGGACTGTCTCTTGCCTTATGTTTGGGATACCTGTGCATTATTTGCCACTATAATACATTGAGAAATCTATAGGTATGTTGTATATGTAAGTATGTTGGTTTGGCTGCTGAATTACCCAATAGCAGTAGGAACCTCCCACAATCCAACAGCTGAATATGTGCAGAGAGGACTGCTGGACCAATGAAGATCAGTATCTGCAGGCGTAATGCTGGCACTCTAAAGATAAGGACCAGTAATAAGAGTTTTAGGAAGCCCAGTCCCTAACCTGAAATTTCTATCTATGCAGAGACGTACTGCAGATCCTTTGTATACTGGTACTGAAAAGGGCAGATTAACTACCTTCTGGTTTTGACTGAGGTAAATATTTGGGCATTAAGGGTAGGGACAGACAGGGAGATTCGGGGAGATTTTGTCGCCTGGCGTTTTTAGCAGGCGACAATCTCCCCGAATTTCCTTCTCCCTGTCTGCCGATCGTTCCTGGGACAAAGCGCCTGTGCAGGCGCGGCGATTTCCGGAATCGCCCGAAGTTTCCTCAAGAGGTATCTTCGGGCGATTCCGGAAATCGCCGCGCCGCGTCTGCACAGGCGCTGGCGCTTTGTCCCAGGAACGATCTCCCTGTCTGTCCCTACCCTTAAAGACAACTTATGAGTGCAGTTGTGGCTACTTGTGCCGGGGTGTGTGGGAAAATACTGCATGGTTAACCCAGGCTACTCTGGCAATACAAGTGTTGTTACATTTAGGGCTCCTTTGGAAGCATACTATTGAGTGCTGGAAGCTTGCCAGTCTGTAGCAGATCCAGTGCCCAAAGGTACCTTTTCCATTGGCCTTGGGCCTGGCCTGCTACTGGAATACTTGTTGCTTTATGCTCAAGTGCCTGTCTGGCTGAAAACTGAAGGACTCTTATTCCAGTCACAACACTTTCTTAAAATATCATTTGCCACCAACTAGCTTACTTGTTTAGCAATGCCACTCTGGTATCTTGGCATCTGTGGTGGCAGCTTACTGGGCACAACCCTATCTGTAGTACCCTACGCTCTAACTATGTTACTACCCCATGAAAGTGTACCCATAAGAAAAGGGGTGGTTGCCTTCCAAGAATGAGCCAGCAGTGGGAAATATCAGTAAAAAGTGTTAAAATGCTCAGTAGTTTTACCTCAAAACAATGTTTCCTGATAAGAAGCACTCTATATTCTTACAGAGTTAATATTCTTAGAAAATGAACTATACAGGAACCTCAGATGATCCAGTCTGGGAATCAGGAAATCCATAGGGTACAAACTGCACCTGATTGAATGGCTTAACATAAGTACACACAATGTGTTTCGTGCTGCAGAAGCTGCCAATAACTGTATATGAACCAATCTAATCTGTGACATAGACACGGTCATGTTACAGAAGCTGCTGCTTGTGCAGTTGTACACTTGGCAAACTGTCCAGGCTCTACCATTAGCAGTAACACCGTTTGGGCACACGTAAGCACGTATGTGTTGGTTGTGGTGTAGAAATGAAAATAGAATGTGTGGGTATGAGTTTAACCCATTATTTGCTACTGATGAATAGTAGTTGCTGCTTTCCACTGGGTTGAGAAAAGCAGTTAAGATGTTGAAGAATTTCCATTCCTGGAAGTGAAAACACAAAAAATAAATATATCTGGGTAAAAAATAACCTTTTCTGTGACAGAGACAGAATTTGGCATTGCTTGGATTTCTTTTTCCCCCCAACAGCTGGAAGTTACCTTAAGGTGGCCATGCACGGGCCGATAAAAGCTGTCGACAGACTAAGTTGCCAGCTTATTGGCCCGTGGCTGGGGCCCTCCGACGGGCTTAACCGATTGATATCTGGCTGATAGTCGACCAGATATTGATCGGACGGGACTAAAGGTGGCCATACACGGGCCGATAAAAGCTGCTGACAGACGGCAGGTTATTGGCCCGTGAGTGGGGCCCTCAGACGGGCTTTCCTGAAAAAATTGGCCACATTCCAATGTAACAATAATAATGATGTGTTTGCATAGAATGCTTTTATCTGAGGGTGGATATAATACTTTGGAATTCATTTTATAATTGTTATTGTATTAACACTTATTTTTTTCTGTCCAATCAGTACAGAAGAGGTCTCTTTCTCCTAAGCATATCTTATTGCATGATATCATTGTAGCAAGGTACACATCCAGCTCCAGCATGCATTGTTCAGCCTACGTTGATGAATTGTGCTAAAGGTGTAAACCAGGCATGTCCAAATGTGGCCCGTTTTCAAATTTACACCGGCCCTCGGCCTCCATCATGAAATTAATAATAATGTGGCCCGCCAGTACAGTTCAGTCAGGAATGGCGTAGCAGTAATATTTGGGCACATCAGTGAAATGATCTGCCACTTGGGCTATACCGCTGCCTGTGTGTTGATGGTGTTAGCAATAGACACGCACTTGCACATAGTGATGCGCCACTTCACATACTTCTTTAGGCCATTGCGGGCGCCCCTTGGCCCACTGCCGTTCGTCGCCCCTTTATTCGCAAATTTTCAAGACCAGAGCAATGGGGATTAGCTAATAGGAAATTTAAAAAAACTATAGTATCTCCTGCGTATCCCCAGTGTTTCTGGACCAATGTGGGCGTGGCTGGGTAGAATGCCACCACCTAAAATCCTGCCACCCTAGGCCCAGGCCTACGTGACCTTTCCACAAATCCAGACCTGGTGCCCAGGGCCGCCATCAGGGGGGGACAGGGGGGACAAGTGTCCCGGGGCTGAAGGGGGGCCCGCAGTGCTGCACTTTTTGAAGAGCGGGCCCCCCTTGACAGCTCTAAACAGAGGCACACTCACGCTGCTCGGGCCCGATGGTGGGAGGATCCGCCAGGGTTTTCTTGTGCAGTGGGGACGGCACTTCCCTTCGTCAGTTTACTCACGTGACAGGGAGAGAACAAGAAGGATCGTGCCGGGAGAGGTGCAGACCGTGCGTGTGTTTGTATAAAGGCGACTCCTCCCCGACCCTCCCTCCTGTCCTGACAGTTCCCCTGTGTAAGTCCTGGCTGCTGCAGCGTCTCTCTCCGCCCCATCTGTGTGGAGTTAGGATCTGCCTCCTGTCAGACTGCCCTCAGTGATCCATCTTTAACCCAATACTGGTAATAGTTGTTGCATTCACACACACACACAAACCCCCTCTCACACAAACTCTCTCTCTTTCACACACACACTCTCTCTCCTCTCTCTCACACACACTCTCTCTCACACACACACACACACACACACACACTCTCTCTCTCACACACACACTCTCTCACACACACTCTCTCCTCTCTCTCACACACACTCTCTCTCACACACACACACACACACACTCTCTCTCTCACACACACACTCTCTCACACACACTCTCTCCTCTCTCTCACACACACTCTCTCCTCTCTCTCACACACACTCTTTCCTCTTTCTCTCTCACACACACACTCTTTCCTCTCTCTTTCTCACACACACTCTTTCCTCTCTCTCTCTCTCTCTCACACACACTCTTTCCTCTCTCTCTCTCTCTCACACACAGGCTGCCATCAGGGGGTACAAGTATACCTGGCCGGGTAGAAGGGGGGCCTGGCAGTGGGGGGTTACCTTTTTTAGCAATGATGTCTGTGTGATATTTTAACTGTGGTGTAGAGTGGGCAGGGTCAGGGGTGGGGCCTGGGTGGGCGGGACCTAGGGGGCCCCAAGAATTTTGTTGTACGGGGCCCGGCAATTTCTAATGGCGGCCCTGCTGGTGCCAGTACAGTAAACTAAAGAAGTATGTGAGAGTGGTGCGTCACTATGTGACAGTAGGTTTATTGCTAACACCATCAGCACACAGGCAGCAGTATAGACCAAGAAGGAGATCATTTCACTAATGTGCCCAAATATTATAGCTACATGATTCCTTCTTTAAATGAGTTAAATGCTGTTAATGGTTCAAAAAATGTCAGGATGAATGGTCGGCCCCCACACATTTTCACCTCACCAAATCTGGCCCTCGTTGCAAAAAGTTTGGACACCTATGGTATAAACTAAAGGGTAAATGCTCTTTACCTACAAGCAGGGCCCTATGTGTATATAGGCACCCAAGGACCTTTGCATTCGGCAGCAGCTTTTCAGCCTCAGGTGCCTAAATAGTAGATTTAAAAATAAATAAATAAAAACTAGCTTTAGCCAGTGCCAGAGTCTTCCTTTGTTAATGTTGAGACAGAGCTAGGGCTTGTGGGATATCATGCACCATGTAGAGGTGCAGTGGTGCAAGCACTGCCACATGCAACTGGAAGTTGTGTTACACATCAGTGCACTTATGTCCTATACCTAGGCAGGTGGCACCACACCTATATACAGCTTTGCCTACAAGATCCTAGAAGCTATATATGGGTCATTGACCCAGGGGTTTAGGGGGTCCCATGAGGCCCTAATTAATGAGCTATTTCAATATATATATAAAAAATGTGCGCCCCCTAGGCCGCACAAAACACACGCTTCTTCCCCCTACCGCCGACCCGCTCACCTCCTTCGAAACTCTCCCAATTGCTGGCACTGGGAGGGTGGGTTGAGATGCGCTGGCTGGTTCAGTGAACCAGGTGGGGACAGGTCCAGTTAGGCCTGGGCCTATGTGGCCTGCCCACAAATCTGGGCCTGAAAACAGGACAACCTCTGGATATTTAGGGGGCCCTAACATTAATTTGCTGTGAGGCCCAAAAACCTCTATTTACTCCAATGCCTAAAAGGACACTAACTTGCTCCTCCATTAATAAAATACATGCAAGCTGTCATGCTTGTTTTTGTGTGGTTGGATGCCATTACTGGAATTCTTGGAAAATACTGCATTGTGGGTAAAAAAAACTGTTGTTTGCCTGTGTTTTACACCTAGCATTAGAAAGTGAACCCTTATATATTTTCCAACCCCATTGTACAATCCCAAATATAAAACTGTACTAAATTGTAGTTTAACTTATGGGGCATAGTGCACCTTTTCTCCTTGCCTAAGTCCTCCAAAGTTTGTGTCAAGAATGTTTTAGAGATGACTTCACATAGTTACTTAAATTGGGAATGAGGGGGTAATATTACTCCAGCGGTAAAGAGTGCCTGAAGTTTATCAAAGCATGTCACATGACTGAGGGCGCTTGGGAAACTAACAATATGTTTAGCCTTAAAGGGCAACTAAAGTCTAAAATAGAATAATGTTAGCAATGTATTGTATTTTGTATACTAAATATAAACATGAACTGACTGCACCAGAAGCACAATTAAACACATGATTTATGCTTTCGTCTTGTGACTTTGTTAAACATCTTTGCAATATCAACATAACGCACAAGCTCAGTGTGATCTGGGCTTCAGTTGGGAGGTTAATGATCATAAATGACCAAACAGCACAAATCAAATAATATCTGCCATAGAAGCCAATACAGTAAGACTGATTAATAATCAGAATATACAGACTGCACTGGGTCTGAGGATACAAATCTCTACACGGTCGCCGAATGCTCTACAGGGAAACCAACAAAGCTGCTGGAGTTCTGGGAAGTAAGGTGAGGCTGTTTGTAAGTATGAAAGTTTCCCTGCATAGCAGTTAGGGACAGTCTGAAGTTTCCTATCTGCAGCTGTCAGAGCAAGTAAAACAAAGGGGGAATTTCACTGCAAACAGTCGGTTTTACTATAAAAACGGTAGACATTTTTTAATTAAATAAATTGGTGATAGATTTCTTTTTCATTAAAGAAAGTAAAGATGAGATTTAGATTTTTAGTCTTTACTTCCTGCTTTGCTCTTTTTAAAAACAAATTGCAGAGCAGATTTCTGTAAAGCAGCACTATGAACTAATGCCTTTTGAAAAAAACATACTTTTCCACAACAGAATCCCTTTAAAAAATGTGACATTTCGCACTTTAGCAAATATCCCATGAGTGTCAAAAGTTGGCTTTCCAGCCATCAAATTAATGAAATCTCTGGGTGAATCTGGGGAGTTTCGATTCGCGAAACACAGCTGCGTCTTGTTTTGGACGCTGAAAATGGGCGCCAGCATCCAAAACTGGACGCCCGCGTCCAAAACAAGACGCTGGCCAATTTTTCCGCAGGCATTTCGAGAATTTATTCGCCAGCGGCGAATCGCAGGAATTCGCAGCGAATTCGCCCATCACTACTTATTATTCTGCCATTGGTGATATGAAAATGACATTCATAAAGCAGTGTAGCAGCGGTGATGTTTTTAATAAAACGTCTATAGCAAGTTATGTTAGGGTAAGGGCAGATGGGCAGATTCGGGGAAATCTACCCAAACTGCTTTTCCGTCTGCTGTAATGAAGAATCACCTGCAATAATGCATTTGCGGCACTTCAATTTCCGAAGTCGTCTGAAGTTTCCTCGTGAAACTTGTGTAGAAAGCTGCATAAAAAACTTGTGTAGCTTGTGCAATGTAGCTATGCCAGTCTCTGTGCCAAATTTACTACATTTAAAGGTGAACTAAATCTGAATCAAAGAAATAGGCTAGAAAAGTTGTACATTACGTTTTGTGCTTCTGTACCAGCCCAATGCAACCACTGCCCTTTAGCAGTAAAGATCTGTGTCTCCCCAGTAGATGCCCCAGTAGCTCCCACGTCTTCTTTTCTGCTGATTCTTCCTCGGCCATTCTGTCACTGACTGAGCTTAGGGACCGATGCACACGATACTGAATATTTATCAAATATAAATGGCACAATATAAGACTGATTAGTAAATAATTCAGATTGTTGCTACATGGCAGCTCAGAAACATTATTAAAAGCTAGTTGAAAAAATCTAAAACTTTGAGTTTTTCAGGTAATTACTAGTGAAAAAATAGTAGTGGAAATTACTAGTTGAAAAGAAGTAGTGTTTTGAGTTACTTTTGTGCAAAAATTCCACTAGTCCTGCCCCTCTTCCACTTCCTGCTGCCTACTTACCCAGGCTGGGCAGGGGCACCGACAGCATTCACACATAGGGTTGCCACCTAGCCGGTATTTTACCTGCCTCCCAGAAGTAAAACCAGATCCAGATTTGTGGAGAGGCCACCAAGGCCCGGGCCTTGGGTGGCAGGATTTCAGGGTTTGGCATGCTGTCCAAACTGCACCCACATTGGTTCAGAAACACTGGGGATGAGCAGGAGATACAATTGTTTTTCAAATCTCCAGTGCGCCATTCCCCATTGCTCAGGTCCTGATAATGGAAATTTGAGCTAATAAAAGAGAGGGGACGGGGGCAACAAACAACAGCAGGCCCAGGAAGTGAATCTATAAAACTGTCAGTGTGACTTCTGCCCCCCTTTAGATATACACAAATAAAGTTAAAAAATATATATATATATTTTTCCTTCACCTAATATTTCATTAGAGTACCTTTTTATATTTATAGTAAACATCACTACATACTAGGAAAAGCCGCTCATGGTCTGAGACATTGTTGGTAACTCACACACACTTTAAAACTGCCCCTTTATATCCCCCCCCCAAGCGTATTTGAGAAATTGTACACAAACTAATGTTCAATCTGGATTTTATAGTTTCTATGAACACATACGCATATTTATTTGATTACTAGTGAAAAGCCTGTTAAACTGGAACCTCTGTTTCTGGAAAGGGTCGGTCCCTGGAGGCTTCACGGTAGGCTTTTTTTGTATTACATCATTGCTGTTAATAGGATACAGGCTAGAAACATATGAGTACAGCAGATAATCCGATATTCATGGAAAAAGTTGGACAATGTTGACCTACGCCATGCACTTTGAAAAGTAGAAACAGCATTAAAGAGCTATTATCATGTGGAAAAACTGAAACTTGTAATTCAGCTTTGTGATGAAAAGAACGTATATCAATCCCTGTTATTTCACGTTTTTCAAGATATCGCCTGCCTCTTTGATTGCTCTCAAAAGAGATTGCATTTGCTGTATCCCATGACCTGTTAAAAGAGAAAATTGTTTGGCACTCTGTGAGCGATTGGAGAGGGTCATTGGAAATAATACTGTCAGCGCAGGTCTTTCAGAGGATTATTTCAGAAGAAATATTTCTGTTTCTCACTGCTTTCAGACCCATATTCTAATATAAAGAACTATCCAAAAACAGGAATATTTCCAACATGGACACGTCACTGCATGTATAATCTGCAGTGGATGATGCCCCCAGCATAAGAGAAATGCTAATGCAGAATATAATTTACAGTGTGCCTTTCTGCTGAGAAGCAGAACTAGAAATCTAAGTATTTAGTCAAATTCCTTTATACTCATGGGATGGCTTCAGGACTTCAAACTCTGAAAAAATAACTCTGGGACATTTCTAGGCTGAGAAAGAAGAGATCTGTATGGAAAAGCAAACAGCACAGATATAAATGCAGAGAGAGATGATTATTATTATTTAAAAAGTATGTTTATGTAATACAAAAAAGCCATGAATATACTGTAAATGATATCCTTATTAATGGTGACTAGTGATGTCATCAGTTATAAATGGTAGTGATGTAATTTTTATCACGACTCACTAAAACGTGTATTATAATAAATTAAGTACACCTTGTTGGAAAATATGAGGATATTAGAAGTAACCTTGGAGTTCCATGACCTGTATAAAAGCACTCTGCCTTCGGCTTCATATGGTTTTACCTTTTGAAACCATGAGCAACATTCAGAAGTAAAAGGAGTTGGAGAGCAACACAAGCATGAAAAATGTTCTTGGGGTGCCAAATAAGTGCTGGGACTGGTCATTTGGTAGCTCCTATGTGGATTGTCAACTTACACTGAGGCTCTGTTTGGCAGTGCACCTGGTTCTTATACAATGAAAACTTGTCTCCAAGCCTGGAATTCAAAAAGAAGCTCCTGCTTTGAGGCCACTGGGAGCAACATCCAAGGGGCTGGAGAGCAACATGTTGTTCATGAGCTACTGGTTAGGGATCACTGTTTTATATGGTCATGGAACTCATTGTGACTTATAATATCCTTATATTTTACAATAAGGGGTACTTATTCACTATATATTACTCCAGTTACTGTACGTGTACACAGCAACTGGACTGATCTGTGGCTAGTAATGTTACTGTGCTGGAGCGAGTGGTTACAATAAAAATGAGTTTAGATCACTGGAATAACCAGCTGAGCAATGTTAGTGCTAGTGAGCACCTGAGTAACATCACTGAATAAAATACAGGTATAGGATCAACAATGATGAATGTTCATCATTCATTAGGGGGCGGCAGCATGCCGCCCCCTAATATCCTGCTGCCCTGGGCCTGGGCCTAGGTGGCCTCTCCACAAATCCAGGCCTGGCTACTGTTGGATCTGGATGCATGAAGAACCAGCGCATGCTCCCGAGCTCTTTATGCCGGTTCTGGTTTGCGTGCTCCAGTGACATCATACAGTGAATCTGCACACAACCAGCCACACACACATTGCCTACTTTTTTCTTCCAGCAGATGCACAGCACAGTAGGGTTGCCACCTGTCCGGTTTTGACCCGGACAGCCCGGTATTTTGAAGGGCTGCCCAGGTCAATGCTTCCTGCCAGGTTTTCCAAAGGAAAACCGGGCGGGATTAGCTTGATTGACGCGGCGTCATAGCTCCGCCCCGAGACATCACAGACCCGCCCACTGACATCATGTGCCCGCCCACTGACGTCACGGGCCGCCCCCCTGTCCGGCTTCAGCCACAGGGGAAGGTAGCAACCCTACAGCACAAATAAAAATAAATATTAAGAGAAAACAGAAATGATAATTGAAAAATATGCTATCAGTGAATTGAGGGAGGGCCACATTGGTCATAACTGTTGCTTTTGAATCTGAGCTGAATGCTGAGGATCAATTGCAAACTCACTGAACAATTATGTCCCATGTGGCCCCCCCTTCAAGTCGTTGACTAACTCAGATATAGAGAGCTGAAAATCAGGTTGTTGTGTTGTATTCTGTTCTGTTAGACTTACAGTCACTCCAGCCTTTATACATTACATTTTTGGCTAACTGACTATATTAGAAACATTTTTTATTATGCACAGCCGATCTATTTACCCAGTTTTTATTTTTATCCACTGTTCCTTTAAAGGAATTCAGCTCTAATGCACTGGTTACTTCAGCTTTAGGTGTAATACTTTCCATTTATTTTTAATGGTGCTTACAAGATTTCCCCATGAGTATCATTAGAATGACCAGAACAAGCTAAAATGATTGTAAGGTGTCTGCATTTCAACCTGCCTGGATTGAATACACAGCCTGCTCAGTGATCTGAGACACAAGCCACTGGAGTCATTATTACTGCAGAAAGAGGGGAGATTGATTGGGATTATTATTCGCTTTAAAGTACCAAGCGGATGTTTTTTGGGAAAGGAAATGAACAAAGGGGCTTTTGAGGAGGGTGGCAGAGAGTGATGTAGGTTCTGAAAGCCATAATCGTTCTAAAGATGTAGGACATCCCAGATGCATACAATAAATTCAAGTCAAATATCAAAGATCAAATGTGATCATAGCTTGAAGTACATGGAAAGTATTCAGTGTGTTCTTGCAATCTCTTGTGTACATTCAACATTTAGGGGGTTATTTATCAAAATCTGAAAATATCTCATTATATTCTAAAAGCTACTCCGAGGAAAAACACACAAGTTTTTTCCCCTGTATCAATATATTTTCTCGATCAATTTTCTTGATCAGGAAGAAAAACTGGAATACCGCAATTATTTTGGATTTGACGCAGAAACACCCGAAAACCAAGAAATCTTTTTGAACGAAACCCAGAGTAGATTAGGATATCTTAAGGACATCTCCCATTGACTTGTACATGAACTTGCAGGTCTGAGTTGGTGCACTTTTTTATTCAAACTTTTAATACCCTTGGGGACAAATTAACTAAAGTGCGCAAATTTGGTAGCACAGCCTTTGCCACAATTTGGCAGCTAAGTCAGACGTTAATTCACTAAAATGTGAATTTGTGCTCAGGGAGGTGAAAAGTAGCCAAGTTGCGCTACCGTTACTTCATCAGGCAAAGAGAAGTTACACTAGGATGCCTAATTTGCATACGGTGCGAAGTTAAACGTATAATAGAAGTATATGTTACAGCCACTACATTACACTACACAAGCCCAGGAAACCTTTAATAAATAAAATAAAGTTGTCCTATTGCCCTAAACATTGCCCACTGTATAGTTGTGTTGCCATATGTTAAGAAATGTAGGGGGGAAGGAGGGTAACCCCCCAAACAATTACGCTATTTTTCAGACTTTCACCCTAAAAAAAAGTAAGCGACGCCAGCGTTTCTTGGGACTTTCAAGAGGTAACATTCAGTAAAATGGGAATCTTAGTGAATTATGTAGTTACGTCCCTTCGTCAGTGCACAACGTCGTCTGGCGTAAGGGTGCAAATTTGCGCTAGTCAGTTTTCTCCAGGGACACTGTTAGTAACTCGGCAAAGTTGCAAAATTACGTCACATTGGCAAATTAGCACTAGCATTAGACGATTCACACTTGAATTAAATTTTTTTAAGTGTTATGTGTAATATGAAACCCAGACACCAGATGGCGCTGTGAGATATAGAGGGCTATAAAAGTAGGTGCCCCACCCAAAGTGAGCTGTCTTGATGGGAGGGCGTGGCTGGAAGAGCATCACCTGGCTGGTGAGTGGAGACCCTGCAACGGTAGATAGGAGAATTTAGAGCAGGAAAGATTCTCGGTAAGTGAGTAATAGGTGCCTGAGAGAGTGAGGATATTTAGTACGGGCAGCTGTGTCCCCATCAAGGAGAGAAGTGGACTTAGACTCCTTGCACCCAGTAAGTAAGGAAACTAGTGACAGTCTAGGACTAGGTAGGAAGGACACTGAAGCTACAGGCCAGGACTTGGATGGAAAAGCCTAACCTGGAAGAGTGGAGGGATATCACCCAGAAGGTATTGGGTCACTATTGGAGAGTGGGGGGATACGGGTGGAGCATATACCAAACTACTAGGCAGTCAGGTGGGATACAAGGTTCTCAATCAAGGTGTTTAACTAAAGGAAAACTGGTTCAAAAGAAATTATGTGTAACCAAAGTGAAGTAACTGCTGATGTATGTGTGCAAGATGTGTTTTTTCTATTTTATTTTCACGTTTTGTGTGGTAACACTGCTGGGGGTTACTTTCCCTTTAAACATACACAAGCCCCTCCCACATACCCTGCAGTACTATAAATTAGAGCCACAGTTACTATGCATATGTGATGCTAAAGATATCAGCTATAATAAATTAATCATTTTGTTATTTAGATCAGTTTTCTATTTCTACTCTAGCAACCAATCAGATCTTTTGCTTTTGTTTTCTAACTTAAAGGTGGCTGTTTAAATCTAATTACTAATTGCTCCCTGTTAGGTTTCTTAAGGTCGCTGATAAAAGCTACAGAACAAGTCAGCAGCTTGTTGAAAAGTGCATGGGGCCTGTGGGCCTTCCCTGATCAATACTGTAACTGGGGTTTTTGGATAACTGATCTTTCCATAACTTGGATTTTCATACCTGTAGTCTACTATAAAATCATATAAACATTAAATAAACGAAATAGGCTGGTTTTGCCTCCAATAAGGAGAAATTATATCTAAATTATATCTTGGATCAAGTACATGTTACTGTTTTATTATTATAGATAAAAAGTAAATTATTTTTAGAAATGTGGATTATTTGGATAAAACTGAGTCTATTAGACACTGCCTTTCTGTAATTTCGAGCTTTCTGGATAATGGATTTCAGGATAACGTAGCCCATACCAGTAATACAGTGTGCTAAATGTAAATTATCATACAGTTAAGACTTGACTTTTCTATAACCAGAGAAGCTCATCACTAAACAGCACAGTCATTCATTCAGATCTATGGTACAGTTATGTGTACATTCTTCAGAAATACTATCAGCTAAATAGGATGCCGGGCCAAAATCCCCATGTCATTTCTTTTTATGAAATTTGGGCCAACTTGTAATTTCCTGCCCCACTGGCTTCAGAAAGTAGGGCATTACTAGAACAGAGGTGAATTGAATTAGGGTTTTTTTTAACTGTATCATCTGCAGAAAGCAATACTGGATATACAGCAGTTATTACAATAATCCAGTACAGTTTAGGCGCATAGCAACTGTGAAGACCCAGTGGAGAAATGAATATCCTTAACTCTGATATTTCCTCTAGACAATTTTAGAAGCACAGAGTTTTTTTCCTTACAGTTTCCAATTGGCTTGTAAATTTTATACAGTTCCCATGTGTAGCAACTCATCCTGGTGGTCTAGTGGTGCGGAGGGTACACCCGCCACGTGCTCCTCTTCTCCTGTGCCGGTAACTTAGGGCGCGTGTTAAAGCTTCCGATTCCTGTTGTGACCCCTGCCTGTTTGTGACAAATCCTGACTTCTGAAATCCTGACCCTCCCTGGTAACCAGACTGACTCTTCTGTATCTGTATCCTTTCTAACTGATCTCCTGGTTTGACCCTTGCCTGTCTGACTCTGCTTGTATTCTACCTGCACCGACCCGGCCTGATTTGACTATGCTTTCTGTCTATGCCTTGTACTGTCACCTTCTGCCCAAAAGACTTTGCTTTACCGTCGTTCTCGTCCAGAACCCTCTGTTTTGCACCTCTCTTAATAAGACCTGGCGGCATCCAATTAGCCGATGGCTCCTCCCAAGGTGAAAGGCGGCTGTTATAGGCAGAAGCAAGAGCCGAGAACAGGGTGCTTAGCGTTGGTTCTGGATTTAGGGAGCCAACCTTGTCACCATGCCTGTGGATGAAGCATGCTTATATATGCACAGAGTTCTAAATGAGTCCCAGACTGCACTTGCAAAGGGGTGGGGGTTCTCTATCAGGAGAACTGTAATACTGTGTTTAGATGTGTGACATTGGCTTGGTATGATGCCAGTGTGGCACAGCTCCTGTTAGACTTGTGCAGAAGAATTCTTTGTGTTTTACTGCTGAATCTAACCATTCACAAGAAAAAAGATCCTGGGATTAGCTTTAGGCTTGAAAAAGTGCTTCCTAGCACTTTGTATTTTTTAGTTCAGCATATTGCAACGTTTGTTTTTAGCCACAGTCCCCAAAAAGTTTTTTTTTTTTTAATGAATCTGCTTTTTCTTAAGCAAATAAACATGCTATGAATCATTTATCACCCAAAGCAAACTAGTCAGTGAACAGAATCATTAGCTTTTTCTTATTTGGCCTTCAAGAGCAGCATAATTGGTTACTTGTATTCAATTAAAAAATCGTGCAGCCATAGAACAGTGCGTTCTTGTGTACCAGGAAGGGGAGTTACTGGAACTGGGACTCTTAAGCAGGTCTCCTTTGAGTAATCATTAGAAGCTTTCTGTGGAAATCAGGGCTTTTGCCCTCAGATGCTCTCACTAATTGTACTAGGGTTGAATTCATCCATGTTCGTTCACAAATACATAGTATATAATATATGAAAAAAAGGACAGTGTTTTGTTTTGGAGTACAAGATATGATGTCACTGACATAATAATGTTGAGGATGTAGCTTCATCTGAACCAAAACCTGGCGGAATAGACTTTGGTGAAAAGGGTGCCAAGCTTCTCTTACACTGAGCTTTTTTCACAAGCGAATTGTCTTCTTCACCTTTTAGTAAATTGTCAAAATAAAGTCTGGATAGTTATTGTTCCTTACGGCTGCCTTACATAGGGAGATCCACTCATTTGACGATATTGGAATGGAGGAGATTTGGGCGGTTGGATTGCGGGGCTACATCAACGAGCAGATGAGGCCGTGATCCAACGGGATTTTTTAACCTGCCCGATTGACGTCTGGCTGACTTTCGGCCAGATATCGATCGGGGAAGCCCGTCAGAGGGCCCCAAACCCCTGGCCAATTAGCTGCTGACTCAGTCTTTCGGCAGCTTTTACCAGCCGTGTTCAATGCAGAGCTGTAGGTGACACACTACCTAAACTTTCAGTGCTGGATACCTAGCTGTTTGCTTTATTGGCTACAGGAGTCCCTGAACAAATCTTGTGGCAGGTACTCGAATAAAGTCAGTCTTCCAAATATTAGTTAAGTTCAAGTAGAAAAGATTTATTTGTGTCCCTACCTTTTACTTTTTGAAGTGTGACTAATTGTAGCCTGGCCTCTTTACCTAAGTACGGCTAAGTGAAAATATACACAAAAAAGGAAAATGATCTTACCACTTTGTCTGTTGCTGAACTTAAACATCTACATACACATTTCTACACAAGCTTTGCTGGTTACTGCTGTTCATTTGCCTACATTCTGCCTACATTTTCTACTATAGTTCCTGATTGGAGTGTAAGCTCTGTAGAATAGTTTTTCTGTAGAACCCTACTTTTGTTAGATGTTTAATAAATTTACTTTGTAAAAGAAAAAGACAAAGCAGAAGCACTTATTCTGATATAGATATAAAGATATAGTAGATGGAACAATAGTTTATTTGATCTGGCCTATCTTAATATGATATTTGTGTAACCGTTTCTACACTCCTTTGTCGGTGTTACACTCCACGTGTGGCGCTTACCTGATCGCACGGGACAAACCTGAGCCACTCCGCAGTAGTATTGGGAGAGACTGGGTACCTGGTACTTACTAGCGCAGTGCCTCCACCTAGTGAAGTGGTTCTCAACCTTCCTAATGCTGCTGCTGCCTTTAATACAGTTACTCATTTTGTGGTGACCCTCAACCATAAAATATTAATTGTTAGGAAAGTACAGGAGACAGCGTGCCTGCATAATGGTTTGTTTTCCATGCATAGTGCAGCAAAATATTTTGGCCACACCCCCAATTAACATGTTAATTTTACAAATATGACTTCCCGCTTTAAATGGGCAGGGAGAGCTGTATGGCAGTCCCTACTAAGGGGCTGTAGAAAGTTGTAGTGCAACTGGCTTCCCTACACAGGTTACTGAACTACAACTCCCAGCACCAACACCCAGACAGATACAACCTTGGCCTAGGGCTAGTGGGGAGAGAGATGAACCTGCTCCTGGAACCCCTTAAGTGACCCCTGTGAAAGGGTTGTTCGACCCCCAAGTTGAGAACCACTGACATAGTGGGATCTGCGAATGCACCTACGGGTGGCCCCACTAGGAATACTGTAATAACACACACACAGTATTGGTTAATGTAAATAACTGTTTATCTAAAATAAATTGGCACCTAATACAGACAGCAATAGGGCCGCAATAACCGACTTGCTAGAGCAAACTGTCTAATTGTGGAAAGTTAAAGTCCTTTAAAGGGGATGTAAAGGCAAAAAATACAATCCCATTTTTACTTTCTTTAATGAAAAAGAAATCTATCTCCAATATACTTCAATTAAAAAAATGTCTACCGTTTTTATAATAAAAACCTGACTGTATGCAGTGAAATTCCCCCTTCATTTACTGCTGTGGATAGGAATTGTCAGACAGTCCCTAAGTGCTCTGTAGGGAAACAGTCATACCTTCAAACGGCAGGGGGGAGCCCCTACGTTACTTCCCAGAACTCAAGCAGATTTTTTTTTTCCCCCGTAAAACAGCCAGTGACTGTGTATAGATTTGTATCCACAGACCGAGTGCAGTCTGCATATTCTGATTATTCAGTCTTGTTGTATTGGCTTCTATGGCAGATATTATTGTACTTGCTGTTTTGATCATTTATGACGATCCCTAAGCTTAACCTTCCAACTGAGGCCCAGACCACACTGAGCATGTGCGTAGTCTTGATATTGCAGAAATGTCTAACAAAGTTACAAGATGACAGC
>CM044436.1:43304833-43319453 GCA_024363595.1 Xenopus borealis
CAAAAAATGGACCCGCGCAGGACTCTACCCTGAACACCCTGCCACAATTGCCACAGCACTTATAGAACAGGGCACAGATGTCATTGGAACACTTGAAATGAAAGCAAGAACACTTGCAGTTGCATTTATATTTAACAGACCAATATTGCAGTGCCAGACACAATGTGCAATTCAGCAGCCACATTGTGTACTCAATGATGCATGAATTATGGGAAAAACGAATGCACAGTGTTAAAAACATGGCAATTGTGTCTGGAATGGACTTTGCTCACTGCAGCAGGGTAAGTAAATGCACCTACAAGGGTTGTTCATGTAAATTTGAATATATACATATATATATATATATATATGCCTTGCAATATTTACTGTTCTTTTCTGTCCGGTGATGTGTGCTAAGATAGTTATTTCCTATTCTACTATTGGCATAATGTTAAAGCCTTTTGAACAGCGGACATTATCACAACTCAAGCACCATTAAACCAATAGGCTGAATTCATGGCAACCACACAGGCTACATACATATGACAGCTGTAATCCACCCAATGGATTCATTCAGGCTACTTCTCACTTGTGCCCAACATTGGACAGATGACACTCTATGTCCCACAGATCTTCATGCAACCATGTACACACTCATCATGCTAACAGACTAACCAATGAGAAGCATGCAGCTTTGTTTATGTAGGGCCATTACTAAAATGTTGTGTTGATATATTAAAATATAAATATATAAATATATACACCCATGCATTGGGTTTGTTTCATTAATTCATTTTGATGCAGAGGGGCCACTTTTCAAAACGTTTCATTTTCACAAATATGCCCAGTGGTATACTTTTTAATGCGTCCTCTATAAATAGCGGACGCATTCTCTTGCTACCTCTTGCATTTCCTTTATAGCAGCAGAAGATTGTTGCATTGTTCCTATGCCTCGAGAGCAGGCTGAAGTCACTCTGTTGCTAATGATTCATTGCGGTGATTACTGTTTTGCTGGCTGTTTGTTCAAGGTCTCTAACTCATAAATGAATTAGCTATAGTTCAGAATTCTGATTATAGATATAACATTTCTTATGTGGAAGAAAATTCACTTATGTCGCAGTCAAAAATATGTCATTGTTATGTAATTCCTGTAAACACACAACCAGATCGTTCACTACCAAGACCCTTGTGTTCTACTTGGTGCTTACAGCTTGTAGTGCTGAACAATTGGAATCATTGATCCTAGTGCAGAACAGCTGAGTCAGTGCGATTTGGCTCAACGCTTTCTGTTCATTTTATGTCCTGCACTAGTAGGGTTACCTCCTTCTGCCACTCCCAACATAGCAGAGCCTCTGGATTTCTGCTGACTGAGGCAGATCAATGCCATAGCACCAGAGAACTGAAGTGCTGCGGAAAGGGTTGGTAATCCTGAAAAATAACTGGTACTTCAAAATAAATAAATAAATAAAAATATATATATAGTAAGAAATTGTGTACAATAGAAAGGAATAGAGAAAATGGAACAATAATCACAGAATTATTTACATTCTTCCATTTTAGCCCATGGAATCTGTGAACATGTGGAATCAATCACTATTTTAGTATCGATGAATTATATATTATATATTATATTAATTTATTGCACTGTGACATCCAGGCAATCCCAAAGGCTGTGTTAGGTAAAGCCAAGCCCTCCTGCTTTCATTAAAGGGATACTGTCATGGGAAAATGCATCAGTTAATAGTACTGCTCCAGCAGAATTCTGCATTGAAATCCATTTCTCAAAAGAGCAAACAGATTTTTTTATATTTCATTTTGAAATCTGACATGGGGCTAGACATATGACCTATTTGCCAGCTGCCGGAAGTCACGTGACTTGAGCTCTGATAAACCTTAGTCACTCGTTACTGCTGTACACATGAACAGGGGCAGCTGTTAAATTGACAAAAGGGCTAGCCCCATGTCAGATTTCAAAACTGAATATAAAAAAACCTGTTTGCTCTTTTGAGAAATGGATTTCAGTGCAGAAGTCTGCTGGAGCACTGTTAACTACTACATTTTGAAAAAAACATGTTTACCCATGACCGTATCCCTTTGAAGGGCCAGTAACATCAAAAGCTGAAATTGTTTTAAAGTAATGAAAATATATTGCAGTGTTGCCCTGCACTGGTAAAACGGCTGTATTTGCTTCAGAAACACTTCTATTGTTTATATAAATAAACTGCTGTGTAGCAATGGGGGCAGCCATTCAAAGGGGAAAAGGCTGAAGTTACACAGCAGATAAGCTCTGTAGAACATAATGATATCTGTTATCCATTACCTATCCTGTGCCATATAGCCTTTTTTCAATTTCTACCAGTGCTACTCAGCAGCATGTTTATATGAACTACAGTAGTGTTTCTAAAGCAAACACAGCCGTTTTACCAGTGCAGGGCAACATTATATGATATTTTCATTACTTTAAAACACTTACATTTTTGGTGTTACTGTTTTCTTAACTCTTACGGATGAATCTATTTAACAAAGGATGCAGACTGGAGCGGAATCTTGGCTTAGTCCTGTGTTGTGTTCTGGAACAGGCAGGTGTTTCCCCAACTTTCCCTGAATTAGGGAACAACACAAGTATTAAAAAAGGTTCCTGGGGTGCCAAATAAGGACTCTGGCTATTTGGTAGCCCCTATGTGGACTGAGAGCCTATGGGAAAGTCTGTTTGACAGTACACCTGGTTTTTATGCTATGGTTTTATAGTTCCTTCCAAGCCAACAATTAAAAAATAAACACCTATTTTGATGCCACTGGGAGCAACATCCAAGGTGTTGGTGAGCAACATGTTGCTCAGGAGCCACTGGTTGGGGATCACTGCCTTAGAGGAATAACATCAAGAAGATTTTCTGTATCCAAAACACACTCCTTTGCCTTCCATACTTAATACAGGTATGGAGCCTGTTATCCAATATACCCAGGGGACCTGGGGTTTCATGGAAATGGGATTTTTACATAGTTTGGATCTCTATACCTTAAGTCTACTAAAAAATAGTAAACATCAATTTAACCCAGTTAGGATTAATGATATAGTAATTGGGATCAAGTACAATGTACAGTTTCATTACTACAGAAATCCTTTTAAAAAAAATAGAATTTTTTTGTTTATAATGGAGTCTATAGGAGACCACCTTTCAGGAATTTGGAGCTTTCTTGATAACAGGTTTCTGGATAATGGATCATATAACCGTACTGTGCTGCCAGTTTCATAAATCCTATTGATTTCCTCTTTTGTATCCTTGTCTTGTATGCTTTTTATTTAGTATCATATATTCAAATAACTAGGGTTTCAGGTTATTTGTTCTTGAATTTCAGGGATGACAGACTCATAGGCTCAAAGGTGAAATGTCTTCAATGATTACTCCGCAAGTCCAGTTGTTTTAGAATCATATATACCAGATGAGATATCAAGAGGAAAACCCACACAGAGTGAGCACAAAGTGCCAAGACTGGGCACCCCAGCACTATATGTACTCCTGCTTCCAGGTCTACACTGGGAGTCAAAATAGGCTTTGGTATGTCAAGTACACAGAGGCACACACAGTCCCAAGCAGCCCAATATATAGTGACTGTCTAAGGCATCTTACAGCAGCCTCTATGCATTTGCCAGAACCCAGAGATTGCCAGTCCAGGCCTTCCAGCTTTCCCTGTGTAAGGAGCTTTTGACTTACAATAACACTACTACAGCCACAGTCAAAGCCTTCTCAACTGTCCTGGAAAAGCTTCACATAGTTCATGTGGCTCTGCTGAGTGCATACCCCGTTGACCAGGAGGAAGTAACATTAAAAAGTCAAACATTTACATGTAAAAATTGTTCTTGGTTCATCCTGCACCTACAAGCCAACCATTTCTTGGCAACAAATGTCCAATTTCACTTGAGAAAGGTTTTCAGTCTGTAATCCACATGAGAGCCATAAATGACACTTGTGGAAAAACAAAACCCACTGTATTCTACACTTTGGGGCAGATTTACTAAGGGTCGAATTCCGAATTGAAAAAAATTCAAAATTTGACCATGTGAATAGGTAGGGAAGTAAAATTCGGATCAAATTCAAAGGATGTTACCGCAATTCGATTGGTCGAACAATTGATATTATATTTCCTATTCGATCGATAAATCGATTTTATCGATCGAATATTTTTTATTCAATCAAAAATAATGAAACCCAATTCAGTAGCTTTGATCTTGCGAACTAGATGGTCTAATAAAAATTTAAAGGGGAAGTACTTTGACGGTCGACTGGTCAAATATTCGAATTAAATTTTTCATTCGATCGAATTTTCAAAATTCACTGGTTGAAGTGGTCTTCAAAAACATTTGAAAATTGAAATCTGAATCTTTTTTAAAATTCGATCGAACTTCGAATCCTTCATGGGAATTTAGTAAATCTGCCTCATAGTATCTGTTACTTAAAGGACCAGTAACATCAAAAAATGTAATTGTTTTGTAGTAATAAAAATGCAGTGTTGCCCTGCACTAGTGAAACTGCTGTATTTGCTTCAGAAACACTTTTATTTTTTATATAAATCAGCTGCCCATGGGGGCAGCTATTCAAAGGAGAAAAGGCTCAAGTTACACAGCAGATAGCAGATAAGCTCTGTAGAACGTAATGTTATCTGTTATCCATTATTTAGCCTGTGCCATATAGCCGTTTTCAATTTCTGCCATTGCTACTCACCAGCTTGTTTCTATGAACTATAGTAGTGTTTTACCAACACAGGGTAACACTAGATGATATTTTGATTACTTTAAAACACTTACATTTTTTGGTGTTACTGTTCCTTTAAAATTGTGACGTATTGCTCTATAAGGCTTAGTTAAATGTATCAAAAAAATGGTAATTTTTTTGGATAATGTTGCTTTTAGTAGACCTCTTGCCCAGTTTGTAGAAAAAAATGTAAATGCTTTATTGCAAAAATATGTTTTTTAAATATTTCCAGTGTGCTCTTTTTTGCAAGCTATCAGATATTTATATGGCACAATTATAAACACTCTGCCTCCTCCAGCTAAGAGAAAACAATATCCTAATGAGCATTTATCACAGAGAGCTCTGTGCCAGTCCCATGGTTTTTGCATATAGCAAAACAGAATAAAGAGAATCATTGAAACACTGTTTTAGGAAACAAATCTGCCATTAAACAATAAGCAAAAGCGTTTGTAATATATTACTTTATTTAACATAATATCAATTTATCTGAAATTTGCAATGAATATGTAGAAACACATTTACACCTCTAGTTATATGATAACATTAGATAAAAATTAGATCTCAAAGGAACCTATCATTGTCCCCCAATTCTGTGTGCAGCAAAGCTTGTGGATTTGCAGAATAAGTCTGTACTTATGGGGGGACGAGAACGCTGGAACTATTGTTTTCTAACTAGAAAAGATGAATTATATTGTAAAATATGTGTGTGCAGTGAGCTGAGAATTGGTTTCATTTTATGCTTACAAATCCCAGATTTCATGACTTGCAATATGATTTTTCATTGTGTGTCAGTGAATGGCCAAAATCATTCCAGATATAATATAACTGCACATTTTTAGTCCCTGATTCTTTTTACTTAAATCTCCTCAAGTTAGGGCTCGGGTTTTTCATTTTGGGACCATTGTAGATACATAAATAGCTGTTTAAAGGGGTTGTTTACCTATAAATTAATATTTAATATGCTATAGAGAGTGATATTTTGAGACAAATGCCAATTGTTTGTTGTTGTTTTATTATTTGTAAGTTTTTTTTAGTTATTTAGCATTTTATTCAGTCGCTATCCAGTTTGAAATTTTAGCTGTTTGCTGTGTCTCTAGCTACCATGCACTAATTTGAATGAGAGACTGGAATATGGATAGGAGAAGGCCTAAATAGAAAGATGAGTAATAAAAAAGTAATAATTACAATAAATGTGGAGCGCTACATTGCAATTTTAGATGCTCCCATTTGAAAAGCTGTACAGAATAAAATCAAAAAGGCAAATAGTTCAAAAAGTAGGCCAGTTGTTTAAAATGAGCCATTCTATAACAGGTGACTTTTACAGAGTGCAAAGAATATTTTGTCTCAAAGGAGGACCTGAGTTGCAAGTCTAAACTATGCAATTGGGCTTTGTGAAAGGAGTTTCCCAGGATTCACTTTCTCCTGTGACTATTGCCCAACACATGTCCTAAACCAGGACCTTTGTCAGGAAAGCAAACAGAGTCTCCACCAACAAATAAACATATATATATACACAGAACTAAGGTTGTAAATACAAATGGCACTAGGTAATTTGTGTTTGAATACCTTCTACTTTGAACATCAGATTCTCGGTCTAATTGTTTGTGATGTGGGTGCCTGTGCCTGACTTTGTTTGGTGTACTTCACAAGCTCTATTATAATTGACCCAGTTAGAGAGAAAAGCAGTGAAGTTCACTGTACACACAGAGAGATGAGTTGATTGTGAATATTTCCATTGTTCAAACAGCAGATGCGGCACAAAATCGAACAAGGTGGCCTATTTCCACTTGTCACGTTGCTTCAAGTTTCAGAGCACATGACTGAAAGGTACCTGCCGTAACCTGAGCCGGAGCTCTGAGAAAGGCCAGCCATGCTGCTCACTTTGCCTTACACTTTAATAGTCTGATGCATCAGTCTGTACACCCTGCACTAATAAATTCTCTGTCAGTCGGACTCTTGATTTGTATTTTGGCTATATGCAAAGATCACACAAAGAGCAGAGACCCAAGGTAAAATTAAATTGGATTAGTATTTTTAGCAACACATTTGCATCTGATGACTAATCGCTAGAATGTACATCTTGTCTAGTGACTGTAAGTGGTTGCTTTGATAGACCCACTTGAAGATGAGTGTTCCAGCTGGAAAGCTGCCATTCGTTTCTAGGAGAAAGTAAGCTGAATCACAGCACATCCACCTATGTGTCTGCATATGAGCAGAACAGGCACTAGTATCTTCCTTAAAGCTATGTTTGTTACAGTCATAGGGTAGAGAGAAATGTATGACTGCATTATAGTGGGTTTCATTTGCAAATGGAGTTGTAGCAACATCTGACAGCTGACTCTCACCCTGATCAAAGTCAAATTATTTATACCATTAATATAACAGTTTTTTTTATTTTAGAAGCATGCACACTGTGTGCTATTGCAATCTCATTTAAGCAAAACTCAGGTCAGATGACTCCAGTATTGACAAAGACCCATCCAACTGTCATAGGCGTTGAGTGATCCTGCAAGGTACATGGACCTGACTTAAAAAAATTAACTCCATTATTATTAATAACATGTATTTCTATAGCACCAACTTATTTTGTAGCACAGTATCCATGTTAGTAGAGCAACCAGTCAGACTGTTGAAAGGATGTTTCTGATTGGCTGCATAAAATTACACGTCTTGCGAGGTCTCCCCTTGGTCCAACTCCCCTTGGTCAAAATATTCGATATTCGGGATATTTGAACTTGTTGTAATTAATTTAATTTGCTTTCTAAAACCTGATTTACTTGTTAATATTACAGTGTCTGCTCTACTGGTCTACCAAGCCTGCATCATTTACTTTACAAAGAACTCCTCCTCCTCAACCACACCCCACTAATCACGGTACTGCTTCCATACAGCTCTTGGAATGGCATTTTATAATCCTTTAACAACCTAAAATGCCCTTATTAAAAGGCATGTAAAGGCAAAAAAATAAAACCCCTTTTTTACTTTCTTTAATGAAAAAGAAACCTATCTCCAATAAACTTTAATTAAAAAATGTGTAACAGTTTTATAAGAAACCTGACTGTATGCAGTGAAATCCTCCCTTCTTTTACTGATGTGGATAGGAATTATCAGACGGTCCCTAACTGCTGGGCAGTAATCCTACTTATAAACAGCAGGGGGAGCCCCCACCTTACTTCCCAGCCATGCAGAAGTCCAGCAGCTTTGTTTGTATCCCTGTTTTGATACATTATGATGATCTCTAAACTTAGCCCAGACCTCACTGAGCATGTGCACAGTCTTGCACAAGATGACAGTCCCCTGTGGTCAACTTTGAAGGCATAAATCATTTGTTTGATTAGGCTTGTGATGGAGTAAGTTCATGTTTATATTTAGTATACAAAATACAGCATTTGTAGCCTTATTCTATTTTAGACTTTCCCTTATCCTTTAAATATGCATTTGATGCTACAATTCTACCATCTGAGTTGCTTCATTGTCTGGGTTTGGACCTTTATAGAGTTCTGCTTTGAAAATGATGCTATGATCCAGGGTTGTTTAACTTGAGCACTGCAGGCTGCATCTAACCTCCATGGGGCTAATTCTTTATATATGTAAATATGTATACACTGATATGCCCATCTATCTAGGCAGAGAGCACTGCCTCACTACAAAGGTGATACAAAGATGATAATAATTACAAACCCAGTATATTCAGTCACATTGTGCGTCTGACACTCAGTGTTACCACAATGTTTATCTGTAACGTCCTGCACTGCTGAGTCTACTGATTCTGTTCTCATGTGCATTATCTAGAGGCCTGCAAAAACCTGGCATTAAGAGCCAATTGTTTTGCGCCTTGCATCCAGTCTTGTGTTTGTTCCTTAAGGGGCAACGCTTTCCCCAGCAGAGCTGTATTCTGCAGCAAATTTCACACACACAGGTGCTGCATAGATTGGAGAATCAGTAATAACAGTTTTTGTGGAATGCCATGTAGACAAGCAATATGGCACCTTTAATTATATAGAACAACTTCAAAATGTGCAAAGGAGAAATGTTCTCAGAAAGATGATAGACAGGCAGATAGCTTGATAGATGATAGATATATAGATTGAGGGGTATATTTATCAAAGAGTGAAGTTCCGCCACTAGAGGGAAATTCCACAGCTCTCAATTCATTTCTATGGGATTTTTGAAGGCGTATTTATCAAAGGGTGAAACTTTACTGCACCCATTGATAAATACGCCTTTCAAAATCCCATAGAAATGAATTGAGAGCGGCGGAATTTCACTCTTCGATAAATTTACCCCAAAGAGAGAGAAATATTGCTTACACCCACAAGTACACTGAGGAGAGTGCAAATTTTAGTGTAAGAACCATGTTTTCTTCCACAATGCAGATTTTTTTCATCAAGTTCATGCATCATTACAGGTATAAATGGGTGTTGACACATACCTGGTGCAATTTGGCAAAAGTAATACAAAAGCACATGTGCTTCGTTGCTAACTGGGAACTGCAGAGACTGACCTCCTGGTCAGGAGGAGGCGATGAGGCTCATTTAGAACCAATGGGCAACTAGTTTTTTTCCTCCACTTTCATTGAAGGTACTTGTGTCAAAATGCATTCTTTGTGCTTCAGTATAGTTGCACTTGACACTGCATAGTCCTTCAAGCTTTCTTTACCGAATCAGGTATTTTGTACTTATTGATACAGGGGAACCCTGGAGTTATGACACCGGACAGATTTTAAAAATATTTGGTGCAGTTGTTCCCAATTTCATGACACACACAGTTGCTTTAATGCTGGCAAATTGGGTACAATTGTGTCAGATGCAGTGCAATTGTATCACATGAATTTAGGAGAATTTAGGGCTGTGCAAACTATACAGAAAGAGGTTGTAAATGAGCCCAAGAAAGAGAGACCGAGATTAACAGAAAGAAGTTGGGATGGTGCCTTGGGTGCCCACCAGGGCTGCAAAACGAAGGGCCTTTCTAGCAGTCCCCGGGGCCCCCTCTCGACCTGTAAACACAGTGCGCATGCATGGAAAATGCTGCTCCACGGGTATGCACAGAAGGCAGCAGGGCAAACAAGGGGAGCAGGTCTGGGCCGGTGGGGGCCCACCAGCTTTTTTTCCGGGTGTCCCACCGCCCCAGTCTGACTCTTCCAGTAGCTACATAGATACAGATGACTCTGTAGACAGAAATACAGATAGACACAATACTGTAGCATTTAGAATTCTTCCTTGTTTAAATGGGAGGATTAAAGGAACCATTTATAGATAGAAAAAACAAGCTTTTAAGATTGCCAGTCACATAGTATGATCTCAGCTGATGAGGTAATGTAGGGAGGCTGTATCAGGCAGTATGTGAGCAGTTCTTGGAAACAAGGGCATGCTTGTAAACTGCACAGCTAGCAATAACTACATATAGGGGCAAATTTACTATTATTCCCCCCAAAAAAATTAGATTTTCCTCGATATTTGATTAGCATTCGATTTTCGAATGCTAATCGAATAGTTTTAGGCTACCCTTTTATTCGATCTTCGATCATTCGATGATCGAATAACGATTATTCGATCATTCGAATGAATTATTCGATCATTCGAATGATTCGTACGATTTGAACGATCTTAGCCTCAGAAGCCTATGGGAGGGTTCCCATAGGCTTCTATTACAATTCGGTAGGTTCAATCTGGCGAAGTAGGCAGTCGAATAAATTTTAAATCCTTCGCTGATCGAATTATTGAACGATCGAATATTCGATCATTCGAATCTATTAGATCATTCGATCGTTCATTATTCGATGATCGAATAAGCCTAATTTGCATATTCGACCAATCAAATTAATCCTACGATCGGAATTCGATCGAATTCGATCGAACTTCGATCTATTCATGTGAATTTAGTAAATCAGCCCCATAGCGTTACTCTCTCTCTCTCAATTATATTTTAAAATAGTACAACCTACCCCTGCCCTTCAGTTTGTGTGTGTTATGTACACATGAGCTTTACATTATGGAGAAGTTTGGGCAAGAATGTATACAGTGTGTACTTCTTATACTATTGATAATAAATATTGTGTATATACCAAAGAACAAAGTCTGCTATCAAGTGCTGGATTATCATGCAAATAACAAAAGTGTTTGGTGTGATATATATGGTGTATACTATTTCCCCATAGCTATCATCTAAATGAGCATAGTGTCGGAGTTGAGTGCTTCCTCATTTGTGTGTGCTACATTAGATTTATAAATGTTCTTTGTCTGCAATTATGCTGAAATTTGCCCATTTCATAATTAAGCCAATTTTTCACAATTGTTTCCCTTATCCCAGTAGACACCAAGATGAGGAGGTCCAAAAGTTTCAGATATTTTGATCTCCTTAAACTCCATTCTGCTGCACGTGGCAGTTATATTTTTCGCATGTGTGCCTTTACAACTGGGACAATTAGCAGAAAAACCTTGAGGTGTCACATGGAAATTCTGTATCTACAAGGTGCAATGGGGAAAGTGAACAAAATGATTTGGTAGCCCCTAGAGCAAGAAATGTGCAAATCATGCAAAGTGCTAGGGGACAAAACTAGATTTGCTTTTAGAGAAACAAGGTCCCTATCTCCTTAGTCACCTGGTAAAATGAAGCAAAATCTCTGCAACGCTTTGCGGCCCATTTGTCCAATCCCCTCCAACCCGACACTCTATAAGTGTAAAGGATAACAAAAACCTCTGAGGTTCAGTATTGTTTGCACTTATGCTAGGGCCAGGTTTCAGTGGGAGGGACTTTTGGTCACTCATCTCCCCCCCCCCCCCCAGATTCATGCAAAACCCAGTACAGCATTGCATAGTGAAGATAAATAAAGATATTTATAAATAAACAATAAATAAATAAGATTATAAAAGTCGGCTGTATGCAGCCCCAGCCTGTCAGCTGGATTTTAAAAATGTTCATACACAGAGGTTGGGAGTAAAAAGCAAGTGCCACTAAAAGGCTAAAGTAAAAGTGTGCTTGTGCCTCTGATCAGTGCTGCCTCCAAGTGAAAATCTTGGGGTGCAAAAATACTCAGGCTCCCTTGCCCTGGCAGTATACATAATACAAAGAATAAAGTCTGGTGTGTACTTGCACCAAATTGGCTGGCAGTGTCAGAAAGGTAAACAGTAGCAATATAGTTGCTAGACCTCTGTTTCCATGTTACCTTGGAAAAATAAGCAATTTTGTAATGACTACAGTATGATCTAAACACTTATTTAAATGCTTGCATAATAGAGAACAAATGTAAACCTTAAAATGTAGCTACAGTAAGGGTGCCAAACATCTCCTAAATTGGTTGGTGCCCCATCCCTTTTAACCTATCTGCTGTTTGTAGTAGCCAACAAAGGGTGTAACTACCGGCCTCCTAAGGTTGCAGCACGTTCTGATTCCACTGCTTTTACTGGACTCAGTGCATGATAACAGGGATATGGCCATGCTGTCTCACATGAATAATGAAGATGGGGGTTGTGTAATAAAAGACACCAAGTTTGCTCAGGAGCAGTAACCCCTACAGGGGCATTTCAGAGGCTTCCGCTCGTTGCACTAGAAGAGCTAAATTTCCATTTTTAAAAAAAGGAAATTCGGCTCTTAAAGTTACCAGAGGCGTTTTTTTTTGCCACCCCTGGTAACTGGCCGCTCCGTTCTCACCTTGCCTCATGGCCGGAGCGGCCCTGAACCCCTAGCAACCAATCAGCAGAAAGCAGATACTGGTCACCTATGGGTTATTGTTCCTGCGCAAATGTAGTGGCTTTTGTTACATATGGGGGGGGGAGGTTGCCTCTTCTGTATCTTGGACGGCTTTTAAAGGCAGATGCACATCTGTTTATGCATTACATATTTTATGCCTCGTGTTGTAGTTCAGCTATTAGGTTTTCCTTTTATCTATCTTGTGTGTTTTAGTCATGGTTTTTACTTTAGTCGGCTTCACGTGGGTATGAATAATTATGTATGTGGTTATGAGTAATTACTTGTCTGTATGAAAGAAACATGTGCTGAGCAGACAGGAATGGGAAGGGATGAATCAGTCCCAGACAACGGGCTACAAGGAATGAAGCTGTGTGGCTACGAGTCTTGCTGGTGGGAGCAACATCCTTCCAAATAACAGCATGCAATGTAAAAAGAAGGTTAGTAGTGTTGTTTCCATCCCTTCAGTTGCACAGGTAAACTTCTATGCAAGAAGAATCAAAACTAACGATGCACCCTTGATCAACCAGTTTGACACTCTCTAAATGACAAAGTATGAATATTTACTTCCAAAGTATTTTGACTTCCGGCACGTCATTATGATCCATTCGGCAAAACAGATTTTATTTATCACAGTTTCTTTTAAAGAAGCTACAGCTTCCAGTCAGGATAGCCATAATACAATATGCTAATATACTGATATAATATACCCAGTCTCTTACAAAAGGCTAAACTGTTGTCACAAAGCTGTTTGTTTGTGGCAGATTTGAGGAATGGCTACATCTGGCAAAGAGACAGAATGGAACAGGTGCTAAAGATCCAAATTTATATTCCAATATATTTTATTGCCTCTCAGTATTTTCCCAAGTGTGTGTGTGCGTAGGAGAAAAGAAAAAAACGTTTTAAAATCCTTAGCTATTCTGGGCTTCAGTATGCATTTCTCATTTAGTGTGGGTTTATTCTTTCTCTGTGGGCCTTTTTATCTGGGGGGGGTAGGAAATTCGTGAAGATGATTAAGCAGTGTAGGAGGAGGCATCTCATATAAATATCTTCTGCATCTGCTTAATGATCCTACACAACAGTTATAATGCGAATATCATCCAGCGTAGCTTTCTCTCAAACTGCACCGCCATTACCTGCTTACTCCCTCTTATTATAGAATATAATTTCATTATTACATACTTTTCAATAGTGTTTTATTTTCAGATGATTTTACTGTATATACGGGTATGTATTATCCAGAAGCCTTTGTCTTGGAAACTCATTTCTTTGTTTCGTAAGAGTGAACTGAATAAGAGAAGATGACATGCTGGCCACACTGGATGCTTCAAAAGACATTCTATGTATGGTCAGACATTAACAAAAAAGGAATTGTGGAACTTTTAAAAATATAAAATAAAAAATATAAAGTCCTACTTCAAGAAAATTAAACTGCAGGCCAAAACAATGAATATGTCTCTGTTTAGCCATCCATGCAGATGGTCAAAATGAACTTCGCGCTGTTTGTTTCAAAGGCCCAAATGTTCAGATATAAACAGAAGTGATGAAGAACATTCTGCATTTGTCATTGACACGTCTACATGCTGACAGGGGGCGTCAGCGGATGAAATGTATGTTTTAGCAGACAGACTGAAATTGGTTGGAATCAAGACCGCTATATGTATGACAGTGAGATATCTATTTTCGATATCTATCATTTTATTCTTGGCTTTTGAAAGTGGACCTGTCACCTTAAGAAATAATTCCAAATCCTATTTTATCATGTTAGTCAAGCGAAATATCCTTTACTTATACTATATAAATGATTTAAATCTTGTTTCCTTCAGGCTGGGAATTCATAATTATAGCAAGCAGGCTGCTGCTATTTTGTGGACACTTGTTAAGGGCTCTTACACATGGGCGTTTTTATCTGCGCTCCCCTGCGTTCCGTCTTGTTTCATTCAGCCACAGGGGAGTGCAGGAGTAGATGCACTCAGTTCTTTTGAGGGGGGCTGTACTCACACAGACGCATGTAAGCACCGAACGTAGGTGGAATGCAGCATGTTGCGTTTGAACCTGCGTTCGGCACCTACATGCGTCTTTGTGAGTACAGCCACATTGAAAAGAATCAAGTGCATCTACGCCTGCGCTCTGATGAGTGCAAATTTTCCTTCAGTATTTTTTGTATTTCACCTGAAGTTATTAGTGGGTTTTTCCTTACATCC
>CM044436.1:43323880-43341720 GCA_024363595.1 Xenopus borealis
TTTAGTATCATCGGTTATAGTATTGTTGTGTGTGCTGCTACAGTGTGACTGTTTACCCAATGAACATGGAATCATTTTCCCACTGCTCAGTGTGGGACTGGTGCAGTTGGGGCCCACCGGGTTCCGAACCTCGGGGGCCCTGTGCACATGCGCAAAAGGAGGTGCATCGTAAGCAGATCTACAGGGCCACCAAGCGCGTGCGCAAATTACTGGCCTTCCACGCATGCGTGAGCTACAGGCCCATACACTAATGCGAGCACACTACCGGCGCGCAGATTTTTTTGTTTGGGGCCAATCTAGGAGCTGGGCTGGGCTGGGGCCCACCGGGTATTTTCCTGGTTTCCCGTCGGTCCAGTCCGACCCTGCCACTGCTGCTTTTTGTGTAGGTTAAAAACCCATATTCCCTTTAAGGGTCAGTATAAAAATATGTTTGAAATGAGACAAAAGTTTTGCATTTTGTTTTGCCTTTTCATTATTCTTTATTTTCTGTGAAAGATTTTGGGGAGGAAGGCAGTGCTGATGGGGTCTTAGGATAAAAGATGAGAATGAAGAGCTAAAGAGAAGTAGGAAATAAAAAGGAGAGGGAAAAGTAGAGCAGAGAAAATATTAGAGTAATCAGGGAACACAAATGAAGTGGGTGGAGGAAAACAGAGAGCAGATGAGAGAGAGCAATTGGGAGCAGAGGAGAAAAATTAATTTAGAGGATAGGAAAGGACTAATAGAAAGAAAAACAAAAGAAGAAAACTTGAGGAAAGAAGTAAAGAAAATGTGAAAAGAGTAAGGGGAGCAAAAGGAGAAGAATATTACAGCAGCAGAGAATATATATAGGGAATTAAGCACCACCGTAATCCGAACACAAGATATGTTAGGGCCAGTAGGATCACAAAATCTTTACATTACAATTTTTGTTTGGACTCTTGCTTTTTTTCTCCCCTAAACGTTTGGTGCATCCTATGGTCAGAAACAATAGGGTAGAACAATTTGCAGAATATATTTATGTATAATAAATACATTTATGTTTAATACATATAGATTATCAATTTAGATAAAACAGAATCATGCATTGGTTGTGCATTTTGAAAAGCCTGAATGAAGTAAAACATTTTAAGGAAAATGCTTGGGCCACACAAAGTTACAAGTAGATCTTGCTCTGAATGGCTTGCAAGCGCACATATTGCTATATGCAGGCACCTGCACTTAAAGAATCAGGCAAAAATATAATTTTGATGCCAAGCAATGACTTATTCAGGAAAATCATTCAGCAAACGTTGCACTCGTCCCTTCCAATCAATCAAATTTGGTGCATGTCCCAGAGTTTCCACCTCAATCTTTGTGTTCCAGAATGGACAGCACCAATGCCAGTGTAATCTTCTTAAAATGCCTTTATTTAGACATGGGCACTGACCCAGAAAAAACACAACGTTTCAGACCAACATTGGTCTTTTTTCTTGTCAGTGGCGTAACTACCAGGGGAGCAGGGGGTGCAATTGCACCAGGGCCCGCTCCCTCTCGGGGCCCACCGGAGAGGCTAGTAGAACTCCAATGTGCAATTCATAGGGGGAGAGCCTGATAGGGGGGCCCGGGTGCCAATCCTGCACCAGGGCCCACCAGCGAGTAGTTACGCCACTGCTTCTTGTTGCACAACATTTGTACATAGGTACAGTATGCCAGTGGTATTGACCTTACAAAATTAATTATCTACAAGTGTTCTTACACCCTTCACCCTCAATGTATCTGTCCCCCCTGCAAAGGGGATATGTCTATATATATTGGATTGTTCTGCATAGTTTTGCGGTGTCATATACAAGGAATTATTGATCTGTATTGTCTCTCTACGTAGATAAGCAGTTCTCTCCTTATAATTTTAGATCAATATAGATGCACATGATCCTTGAACCAGATCTCTGACAATGCATGATAGATTTCCAAAAGCAATCAGACCTTTGCTTATACAGTTATACTGAATTTCATTGCAGCACCACTGTTGAACTGTAAAATAATTCTGACTTCTATTCTGCTCTATTTGTACATTTTCAGATAAATATGAGTGCATAGAAGAAGTCAGGGAGAGAATGTAATCAGCGGATAGCAAATATATCATTTCAAATGTCACAGGGAAACATGTAACAGGTAAACTCTATAAGGTCACTCTCCAGTTTGCTGCTTGTTTACATTCACCTAAGTGTAACATAATGCTCTCCTGTTTGCAGGCACACAGATTAATTCCCATTTACATTCATGCATGTTTTTACATGTGCAGTCATTTTAGCATCACATTTTTCATTGTCTCAGTATGTGGTTTTGCCTTGTGTGTATGAATATTGCCTTCAAGCAAGTATTTAGGTTATCTTCATCTCAGAGAAGCCCAGCATTACTTATTGCTCTACTTGACCCCCTGGTGTGACCCTGTCTACTTCTTGAATTTTGCCTACCCCTGACTCCTGCCTGCATTTATGTATGTGACTCAGGCTGCCTGACAATGGCCGACTTACTGGCCTCTTATCACTACACATTCTGTTGATTGGAAGGCACTAAGCTTCCAAAGACAGTCTTGTGCAATAAAAAAATCTATTGTGTGCACATTTTAAACTTATGTGTCAGAAAAAACACCCAATTATGTGTTTTCACAAAGCAAAGACAAAGCAGAGCCAGACTGGGCCAGCGGGACACCCGGTAAAAACCCTACGGACTTCAGCCTTTGTAGGCCAAGCCAACCCAGAACCCCAATATGAACCACAACAACCACACAGGTACAGCAGGGGCCTGGAAGGGATAGAGGCTGGGGCTAGAGGCTTCTAGGGGGGTGGTAACGGAGGTAGGGGGCCCTGTTGCAGAAGTCCTTGTCGTAGAAGCCCCAGGCCAACACTGAGACAAAGTTCTTTTTGTGCCCACAATTTGTTATGTGTGCTGGTCTCAAAATTTGAATGCACGCTTATGAGGGCACAGCTTAGAGTGGACATTGGTCTCGTCATACTGCAAAAAATAGAGGTGGGACAGACCATATAGGACAGCTGAGATTTTAAAACATGAATATTTTTTTTTTTTTAAACGGGTTTCATGTTTAACTCCCATGTCCACATTAATGGTGGTAGCACACCAATGAAACTAAATCGTTGGTGCTCACTTCAGTGATATCACCCATCACTCCTATGTGAAAAATGTAAGTCATATTAAAACATACCAATAAATCCATATGCCTTATCCACCCCTGCGGCTAACACAGCAACCCCAAGTGCATGATTAAACACCTTAGGGGGCTCTAACAACAGTTTCCAAATGCAAACAAATCCCCAGAACAAACCCTACCAGGCTGACATCCCACAAGGGGTATGGCACACACAGGGAGCAAAGGGCAGTCAGAGTATGGCACACACAGGGAGCATAGGGCAGGCAGCGTATGGCACACACAGGGAGCATAGGGCAGGCAGAGTATGGCAACAGTGTCAGACTGGCCCACCAGGATATCAGGAAAAGTCCCTGTGGGCCCAGGTGTCAGTGGGCCCTCATGCAGCTAATTTGGCCAAGTTCATGGCCTTTCTCTATTTCTAGAGGCTAAATAGATGTAATAATAGATTATAGTATGTAAAGAAAATACACTAGGAGAATAGAGGTTGAGTGAGGAGAGGAAGATGTCCCAGTCCAACACTGTATGACACACACACAGGGAGCATAGGGCAGGTAGAATATTGCACACACAGGGAGCCTAGGGCAGGCAGGTTATGGCACACATGGAGCATAGGGAAGGCAGAATACAGCAGGAGACCTATCAGGATCACTCTAAGATGAACAGATGGAGGTGCAGTTAATCTCAGTAAAGCTTACACAAGGTAAGCAGTCACAGCAGTCAAACTTTCATGTGGGGCCACACAAATGTGTTAATGGGCCTGATGCAGCCTGTGGGCTGCCAGTTGGAGAGCACTGCTTTAAGTTATAACATAGCTCCTTTAAACTAGGCGGAGCATTTATTAGATTAGATCTGAACAGTCACCTACAAGTTAGAAAACAAAAGCAAATATCTGATATGTTGCTATGGGCAACATCACTGGTGATGTTTGTCTCCTATGTTAATAAAAAATGCCCCAAGGTCAACACACCAATAAGTGGATCCAATAGCACTGATAGAGGAGTAAAATACAGATACATGCAATGCATTTTATCAGCTCAGTCGACTATCATATACTTCATCAGGGATAGTCAGATGATAACGTTACCTTCTTTTAAAAGTACAATTAGTCTATTAAAATAATTATAATTAAATGGTGCTACCCTGATATAAATGCACCCCACGTGGTTATGAAGTATACTGACCACAGTGTAAGGGGGGCTACACCTTGAACACATTCAATTGGTGTATCTGGGTGTATCCTGTAACCTGACAAAGTCATGAACTAGTCGTAATTTTTCACCAGTTTTGTTTATTATATACATCTATTACTTCATTTAACAGAAAATGCTCACTGCAGCAGTCTCTGTCACTTGAGATATGAAATGTTCCTGCAGCAAGTGTACAAGGCTTGCGTTCTAATATAGGTACTGCTCCATTATTTGCAGGCAATAAGTTTTCCATGCTTTTTATTGAAAGCCAAGTTGTATTTATCTAAATTTAAAAAATGTGTTGGACTGTATTTGCTGTGTTCTAGCTAGTGATAATGAATGGCAGGCATGGATTCATGGTACAGTTCCACGTTTCGCCATCTGCACATTTTTCGCAAAACAACTGAAAAACTTCATTTGTCGATGAGACAAAAAATTTGCCATGAGAGAAAAAAAACCTATTGACTTTAATGCACTTTAAGTCAGAAAAAACTCCCATTGACATTAATACTTTTGTACAAAGTCGCCAAGGCTTGACTTTAATCCATTTGGAGTGGGGGAAAAAAAGTTGTACGTGTACAAAATTGTAGAAAAAATGTTTTTACCTGTTGAATTCAATGCTTTTTAATTTTATTTTGCCATTCCACTATTTTTCTAACAGTTTCGCAAAATTTTTACAAAATTGGACAGAAATGTGGAAGCATTTTTGGATCAACCACGTGCAGTTTTAAGGGGCACAGGTATACAAAATTAGACATAACCTTAGCACCCAGAATGGTATCCTCAAAACATTCTTTGTTTGGGGTAGATACTGATAAGGCTTGGGAGAAGCTACAGTCTTTCGAAATTCAACCATCAAATTTTTTGGGGTGGCCATTTTCAAATTGTTCGAATGCATCGTTTGATTCCAACTATTTTAACCAAAATCCTTTGAATTCCTAGAACTTTTCAGGACAGGTTCTAGGGGGTACCCCATAGGCTAAAATGGCAATTTGGAAGCTTTAAGGTGGCAAAATGTCTAATTCAAAAGAATTTAAAGAGACAGCACTTCAAAATTCAAAATTTTTCAATTCAAATTGAATTTTGGGCTATTCGATAGACGAAGTAGCCCAAAATGTCTTCGACCCTTAGTAAATGTGCCCCATCATGTTTCTGAATGGAAAGCTGAGATAACCTGACGTTTCCTAATGTAATTCAATCTCTTCCTGTAGGTTCCTACTTATTTCTCTTTTTTGTGTAGCTATGCAAAGACCTCCACAAGAGAGGGAAACCTTGTATGGTCTGACGTTATCTATTGCACATTTATCAGGGTAACTTTTTTTTTTTTTACCAGCTCTTGATTATGGAATGTCAGCAGCTATCTGGTCACTAGGGTCTTATTTAGTCTAGCAACTAGGCAATGATTTGAATGATAAATAAATAATGAAGACCAACTGCAAAGTAGTGAGAAACGGGACATGCTGTAACATACAAAAATGTTACCAAAGGTAAGCAACCCCTTTAACTATAACTTAGTTATTTAACAAATTCATATTTATTTGGGCAGCAGTAATGTAAGAGGTCAGTTGCCTTCAACTTCTCAGTAGTGCTTTTTTATGATTTTAGAAATATTTTGACCACAGATATGTAAATGAATTAATTATGTCCATTCTTTAGCAAGTAGATGTGACACTGTATTGAATTTGTGCATTGAGTGAAAAGCTTACCAAGAGCTGCCTGGAACGACTGAAAGGTGGAATCTATTGTTAGGCTTCCAGCTGAACGGACACTTTCCTGAATAATTTAGCCTCTACCTATACTGCAGTATAATACATTTAACCAACACATAGCTGAATGGGATAATGTGATAGAAGTGGGTATAGTGCAAAACTGTTTGTGTTTCAAATGTGTTTAGGACAAAGAATGTTTCACACCATTATATGATTAAGAGCTAAGCTTTGCTTCTCTAGATCCATTTCTAAGCTGTATTATCCTGAAACACAAGTCTGTGGCTTTGCATTAAATGACTCGCTTAGTGGTTTCAGGTTGGCTTGCACAGAAAAAATATTGCCTAATATATTTCTATGCTCCAAAAACAGCTAGAAATAATAAGTAATAAAGTAGGAACCATTTTTTGTCAAGTATCAGCCAATAACAAAGACTCTTCTGAAGCTGAAACTAAAGTGATCATCATTATTTAGACAGTGTTAACATGTTATGCAGCACTTTAAAGTAATTTATAAATAATAATTTAACAAATAAGGGTTAAAGAGTTATAAAAGGGTCAGGGTGCCCTGGGTGTTATTGGCTAACTAAGATAATCATAGCAAGGTTTCAGATCATTTCAGTTCATTTTTCAAGCTGATTACAATGAAGATGTGGTGCTCTCTTATATAAATACAACATTCAGCTCATACATCAAATGCACTGTTGGACTGGCCCATAGGGATACCAGGAAAACTCCCGGTGGGCCCAGGTATCAGTGGGGCCTCTTGCTTCTAACAATTTGGCCTATTTCATGTTCATTCCCTATTTCTTTATGTGGAAACAGAGGCTTAATAATGGAAGAATAGAGTATAGTAAGTAGATCTAAAAGAATAGAAGAATAAAGATGTTAAGTGAGGAGAGAAGGAATAATAGTTTGGAAATTTGGGCACCTGGTCAAAGGTTTTCTGGTGGGCCCCTGGCATCTCAGTCCACCACTGATCAAATGAACAACAGAAAGGAATATCCATCTGTGTGTAACGTGTTAAAGTGATATACAAGATGTTCTTCAAGGGACAAACAGATAATCAGGTTCCTCTAGTGGTCACATACAATCCACAACTAAACTCCTCAGAAAAATAGCCAGGGATCTACAGTTTACACTTCAGTAGAATGTGAGGTTCAAAAGCATATTCCTAAGCCCACCACATTTAGAGGCAGATTAACTAAATTCACAAGAAGGATTGAAATTCAATCAAATTTTCAAAAAGATTAAAATTCGAATTTCAAATAACTTTTTTTGAGTACTTCGACCATCGAATTTTAATAATTCGATCGATTTGAATGATTCGAATGATTTGAATAAAAATCTATTTGATCATTCGACCATTCGATGGTCGAAGTACAGATGCAGCCACTTGGATTTGTGAGTAAAATGCGTCATGCCTCAGGGTTAATTGAAGAAACTGTGTTATCTAAAGTTATCTTAACTCATTTAATGCATTTAATCTTTTCATTAGCATACCAAAGCTCCATTGTTTTCAATAGTGAACTCTTTAATTGGATGGGATGCTGTGACACAATATTCTGTGCTAAGTGAGTTAAATGGGATAGATGAGTTAAGTTATTCTGTGTCAAATGCACAATCCAAAGTGGCTTCATCTGTACTTCCCCTTTAAAAAAAATTTGATTGGCTAGTTCGCAAGATTGAACCTACCGAATTGCTGCATTTTAAGATCGAATAAAAAGAATTTGATGGAATGGTCAAAATCGTTCAAATCATTTGTTTTGAAAGATTTGATCGTTCAATCGAATTTTTTATATTTGATCTTTCGTTCCATCAAATTCCGTTACAACCCTTCAAATTCAATCAATAGTAAATCTGCCCCTTAAGGTGGCCATACATGCTACAATTATGATCTTCGAAGCAAATTATCCACGGCACACTGAGCTGATGCAAGCAAGGAATAGTTTGGAGGTGGCCGGACTTCACTGCAGGATTTTTTCCATTAGGGTGTGCGAGAGACGATTTTTTTCCTTGTATATTACAATTATGATCTTACCCATGACTACTGGCTTGTAAATTACAATTATGATCTTACCCACGACTACTGGATTGTATGATCTTTTTTCTACTCTACTAATGTAAAGAGAGGAATAGTCTGATATGCTGCTGCAGGTAAAAAAAATTATTTAGCATTATTATTTGATGATTTAGCATTAACATTATGATGTAGGGAACCTTCAAAGGTGCCTGACTGATGAGTTGACCGATGTCCAAGTCCTTTTACCAATATTGGTTGCTTTATTTCCCACCACACATGGAATGATTATTATTTTAAAATGGAACGTACCCCTGTGCCAAAAAACTATGTAAAACCTGCCTTCACATCTTGATATCGGACAAAATACAGATTCTTGCCACATTAGAGAAGTACAGCATCCATGGCCATTACAACTATTCTTCTTTAATGTGGTGCATTTAATACAATGCACTAGATGCCCAACAGGAGGACTGTATATAGGAGGAATGCTCAACACGAGAAAGAGAAATGCATACCCCTGTTTCACTACTGGTTTCCAGTAGGAAACCATTTCAACAGCTTCCACCACTCCATAAATTTTGTGAGGGAATTTATAGGTTTCATTAGCACTAAAAACCTTTGCAAACACTTTTGTGAATGTTATCATATCCATTTCATTTTCCAATATTTTGTACTGATGAGATCTAACAACATCAAAACAGGTTGTCTGTAAGTTTTTATATATGGCTCTGAACTGTTATGCTCTATCTGTGCTGTAAAACCAGTGGTTCTGGATGCATCGTTGTCTTTGCCCTTAAACTCTCATGTTTTTTATGAAGATAGTGCTATGTGTGTAGCATGAGGCATGCACTGTAAATACTGACTAAGTGATCATATGGAATTTCTTTTATTTCACACACCATTTATGTAGCCCTAGTTTATGATCATCCACTTTGATCTGTGTCTCATTACACACAGATGGATATTCCTTTTTTTTGTTCATTTGATCTGAATGTTGTATTTATATCATAGAACACCACACCACTTCATTGCAATCAGCTTGAAAAATGAACTAAAATGTTCTGAAAGCTTGCTATGATTATGTTAGTTAGCCAATGAAAGTGTCACCTTTATACCATTTTTGTTTGCTTTTTTTTTATTATTTCAAAAGGGTTGCCCTGCAGCATATTGTCATGTCTCAACTAAATCACAATGTTAAGCCACCAGGCACGACACTAGCTTAACTAGTAATAGGCATGTATAGTAACTGAACACACGTACACAATGGTTAACAGTAGTTAGAAAATATCCAGAGGATAGGCCTGGACTGACAGTCTCTGAGTTCTGACCAACGCCTGACCAACGACCAAACGCCGGTGCGCCCCAGGACTTGGCTATTCGGGGAGGTTCGGGGGCTACAAGTCGCGGCGAGAAGTCGCCAGGCGACAAAATGCCCCCGAATCTCCCCGTCTGGCCTAGCCCTTAATGTCTTACACAGTCTCCCAACTCTTTGACTTGCAGTTCTCATAACACTAGACATCTATATGCATATCGCATTAGAAAATCACAGCATGATTGTTTTGAAAGCACCAGTCCATTGAGGTTTTTACAAAATGCCCCATCCGTTAGATAGAAATAACGTCCGGTATCTGAAACCACCAAATTAACTGCTGTACCCTAAATCCCACAGAGGGCCAACAGAGTGTGTGCTACATGTTCAGATAATAGGTATTGAATAACAGATACTACATAATAAATGTATTGTGAAAAAAAAAACTATCAGTGCCTGTAACTAAGGGTAAGGCCAGACGGGAAGATTCGTCGCCTGGCGACTAATCTCCCCGAACCGCTTCCCCCTGCCTTCCAGCTACTTAATGAATAATCGCCTGCACCTATTCACACGTGGTGCTGCGTTTTCCCGAAATCGCTCGAAATTGCCTAAGGAGGCAACTTAGAGCGACTTCATAAACCGCAGGACCGCGTGTGAATAGGCGCAGGCGAGTATTCAATAATCAGCTGGAAGGCAGGGGGAAGTGGTTCGGGGAGATTTGTCACCCCAAAGAAGAGGAGATTAGTCGGCAGGCGACAAATCTCCCCCAGTCTTCCCGTCTGGCCTTACTCTTAGAATGCCTGCAGGAAAATTATACATAATGGCAGGCTGGAAAGCTATTTTCAGACACAGCATTATGTTTGGCAGCTTGATATACTGTGTAATACAATTTATAATGCGTAGCAAATAACTTCTATTATCAACAGCCCTGTGAATAAATAGGTATTTTGTTCCATTGTTAAGCTATCCATTTCTGCCTGCACAAATCTACAGCAGATACTGATGGAGATAATCAGGTAGAACAAGAAGTGAGATATATATTATGAACATGACCTATATGTGACATTTTTCATACAGTGACATGCACACATGTCCTTCCTTGGTGAGGTTTATTAATAACTTGCAATTTAATTGCTAATTATCAAATGAAACAACTGCAACAATTTAAATTACAACCTCTGGCACTTAAAACCTGAAGATTCTATAGAAGTCAATGGGTGGTACATCTGATCATGGAACAAAAAAAAACCCAATCAAAACTTAACGCTAGGGGGCACATTTACTAAGGGTCGAATTTAGAGGGTTAATTAACCCTCAAATTGAATTCGAATTAAAACCCCTCAAATTCGAATTTTGATTTCAAGAGGTTTTAACGCAATTCAAATTCGAAAATTGAATTATAGAATATCAAAAATTCGATCAATCAATAAAATCGTTCGAATTGGTTGATTCGAACGATTTTATCCATTCGATCAAATTTTTTTTATTTGATCAAAAAAGCAGGAAAAATCCTATGGGAGCTTTTTTTTTTTAAAGAGCCAGTACTTCGACAATCGAATTAGAATTTTCGAATTTGGCCAATTCAAATCGAATTTTGGACTATTTGATAGTCGAATAAGCCCAAAATAAATTCTAATTTGGATTTTTTTTAATTTGAATTTGATTTGAATTTTCACTTTGAATCAATTTGACCCTTAGTAAATGTGCCCCTAGGTGTTATAAAGGGTTCACCAAGAAGACGGGAGCAGAAAAAACACAGAGATGTAGTGGTAAAGTGATAAAACAAGGGTTCATTGTATCACTATAGCTTGGGTTTAATCAACTTTGTGCACCAGGGCTAATGGGCTTTTAACAAATTTTAGTTTTAAAAACATACTAAAGGTGCTTTAAAGGTAAATGTTAAGTATTGTGGGGTCATCTTTCGTTTTATACATCTCTATTAACCGGTTACTCACCTTGTTATAGTGAAGTAATACAGTAAAATTTACAGGGTCGGACTGGGGGGCCCAGGTCGCGACATTAAGGGGCGGATCTGGGCTGGTGGGGCCCACAAGAGCCAGGGGCCCACCAGGTTTTTTCCCGGTATCCCACTGATCCAATCCAACCCTGTTACTATATGTATGCTGCCATCTGATAGTAATCCTTTTTTGTATCTAAGTGAAAGGAAGTTGTCTTTTATGAAAAGAAGTTGGTTCTGTTTGAAAGGAATTTTTGTGTATGACCTAATTTTATGGATATGAAAAGAAATTAGTCTATTCTGTAAACTAAGGGGCAGATTTACAAAATTCACATGAAGGATTTGAAGTTTGATCGAAATTTGAAGACCACTTCGACCAGTGAATTTTGTAAATCCGATCGAATCGAATGATTCAAATTAAATTTCATTCGAATATTCAACTATTCGACTGTCGAAGTACTTCCTCTTTAAATTTTTATTCGTGCACCTAGTTCGCCAGATCAAAGCTATCAAATTGGGTTTCATTATTTTTGATCGAATAAAAAATAAGCGATCGAAAAACATCGGTCGAGTCGAACGATTTATCGATCGAATATTTCAAATTCAATCGTTCGACCAATCGAATTGTGGTAAAATCCTTCGAATTCGTACTTCCCTACCTATTCACATGGTCGAATTTCAAATTGAAAAAAATTCGCCATTTGACCAATAGTAAATCTGCCCCTAAATGTCCCAATTATGTGATGCTGGCAACTTTTAACCTGTGAAACGTTTAGCAATTAATAAACACTAAGGAGGTGATTAATGAAGTTTGTGGACGTAATTGGCAATTAACACCATTTTAGTGGCCATCTCTCTTTTTTCTAGAAGCTTTCTGCCGATTCTAGCACCTAAAGAAAGATCCTTACCATGTTCCATTGTACCAATCGTGTATACAGTTAGTTTGGGACGTGTAACAGCTCAGCATAGGACTAACATAAAAAATATGTAGCTTTATTCCAAGATGTAAACCATGGCCAATGGATATTTTTATGACTGTAATTAGAATTTTCCCACAGTGTGAGAGGAGACACCACTGTTATTCACAACATCAAAAGAGCAGTCAGTAGGAAACGTGGGCTAAAATAAGAGCAATGGTTTTATATTTAAAGCCTGTGGACTCTGTTCAAGCTGTTTAGATTTCAGTTTACCAGCACATGCCTTTGATTGCAAAACACCACATGGGCCTAAGTCTGTTTGCCAGAAATAATTAAAATGTTTGTAATATGAACTTGTGAGCATTTTCTAGCAGCAGCGTCCCTGGATTTAGTTAATTTACCAATTATAGTACCTGCACTGACAACACACGGTAGCAAAAATAAATAATTATTATTCAAAATGAGTTTTACAAGAAAGGATGTAATGGTTTTGGTTTTCTATAACAAAATCAAGACTCCATTTTTGTCATTTATAGTGTTGCTCAGTGACAATCACTGAAAATGTGGCCATACGTGGGCAGATAAAACTGCCGATATCGGTCATTTGGACCAATTTGACAGCTTATCGGACTGTGTATGGGGGCTTCCTATGGGTCTTGATTTTTCCCCTACCAACCCGTTGCCCTCGTTATATTACGATTGTTCGGCCGTAAGGCCGATCTTTCGCATTACCCCTCGATATAGCCCTTTCGTTTGTGGCATATCAAAAGAAAGATCCGCTCGTTTGGCGACATCGCTATAGTCTATGGCTAGCTACAGAGTATTACCATGGCCCTTTCTTAAAGGGCACCTGTTGGCAAAATATATCATCCCCAACCAAAGATGTGGGCTAACAGAGCCCACATTCTGGTTGGGGGTAACAGTAGGTTTTTAAAAAACACTTTTGTGACATCATCGGCAAGGCAGGTCTATAAAAGGAAGGGGGAAGCCAAGTGCGAGCAGGAGCAAATCATGTGCGTTCAGGTCCAGGTCGGTTTGAGTTTTTCTCCACCCACGTCGCTAGCTCGTATGCATAACAGGCTTCTGAAATCACAAGCATTATGTGCTTGCTCGAACAGGGAGCTCCCTCCTGGTGCAGGTGGCCTAGAGCTGGCAGGGGAATTTAAAGAAAAAAACTACTGTTACCCCATGTGAATGGTCATGATTCCAAGGGAAGGTCACCTGACAAGGCTTTGCACAAGCACTTGCAGCCAACTGCCATAGAATGGGAGAGATTTAGGACAATATGGCATAGCTTGTTTGGCCTGTGTAAAACATGGAGACCAAAATTCTTGACAACCCCCCATTTGTCATAGCCCTAAAACAGGCATGGACTGAGAGTAAAAATAGGCCCTGCCATTTCAGGTACACAGAGGCCCAATCAACCCAAACAGAGACCCAAACAGCCCACTAAATACTGAATTTCTAAGGCACATTATAGCAGCGCCTCTGGCATGTGCCAGAACCCGCAGATTGCCACTCCGGGCCTGTCCTAAAGAACATTTGCTTAAAAGAGAGAATTGTTAAAGGGAAACTGTCATGGGAACGCATCAGTTAATAGTGCTGCGCCAGTAGACTTCTGCACTGAAATCAATTTCTCAAAAGAGCAAACAGATTATTTTATATTCAGTTTTGAAATCTGACATGGGGCTAGCCATTTTGTCAATTTCCCAGCTGCCCCAGTCATGTGACTTGTGTCAGCACTTTAGGAGGGAACTGCTTTCTGGCAGGCTGTTGTTTTTCCTTCTAAATGTAACTAAATGGAACACAGTGGGGCATGGGTTTTACTATTGAGTATTGAGTATTGAGTACCACTTGCACTCCTATTGAGTGCTGTTCTTAGATCTACCAGACAGCTGTTATCTTGTGTTAGGGAGGTGTTATCTGGTTACCTTCCCATTGTTCTGTTGTTAGGCTGCTGGGGGGGGGGAAGGGAGGGGGTGATATCACTACAACTTGCAGTACAGCAGTAAGGAGTGATTGAAGTTTATCAGAGCACAAGTCACATGACTTGGGGCAGCTGGGAAACTGACAATATGTCTGGCCCCATATCAGATTTCAAAATGAAATATAAAAAATCTGTTTGCTCTTTTGAGAAATGGATTTCAATGCAGAATTCTTCTGGAACAGCACTATTAACTGATGCATTTTGAAAAAAAAAAACAATTCTCATGACAGGATCACTTTAAGGTTATATGACCTTATATAAGAGAGGCTAATGGGAGGAGCTGATTTACAAAGTAAAATGTACAATGTAGTTGCCTTAAATAACTTGTTACTGCTACATCAAGTAACCTTATGTTACCTTAGCTCAACACTAATGGGAGGGGGTAGGATAGTATTTTGTATACAAACATTCATGTCACATGTGAAGCTGTATTTATAACAGACAGACCGCTAGACATCGACAGCTAGCAGCAGTCAACAGCTTTTGGCCCTGTCTCCAGAATCTTTTATATATTCTATATAATTTTATATATATAAACTCTAAGTTTACTTTCCTTCAATCTTGCCAATTTTGTTTTGTTTTTAAATTTTAACTCTGTTATACGTTCAAGATAACTGATCTTCAGACTGGGCTTTTGGGTGTAACTGTGAGACCAAACATTAAAAGTAAAACACAGCAAGGCTACAGTAATTTAGATATAAAACACCACTCTCTCAAGTGTATTCAATGCCTGGGTGCTAGTAATATTTCATCCATTCAAAAGTCCCGCAGCATACAGCACTAGGGTTGCCACCTTTTCTTGAAAAAATGACCGGCCTTCCTATATATATTTATATTTTTTTTCCTATTAATAACATTGGGAAAAATACCGGCCAGATGGCAACCTTATACAGCACTTGTGCAGCAACAGGTCTTTATATCAAAGCAAACATGTGTATTGGTTAAAATGACAACTAACAGTGACTAGTAAAACACTAATTGTTTTCAAATTAATGGCCATTTTCCCTCAATATTTTTTACACTCAAACTAAATTTGTAGAACTAAACCTGAGAAACAAATTCCCTTGAGGTTGAAATCAGAATAATTAACAGGTTCATATAGGTACATAGACTCTTTTGCATGACCCCTGCAACCTGAATTAAATATTCATAAGGTGAATGATTACTCTGGTGACAGCTGTACACAGAACCCATATCATAGCTTCATCGCTTTTCCTTCTCATTAGCTCACTTCTATTTCTGCCTTGCAGACGTCTGCTTGACCTTTCTTCTTTCTTGCTTGGATTTAAAAATCTCTTAGTGATTTTTTTTTTTTTAATAACCAAGAGCTTACAGGACTATAGTGACAAGGTAAGTGTTGCTATTAGAGTGCATTTTAAAATGTATATACAATGGGTAGCCCACAAATAGTTTCATTATACTAACGAAGGAAGGCTAATGTAATTAACATATACAAAATAGATAAGATAACTAAACCTACACAAACCAAGCACATACCATCATAGAAATTGGTAATAACTATGTATAATTGCAGCTTAGGTGCCTATGTGACAGTACCTTTATATTATACTTTAGTCAGTATGCATAAAACAATTTTAAAAAAAATGCATCAGTTAATAATGCTGCTCCAGCTGAAATCTGCACTGAAATCTGTTTCTCAAAAGAGCAAACTGATTTTTTCATATTTCATTTTGAAACCTGATATGAGGCTAGACATATTGTTAGTTTCCCAGCTGCCTCCAGTCATTTGACTTGTACTCTGATAAACTTCAGTCACTCTTTACTGCAAGTTGGAGTGATATCACCCCTAACAAAAGAACAATGGGAAGGTAATCAGATAACAGTTCCTTCACACAAGATAACAGAATGGCACTCAGTAGTAAAATCCAGGTCCCACTGCTACACATTCAGTTACATTGAGTAGGAGAACAAACAGCCTGCCAGAAAGCAGTTCCATCCTAAAGTGCAGACTCTTTCTGAAAAGTAAATGACCTGAGATGACTGCCTACACACAATATTACAACAACAACAAAAAATACCCTTGCTGGTTCAGGAATTAAATGTTATCTTGTAGAGTGAATTATTTGCAGTGTAAACAGTGTAATTTAGAGATAAAAACTACATCATAAAAAATGATAACTTTAAATGGAGTCAATATTATCTTTGTACAGTGACCATAAAATATGAAAATAAAGTGTAATCAAAGTAAAAACATTCCATATAAGTACTGGATGCTTTTCTTTATTCCCCTTATAAAATATTTCAATGCATATTTGTTGTCATAGAGGTTGAGCAGTGAGCTATCTCGGATACTAGAACTGGAGATGAAGACCCTAGATTGAATCTTATTGCCAGCTCATGGTGACCTAGTTTTATTCAAGGGCTTCTGCTGCCAGAATGAAAATTGTCTCTCTGTGCTGGGGACAACGTGTACTGCTGTGTAATGCCTCATTATATTGCATTCAACTCATTAATGTTTTTAAAAAAAAACTTAATTCAATTTTGCTTGTATAATGAAGTTATTTTATTTTGTTTGTGTGCCATTCTAGCAAAAAAAGCAGCATCTTGTCTTTATTATTTATGCTTTTAATTAAGATTAAATTCATATTAAGGCAACAGTCTCCATTTTGTTATGGTGAGGTCCATCAATGCCACTACTGAGTAAGAACATGGATGTGATAAGGTTAACTAGGTCAGAGCAAACAATGCCACTAAAGTTTAGCTGCACACATTTGCAATCACTTTAACCACTTGTCTTGCATGTTAAGCTGGCCATAGGTGCAAAGATTTGGGGCATGTTTACTAAGATTGGAGATAAATATCTGGAGAAATTTCTGGAGATGTTGCCCATAGCAACCAATCAGATCTTTGCTAACTTATAGGTGGCTGTTTAAATCTAATTGCTGATTGGTTGCTATGGGCAACATCTCCAGAAATCTCTCCAAATATTTATCTCCAATCTTAGTACACTGAATCTCCATTTCATATGATTTTCAGGCCATCTGTGGAGTGTCCCGACTTTTTTCGGGAGATGGTGATCAGTCGTTTTGTTGATTGGACAGGTTAGAAGATTTCTGTCGGCTACTGCTAATATCTCTGCATGTATTTCCTATCTGTCGATATCAATGGAAGACTGTCGCCAGTTTTGTCGGACATAACTTTCACCTGATTGCTGTTAAGGGGCAGAACATCAGTTGATCTGTTCTTTTACTGCTTTATTTGATCTGCATGGTCAGTGGCAGGTCGGGAGATTGCACTGAACAATTATTCGTCCAATATGAAGGTAAATCTGCACGTCTATGACCACCTTTAATCAGATCATGAGATTGGGTGTTCAGCTTCAATGTTCATTGAGTTTGCTGCCCTAAATGCAGTAAAGAATATTTAACTCTAAGGGCAGAGACAGACGGTCAGATTCAGGGAGATTAGTTGCCCAGCAACAAATCTCCTCTTTTTTTAGGGCGACTAAGCTCCCAAAGCTTTGTGTTCTGAAGTCGCCCAAAGTTTTCTTGTTTTCTTGAGCTACAACTACAGCGACTTCGGAAAACGAATCACTCCTAGTGCCATCCCGCTGGTGATTTACATTCTAGCCGACGGGAAGGTAGGGGAAGGCAGCAGGGCCGCCATT
>CM044436.1:43352521-43371415 GCA_024363595.1 Xenopus borealis
AACTGGGGAGAGGAAGCAGAGCGAGGGGACAGTCAAAGTGGATCTATGAGCCTCATTTCCGGCCCATTTCAGTATTCCCTATGAATGAGAGCAGGCCTGTGAGTACCTTATGTGTTTTAGCCGTGCCCGCTGTTTTCTCTCTAGAGCCGGGCACAATGCCGGTGATTCTTCTATTGTGTGAGCGGACCTTCCTGTCTCCTTCCTTTGTTTTCTTCTCTCTCTCTCCCCCCCCCCAAATCAGGGACAGGGAACAGAGGCGGCCAGTCTCAGTGCTGGCCAATCTCAGTGCTGGCCAATCCGCTCCACAGCTGCTGCTAGTGCTCTCTCCTCCTTGTCACAGCTCAAGTCATTCCATCGGGCTGCAGGGAATGTGACAAGGGAGGAGCGAGCTGAGCACCAAGGGAGCTGTAAAACGAAACATCCCGCTGCCGAGAAGAAAAGGTCTGAGGGAGTGGGGGGAAATGTCTGGCTAGTTGAGCTGGTGTAAGGCTGCTTCTGCAGGAAAGTCCAGGCCCATGAAAACACATGATGTGGACAGTCCCAGTGGGGGACGCTGCCTCCTCTTGCCCCTCTCTGTGGACCCCATGGAAGGAGCTGCTATAACACAAACACTGCAGTCTGCTCACCACCCTCCCACCCACATGGTCAGTGGCTCTACTTTTGTATTTTTTAAAGTTGTCCCTGGATGATGTGCTGGCTACTGGTCCACTTTCCAGTCAAAGCCAGGGAGCTGTGAATGCAGTAAATCATGTAAAATAACTGTGCCATTCTGCTATGAGTTCTAGGGGTATTTATACCTGAACTGGCCACTTTGCCATCTTTCTGTCAACTACGGTTGCCACCTTTCCGGTTTTAACCCAGACAGCCGTTATTATGAAGGGCTGCCCGGGTCAAAACTTCTTGCCCGGTCTTTCAAATTAGGGAAACTGGGCAGGATTCCCTTGATTGACCCGGCGATCAGCCGATCATAGCTCCACCCCCTAATGGCACTGAAATGGCCACCTACATCACGGGGCCACCCACAGACGCCTCCTTGCCCCCATGCTGACGTTTCATTCATTCATTTAGGGAACTTTGGGGGCAGCTTGATGTGACGTGAGCTGTAAAGCTGCTGGTGGGCGGGGCTAGGCACAAAGTTTCCTATGTGATTACTCACACTATCCGCAGCTGCAACGTGGCTGGCATGAGGGGTTGTGTGTGTGTGTCAGTGTGTGCGTCACTTCAGCCTGGCTCTTCTTTCCTTTGTGTAACTGCTGCTGTGAATGATCAGCTGATTTCCCAGTAGCAGTGGCAGCTGCTGATACTCTGGGGATCCTGGGAGTTCTAGTTGAACAGCTGGGTTAACGCATAAATAGCAGTTGGAAGGGGGCATAAAGCTGGCCATAGACGTAAAGATTTTTAAAAGATCCAATGGTTATTGTGAGACCACGATTGCCTTAAAACGATCGTTTAAATGCTCGATGTGTCCATCAACTAAAAAGACAATTTCAGGCGATATTGCAGCAAAACTGAAGGATCACAGCCTGCTTGGCCCTGCAAACAGGCAGATTGCATGGGGACCGATAAAGATTTTCTAACCGTAAGATGTACGATTGTTCAAAATCCCACTAACCACACGATTATTTGACAGATTGGTCGACTTCGCTAAGATCAGTCTTCGGCAGAGGAGCTGTGTCTATGGGGAGCTTAAGATGAAGTCCCCCAGACTGATTGTAGAAGAGTGTACGTTGACCTTAAAGGAGACATAGGACACTTGAATTATGAGTAATACATGGTGCTCAAATTAATATCTTTAAAAATATAGCCCCTTTATTAGAGCTCCCTATAGATGTTTGCTATTCCCTGTCTCAAATGAGGGGTGGGTGTGTCTTTATGGTCTGAAGCACAGTAGAAGGACATCCAATAACAGCCCTGCAGTCAGGTTTCAGTTCCCTATTGGGTCCTGCTAACTGTTGATTGGTTCCTGTCCTACAGTGCAGGGATGTGTATACAATGTCTATATTCTGCTGCACACCTGTAATACACTTTTACCACAAAGGTGGTGCTGGTCCTCTGTTGGCCCTGCAGGGTCCCCTAGTAACAGCAATCGTTTTAGAAACAGATCTGCACACTCAACTGAATACAGTCGGGGAGTTTGCTCCGTTTATTATACCACAAATAATTCAATGTTTTGGGGGGGGGGACCCTCCAGAGGAAAGCCTCCCTTCATCCCCCCGAAATTGTGAAAACGATTACTGTTCCAGTGCAGTGAGCTGAGTGCTGCCTGCTCCCCTGTGCAGCCTGGGTATTCAGGGATCAGGAAGAAAAGGGAGGGATTATTAGGGTTTTTGCAGAAATATTCAATAAATCAGCCCGAAACACTACTTTTTTTTATACAGTACACATTTCCAGTGGTTTTGAGGTTGGCTTTTTATGTAATTGCTATTGATAGCAGTGTCTGTCTGGTTGTTCGTTCTGCTTCATTGTTTCTACAGTCAGGGAACCTAAAGGAATTAAAAAAAAAAAAAAGTACAGTTTTTATTTGCAATTACGGACTTATTTTTACGTACTTATTTTTTTGCCTGGAGTCTACATGGTCCCAAGAAGCAGAACAGTTTAGGATCCAGAAATAATAATACCTTACTAATCGAGAGATGCATACTCTGCTTGGAAGTAAAGCCCAGGCTGCATTAGAGATTGAGCTGCGCATTGTTTTTAGAGCCAAGGTGTTAGGGTAGTGACACACTCGCAAATTTGTGGAGATTTAGTCGGAAAATAAAGCGCCACGTGTGCCTAGTGCTGACGACTCTTCATTATGCAGAAAGAGAAGACACACAAAGACAAATCTGTGTGTCACTACCCTTAATAAGGAGAGAGATTTGTTTAGTGAGAAGTCATGTGCAGTATTCAGGGAATTCCTCGCTAATTCTCCGGAAAAGTGCTTACATCACTGCCGGAGACGTTGAGGCAACCATGGCAACACAGTTTAATTGGAGAGATTAAAGTGTTGTGTGCCAAGTAATGCGGCATGTGCCCTTTTTTTTTTGCAGGCAGCATGTAGTGGAGATCATTTATTTGGTACACTAAACAAATATATACTTAATTTGTTTATGGTACACTAAAGAAATGTATACTTAATATGTTTAACTTTTCTTCATTAAACACAATGCTTATTTAAATGCATTAAAAAGTATGTGTGTGTAATTTTGATAAAAGAGAACGTCTTTTATCTTCCTCGTATAGGTTGAGTTTTGGTGGTATAAAAAAAATCCCTTTTTTTCTCTTGAAGGGTTGGTTTGCTGTAATAACTTAAAGTGAAACTACAAAAATACTGAAATACATTTTTGTGTTTGCTGTGATCATGAAATAAATTCTAACAACCCTCTATGTGCTTTGGTTGAACACTTTCACTAATTTTAAAGTAATTAGTAAATGTAATTTCCATTGAAAGCTGTCCCGTAATAATTTCTGCCCTACTTGTTCCGACTGCCTCTGAGACAATGGTCACTCTCTTCCAGCCAAGACTTCCATTCTCCCAGCTTAAATGAATAATCGCCTGCGCCTATTCACACGTGGCGCTGCTTGAAATTGCGACTTCGGAAAAGCCAGCGCCGCATGTGAATAGGGCAGGCGATTATTCATTAATCAGCTGGAAGGCAGGGGGAAGCGGTTCGGGGCGAGATTTGTCGTCTGGCCTGAGCCAAAAATTTGGATTATATGATTTTATATATATATACACACGTGTGAGTAGAGCTGATTGTACAGTTTTTCCTTCCCCCTCTAATGGAGTATTTCAGCTGACGCCACAGCATACAAATTCACCTCCCATTTGCTTGCTTAGAGAAAACCTGACCCCAACAGTGCAGATGTTTTTTTTTTGCCTGAAAATGCTTACTAGATCATATTTAGGCTTACAAGTGAAAGTGCTAATGCATCCCTACACATCCCTAACATGTACTATGTGAAGCTTGCTATGTGCTTTATTGACTGACTTAAGTTATGCGTAGTAATGTTATGGCTCATTGCACCTGGTGCCTCTTCTGGAAATCCTCCTCCTTATTTTTAAAGCCACATTTTGACTAGAAATTGCAATTGAGCCTTTGTAGGGCCCAAATGTGCCAGTAACTGTGATATTAGGAGGATTTCCATTAATGAGAGAAAAGGCCACAAGTCAAGATTCATTTGCCTGAAAAGGTGATTTCTAGGGAAAATACTTTCCTGTTCTCGGGGGTTGTGTGTTTATGCTAATTTTTTGTCTTTCTCTTTTAGGTTATCTGGAAATAAAATGGATGGCAGCTTTGATTGTGATTGTGGTGAGCTGGAGCCACCTGATCATTAACAGACGCCCTCTTCTGTAATTTAAGTTTTGCCACGGTTTCCTCTTCAAATGCACTGTATACCCATACAGAAATGAAATAAGTTCTAGTGCTTACTAGCATTATAGAATGATGCTGCTCAGGACCAGTTGAACACTGAATGTATCTGCACTGTGAGGAGGATGTTTGAAAAAGTCTTGTACGTTCCGTTCATATTTATTTGCTGTTTTGTTAAATGCTAATTTGTTTTGCACACTAGAGTCACGTGCGTAGTATATCATTTCATTCCACGTTAGTTCCTCCTGAGTGTTTTCCTTGCTGTCTGATGGGATGCTTTATCTCTTACAAACTATGAATACTAGCATTTTTCTACATTCAAAGTTGCTGGGCTGTAGGGTCCTTCTTGGAATATTCCAGGCCTGGAAGGCTGATATGCAATGAAAATTGGTGGAATCCATCTATAAGGAGTGTTTTGTTTTTATTTCTGTGGGGTTTTTTTTTTATGTATTTTTCCCAGTTCTGTCTAAATTCTTTAAGATACCAGCAGTGATCTATTATGAAATATTTAGTGTAAACTCAAATCGAAAGCAGAAGAAAAGTGGTCATCGAAATGGCAGAAAAGTTTGAAAGCCTCATGAACATTCATGGATTCGATTTGGGATCCAGATATATGGACTTAAAACCTCTTGGCTATGGTGGGAATGGCTTAGTTTTTTCCGCTGTTGATAATGACTGTGATAAGCGGGTGGCTGTGAAGAAAATCGTTCTGACCGATCCTCAGAGTGTCAAACATGCTCTGCGAGAGATCAAAATTATCCGGAGACTTGACCATGATAACATTGTGAAAGTGTTTGAAATTCTCGGTCCTAATGGAAGACAGTTAACTGATGATGTGAGCTCTTTAACAGAGTTGAACTGTGTTTACATTGTCCAGGACTACATGGAGACTGACCTTGCTAAGCTGCTAGAGCAGGGCCCATTAAGAGAAGAGCATGCAAGGCTCTTCATGTACCAGCTGCTACGTGGGCTGAAATATATCCACTCCGCTAATGTGCTGCACAGAGATCTTAAACCAGCAAACCTTTTCATAAACACTGAAGATCTAGTGGTGAAAATTGGCGATTTTGGTCTTGCGCGTATTATGGATCCCCATTATTCTCATAAGGTGAGAAATCTCTACTGTGAATAGCAGTTTAAGTAACAAAGTTAAATCTTCAGTGTCAATACTATTCCTTTTAATGTATAATTTAACATATAGCTTCTAATATGCAAATGTACTAATTTGTAACATTGCCAATAAACTGTAAATTATCTACCCATTTATGGTGTATGTGGGACTGCATGGCCAACAGATGTGGCTAAATATCAGTCCGATAATCTATTGGGAAAGTTTGAAAATCCCTTTGAGCAAAGACCACGTTGATGCAGTCTTCATCTAGAGGGCTTCATACTCCCTCAGTAAGATAAGATCCAGTCATTGGCCATTGGATCTGCCCAGTTTGTCCCACTGCACAGGAGACAACGCGCAGATATCCTCTTGTTTGGCAAGTTATCTAAACCAGCAAAACTCCATGGGTACGTGTAGCTTTAGATGTAGTTACTGTTTGCAAGTTCTGTTTCCTTCCTGTCATTTAAAAATATTGTTGCACAGGAAACAGAGTCTAACTTGCTCGCTCATGCTTAATGAAATAACCTCCCCATGACAGAATCATGTTCTGTCTAGCCAGTGTAGCTAGAATCCTAATTCTGTCTTCTTCAAATTTCTTATTCTTTCTGGGCTGTAATACTTTTAACTTGAAAGTGGCTACCAGTGGGAAATAGTGGCTTAAGTGTCACAATACTCTGTGGTGTTATTCTTGAGCTATTTTCATTGAGAATTAACTCCTCACCGTTACTATTACTCACATCAATTTCCTCGGGGGAATGTTTACGTTTACTTGACATTCCCATGGCCTTCTATCGAATGAATTTAATAACCCAACTTGATTATTCTCCAGTGAGTCCTCCTGAGTCATTTAGTTGAGAAGATGGGGGAAAGATGCAAGAAATTTGAACATTTCAGAATATCTTGATCTGCAATTAAGTTGAGATCAAGATAAGGGAGATGTCTTGACCTTAACCATCTCTAATAAGTTTAAAAGTAACTTTTTTCCTTTTATTTAATTTTTTCTTAATAGGACGTGACATTTTGTATTGTAAACGGATTTACATGTTCTTCAAATTTTCATGTACAAAAGTAAATGTGCCCAGCCACGTTGCATGCCTTTACTGACATGTTTTTAACAGACATTAGCCAAAGCAACTATTTTATTATCACTAGGCAACAAACAATATTTTTAATATAATTCATTATGTAACAAACTTTCTGCTTGTCAATGGAATCCAGTTTCTTTCTTCCTAGCATGTGTTGCAGTGGTTCTAATTTGTATGAGTCCGTTCCAAAACACCTAAGAATCAAATTCTGCCTGCAATTCTCTTTTGAAAACAAAACTGAGGAATCCGTTTTTGTTTTAGGGACATCTTTCTGAAGGACTTGTTACAAAATGGTACAGATCTCCCCGACTCCTCCTTTCTCCCAACAATTACACTAAAGCAATTGACATGTGGGCTGCTGGATGTATCTTCGCAGAAATGTTAACTGGAAAAACACTTTTTGCAGGTTAGTTTGCTTTAATAATACATTTACATCGTTTTTGTGAATTTGAGAGAATGGGTGCTATAGTTCCCTGAAAAAAACATCACCTATTCAGTCTTTTTTTTTTTTTAAATATTGGGGCTGTACATTCATATATATACAGTAAGTGCACAAACCCTCTGCTCTCCCAAAAATGTACCATACAAACTTTCCCTTTGTTCTGCAGTCCTCTTCCTCTGATCCATTATTTATCGCCTTCCCATCTTCTAACCTGGTCCATCGTTTCTTCCTATCTCTTTCTTTAATGGAAAACTTAAGCATAAGTTCTTCTAGCTGAAGAAGAAGGCTAGAAATGTTGTACATTATGTTTTGGGCTTCTTTACAGCCCAAGGGAACGACAGCCGTTTAGCTGGGAAGTTCTGCCCCAGTAGCTCCCCATCTTCTTTTCTGCTGATTCACTGATTCACATGCTCTGTGCTGCTGTCACTTACTGAGCTTAGGGACCCACTCACAATATACAGTACACGTAGAATAGAAGTGTCACAGTTTAAGGCTGATTAGTAATTAATATAGCTAATTACACAGGAGCCAGTGCAACTAGCATCAGAATTTAGTTGCTGTCAACCATCAACACATGTCTCACTTTTGTGGTCTGATGTAAGATTCCAGAATCCTGAATATTTTTGATATTAATAGAAACCATTATTCTTCTATTCATACAATTCTATTATTAACATGTATTTACATGTTAATAATAAAACCATTATTTTTCTATTCATACAATGCTATGCATTTTTTTCTATGTCTTTACTTGGTTCCATGGAAGGCTGATGCCATAACTGAAGAAATCTCGGCAAAGTTTTACACGCTTCAATATTGTATGCAGACAAGTGACATTAACCACTTCATAAACTTGAGTGGGTGTATTTGTAAACCTACATGGCTAGATTTTGTCAAGCAATTTGGCTAGTTTTGCCCATTCTTTCCTGCTGCTGTATATTATGGCACCATGGTAGTCAGTTTTAACAGACCACCATATGAAAAAACTAAATGTGCAACCCAATCATATATTCAGATGCCCCTTTGTGCTGTGTGCATTGGAAATCTGAGACCATCATGGAAACGTTGCATTTTTGCTTGTTCTTGTGAATCCCTAAAAAATAACCTACTGTATATAAAATTCAGATCCAAATAGTGGTTATTTTACCTCTTGCCACCTGCTTAGAGCTAGGTAGTACAATGCCAAGACACATTTATAATAAATAATTTCATGCACCCAGATTAATAAATGTACTCGGAACTCAATTTCACTTATTGTAAATTCTAATGCTTTTATTCTTTAAGGTGCACATGAGCTTGAACAGATGCAGCTGATCCTGGAATCAATACCTGTTGTGCATGAAGAAGACCGCCAAGAGCTCCTCAGTGTAATCCCAGTGTATATCAAAAATGACATGTCGGAACCGCATAAGCCTTTACCACAGCTGCTTTCAGACATCAGCTCAGACGGTACATTTTATACCTGAATTAATAAACTGAAAATGATTCAGTGATTTCTTGCAGCACCTTTTTCAATTCATGTTTGAGAACACTATCTGTACAGCAAGCTGATTTGTTAACTTTTTTCCCCTCCCTGAACAGCGCTGGATTTTCTGGGACAAATATTAACATTTAGTCCTATGGACAGACTGACAGCAGAAGAAGCTTTGTCCCACCCATACATGAGCATTTACTCTTTCCCAATGGATGAGCCAATTTCAAGCCATCCATTTCACATTGAGGATGAGGTGGATGATATTTTATTGATGGATGACAGCCACAGCCATGTGTGTAACTGGGAAAGGTAATTATAATTCCTTGTACTTGCAGAAAAGCTGCTGCTGTTACATAATGACTTTGGGTTTAAAAAAGACCAATTGGCCCACAGTGCATACAGTATATCATATTTACTTAGGTAATTACAAGGGGCAAGCAGGAATAAACTGGCTGAAATTGAAAAAATTTTGAAAAGAAGCAATTTAGTGAAATATAGAATTACAGAGCAGAAGAGGGAGATTGGAAAGTAAATGTAAGTCAAGAAATAGGTGGTGAAATAAGGTGAGACCAGAAAGTAAAGAACTAAATTTGTAGTGGTGAGAGGAGAAAACCTAAAGTTGTTTCTTGAACTTTTTTTTATTTGCGTGGTTTATGGCAACATAACTCTATCTATGGATAGAAAGATGCACAAGTTTTTTAAATCCATATATTTTGATATGGGGGTCATTTAACATACTGTTTCTTAACCACAGGTCATCAGATGTTTCTGGGCTACAACTCTCTGTATTCTTCAAGAGTTGGTGTCCTGGGACCTGTAGTCCAGGAATGTCTGGGGACCCAAGGAAGCAGGGACGCTTTAACATCAATTAATTAGTTCTATTTAATTTTGTATTTTCAGATACCACGAAAGTGATTTTTCAGACAATGATTGGCCTATACATAATAATTTTGAAGTTGACGAAGTTCAGCGTGACCCTAGGGCTCTCTCTGATGGCAGTGAAGATGAAGAAGTACAAGTGGATCCTCGCAAATATCTTGATGGAGACCGGGAAAAGTATCTTGAAGATCCTGCATTTGATCCTCACTTTTCTACCGAGCCGTGCTGGCAATATCTAGATCACCATGAAAATAAATACTGTGATCTGGAATGTAGCCATACGTGTAATTACAAAATGCGATCTTCCTCTTATTTAGATAACTTAGTATGGAAGGAGAGTGAAGTTAATCATTATTATGAACCAAAACTTATAATTGATCTTTCTAACTGGAAGGAACAAAATAAGGAGAAGGCAGATAAGAAGGGGAAATCTAAATGTGAAATGAACGGCTTAGTGAAAGCTCAGTTAGCGTTGGCAGAAGCTTCGCAACAGCTGGTCGAGAAGGAAAGGGCAAAGCACGGAGAATTTGACTTTGATTCATTTATTGCAGGTACCATTGAGCTTAGTTTGCAGCATGATTCCTCTTGTGTAGACAAACTCAATGACTTAAATAGCTCAGGGGCACAACTTGAACTGAAGAATTTAATCTCAAAGTCAGTAAGCATGGAAAAACAGGAGAAAGCAATGGCCAACTTAGCACAGTTAGGTGGTAGGAATCAGAATTCTTGTGACAGCCAGATTGTAAGTGGGGAACACTGCTTTCTGAAAGACCAGTTTTGTTGTGATGTAAGGAAAGATGTTCATGTTGAGAAGGAAACCAGCTATACCAGTTACTTAGATGATTTTTTTAGCAAAAAAGAAGAGGCAGAGGTGCCAGAAACAGAGATATTGGCAGATACAAAGGTCAGTGTTCAAGATTATGATGATGGCCTGTTGAGTCTTAATGGAGGCATCATCCTTAATAAGCAACTGGATTGCATAGGTATTCCTCCGTTTCATAATCCGATGGGCTCCCCGCTAAAATCAATACAAGCCACATTGGCTCCCTCTGCCATGAAATTGTCCCCTCAAATTCCTCACAAATCCTACAGCAGCATTCTGAAACATCTGAACTAAAACAGTCTTTTTTTTTTTTACTTTAGTTTTTCTATATTTTTTTACTTGAATTGTAATTTTAGTATGTGCTTAGGTATGTCGTTTTGTTTACCTCTGTCTTACTTTCTCACATTAATTTTTAAACTGGCATGGCATTTGCACACGATTAAAAAAAAATCAAAATAATGCAATGCAGGTGGAAACGGAAATAATGCACTAAATGAAGTTTATCCAAATCAGTTGCTATTTTTAGCAAATAAAAGATCTTGCCCTTGATATTAACACAGTGAGACTTGTGCATGTCCGTTTCTTACCCCCCCTCCCCTTCTTTTTTTCTGCTTGCATACTCCGTTCATTTCTAAAGCACATGATACCAGCAGCAACTGAAGAACTCGTATATTGGTAAGCATGTGTTATCTACCTCAAGGTAACAGCAGTATGTGGCCAATGGTTAGCCACCAGTAGTGCTATTCATCATGCACCTTTATTAAGCCAGCATTATTATAGTAGATATTCAATAGCTGAGAATTTCAAAATATTTATAAATGTTCCGGGATGCATCTTATGTAGTGAAGTGTTTAATATGTCGTATTTAATTTATTTGATCACATAGAGATGTCCTGTATTTGAAATCATTTTCTGAAACACATTTACAACTAATTGTTTAGCATTATGGTTTACCTCTTGCTTGCTTTTTTTTTTTTTATTTCCCCCTTCCACCCTTTGTTTTCATTTCAAGGAAGACCCTCACTGTGTATAGGAATTCTTTTTCTTGAAACCTTCTACAAACTTAAAGGAACTTTAATATAAACTCCTGGAAAACAATTACTTTTTTTTTTAATTTCGTAATGCAAAAAAAGCATGCACGGAAATAATTATGGTACAACCGAACTGTAAATTAAGATTTGTGTATGTTTTCCCATTTTTGGATTTTACTGTATATGGTTTTTACTGAAATAATTTCATTTGAAATCTGCATGAAAAGAATAAAGCATGTAGTAGTATCTCATTTCTCCAGAAACTTGCTTTGATTTTGCATACTGTTTATGTACTATTGGTTCCCCCTTATTTAAAAAAAAAAAGCAAATAAAATATGGCCAGCAAGAAGTATTTTTTTTGTATTCTTTACAGGCTTCTATATTTGTGATTATACAGACTTTCTGTAGACTTGAAATGTGCATGGTGAGTACCTAGAATTCTAGAAACATTCTAGAAAACATTTCCCAAAACTAGGGATGCACCGAATCCGGCATTTGGATCGGGATTCAGCCTTTTTCAGCAGGATTCGATCATAATTTGCCTATGCAAATTAGGGGCGTGGGGGGAAATCATGTGACTTTTTCTGAAAGTAAAACAAGGAGGTAAATCTTTTCCCCTTCCAACTCCTAATTTGCATATGCAAATGTGATTTGGTATTCGCAAAGGATTCAGGGCTTCGGCTGAATCCAAAATAGTGAGGAATAGCAATATTTAAACATAGATGGCTGTATGCCCTCGAAAGGCTAATAACACCAGGAATTTAGTGCCCTACCTTTAGAGGCACATATATCAAAGTTTTAATTTCAAATTCTTTAAAAGCTCCCATAAATTCAACCAACTGAAAATTTAAATTCTGATGAATGGAATCGACCCCAAAACTCAAATTAAAATAGATTTTGAATTTTTAAAACTCGATTAGATTTTTTTTTTCTCCGAAAATTTTTGTCTGGAAGGCGGCAGACAACTCAGAATTGATCTCTGGACCTCTCTCATTGACTTAAAGGGGTGGTTCACCTTTAAGGTAACTTTTATTATACAACAGCCAATTCTAAGCAACTTTTCAATTGGCTTTCATTATTTATAGTTTTATAGTTTATTTGTCTTTTTCTTCTAGTTCTTTGCAGCTTTCAAGTGGGCGTCGCCGTCCCCTTCTAAAAAACAAATGCTCTGTAAGGCTACAAATGTATTGTTAGTTTGCTGATCCTTCTATTCAGACTCTCTCCTATTCATATTCCAGTCTCTTATTTAAATCAATGCATGGTTGCTAGAGTGATTTGGACCCTAGTAACCAGATTGCTTAAAATTCAAATTGAAGACCAAAAATAATAAAAAAATGAAAGCCAATTGCAAATTGTCTCAGAATATCACTCTCTACATCATACTAAAAGTTATCTCAAATATAAACAACCCCTTTAAACTGCAATTTGGCAGGTTTTAGGTGGTGAATTATCCAATTTGAGTTTTTAAAGGGTCAGAATATAATAAATCTCAAAAATCTAATTTGATTTTTTTTAAAATTGCATTTGAATCTCCCTAGTCAAATTTGATGGTTTTGACCATATAAAAATTCGAAAATTTGAAGTTTCACTCTGTCCCATGTTTATATAATTGCCCTTTTTGAAATTCAGTTTCTGGTTTCTTACAGTTTTGCTTCAGGTTTGACTCCAGGATCTAACTCTTAATTTGCTGCATTTATTCTACTCCCCCAAACTTTCCAGGGCCTGCTCTAGAGAGGTATCCCCATGACATGATACATTCATCAGCATACTTCATGGTGGGTACGGTATGTTTATAATGTTGTGCAATGTTTGGCTTGTGGCAAACACAACATGTAGTCTGGTGCTCTGGTCTGACCATAGAACCTTCCTTCAGCTGATTCAGTTCATAGTCTTCTACCTGCCTTTTGTCAAACAGTAGGTGAGACTTGTAAATGACTCAGGTCAGGTTTCTTGGAGTTCTCTCTCACTAGTCATCTCTTTACATGGTAACTCATTTTATGGATGTTCCAAGGGATATTCAGTGACTTTTGCCTTCATGGTGTATGTAGGTTATGCCACAGTACTGTCTCAGAAGGCAATTGGCCTACCAGTTACACTACACCCATCCCTTGGCTCCACAATTTGATCTACACACATTTCATTCTGACTCCAAAAAAGCTATTTTGCCAATTCCTGAATCAACTTTGTAATTGGGGAGCCACACAAGCTGGACAATTCTGGTGGTTGCTTTGTAAGGGCTGTAATTGTCTATTTGCTAGTCCCATGTGTAGTGTGATCTTGCATGAGGCTCTGTTTGGCAATACACTTGCCCATTATGCCTCCAAAACTTTCTGGCAGAAATTAAAAAATAAAAACCTGCTTTTAAACCAATTGGGATCAACATCAAAGGGGAAGACAAGCAACGTAATACTCATGAGACTGTGGTGGGGAATCCATGCCTTATATACTTGTACATATCTTATTCTTAAAGGGATACTGTCATGGAAAAACATGCATTAGGTAATAGAACACTGTGCTGACATCCATTTTTAAAAGCAAAAAGATTTTTTTATATTTAATTTTGAAATCTGACATGGGGCTAAGCATACTGAAATTTTCCCAGCTGCTCCCATTCATGTGACTTATTCTCTAAGTGGCGAAAATTCGCTAGCGTTGCCTTCGCTAACGTTTGCTGCACTTCGCCAGATGAAGCTCTTTTTGAAAGCACATGGCCAGGCAGAATGACCCAATATGGTTTCCTATACGCCTATATTACAACAGGTTAGGAATTGTAAGGGGCCAGAAGTTGCGGACCAAGGAGGAAGCACCAGTTCAACACAGTTCGAGGTATCAGATAAAGATTAGGCAAAAGAATGGTCAAGTCCAGGCAAACCGGTCAATGCAGGCAGAGAAGGTTCAGAAACGAGTAACAGGCCAGAGTCAAACACAGGAATCCGTAGAATAGGCAAAAAACACACCCAGAAACACACAGAGTGGAACCTAAATTAGGGCACTGACTGCAGTGTTCTGGCGCTTTAAATAGGCATAATTTGGCGCCAAAACCCAAATGTCATGACGATGTGTCCTTTCTGGCGCCATTGCGTCCAACTTGACCAGGGCGTCCTCGCTGCCCACGTGGATCCCGTGGGCCCCCCATTTTGGATCCGTCCACATGGAGGACGCAGCGCTGGAACTTGTCGGCCTGTTAGTATCCTTTACAGGAATTAAATTTGTAAATGGTAGAGTGAATTCTTTGCTGTTTAATTCAGAAATAAAAACTACATCATAATAATCATTACAGAATCCCTTTTAGCAACTTTTCTGCACTGAAAACAGTTTGGCCACCCTCCATACCCTTATCAGACTGCCACTGCTCCCCAGCTTTTGTGTTGAAAAAGCTGGCTTTGTGTTTAAAAGAACAGTTCAGTGTAAAAATAAAAACTGTGTAAATAGTATGCACAAAATAAAAAAAGGGTTCTAATATAATTAGTTATCCAAAAATGTAATGTATAAAGGCTGGAGTGACTGGACCTCTAACATAATATCCAGAACACTACTTCTTGCTTTTCAGCTCTCAGCTCTGAGTTAGTCAGTGACTTGAAGGGGGGCCACACGGGACATAACTGTTCAGTGAGTTTTCAATTGAACCTCAGCATTCAGCTCTGATTCAAAAGCAACAGTTATGGCCTCCCTCAAGCCACTGATTGTATATTGGCTGTGTAACAACTCACCCTGGTGGTCTAGTGGTGCGGCGGGGACGCCTGCCACGCCACTACTCTCCTTCCTCTGCGCCGGTAACTTAGGGCACGCGTGGCTCGTGTCTTCTTTATTTATAGGCGCATGTGTGCTGGCATGGCATTAAATATAAACTATGTAAAGCAACATTTGGATGTTTCTCCTTGCCCGTTATAGGTTTTCACCTTTTCAGTTCCTGGTGCTTCTGTGCTGGCTGAGCTTCTGATATCTGATTACCTGTTGTGACCCCGCCTGTTTGTGACAAATCCTGACTTCTGAAATCCTGACCCTGCCTGGTAACCAACTTTTCTATTCCGGACCCCTTCTGATTGATCTCCTGGTTTGACCCTTGCCTGTCTGACTCTGCTTGTATACTACCTGCACTGACCCAGTCTGATTTAACTATGCTTTCTGTCTACGCCTTGTACTGTCACCTTCTGCCCAAAAGACCCTTTTGCCCCTTTGTTCATCCAGAACCCTTCACTTTGCACCTCTCTTAATAAGACTTGGTGGCACTCAATTAGCCAAGGGCTCCTCCAAAGGTGAAAGGTGGCTGATAGAGGCAGAAGCAAGAGCCGAGAACAGGGTGATTAGCATTAGTTCTGGTATAAGGGCTAGAGCAGACGGGGAGATTCGGGGGCATTTTGTCGCCTGGCCTCGCGAGTCAATTTGGAGCGATTCCACAAATCGCGCCGCTTCGTGTGAATAGGCGCCGGCGTTTTCAAGTAACGCCGGTGCGCCTCAGGACCTGGCTATTCGGGGAGGTTCGGGGGCTACAAGTTGCGGCTACAAGTCGCCAGGCGACAAAATGCCCCCGAATCTCCCCGTCTGCTCTAGCCCTAAGGGTGCCAACTGTGACAGGCTGGTAACCAATCAGTGGAAAGCAAGAGAGCTGAAAAGCAGGAAGTAGTGTTCTTTATATATTATTTTAGACATCCAGTAACTCCAGCCTTTATACATTACATTTTTGCCTAACTAACTATATTAGAAACATTTTTTATTTTGCACATCCTATTTACTCAGTTTTTATACTGAACAATTACTTTAAAGTTCAACTTTTCACTCTATGGTATATCTGCTGCTGCAAAGAAATTGTTGTTGTACACTCTACATTTATCCAGTACTCTGGTTTATATTCAGCATTCTCTTCTGTCTCAGAGGTGCTTCTACTAAACTGGAGTTTAAAGCCTCATTTATGTTCCTTTTCCACCTCTAAATCAGTGTAAATAGGGTAAAAAAAACTTAAAGAAGGCAGAACACAATCCTTTTATTTCTAAGGATCAATATTCTGCCATATAAGACTGTATATCTTAAAACCAATAATACGTTTCTCATACAGAAACAAGTGTTGAACTCACATATATAGCTTGCTGGCCAAAGAACCAGATGTAAAGAGCCCACAGCAAATTACAAACTCATTTCAATTTCACTTTTGTTCATAATGCATTCATAAGGGAGCAGTTCTGCTGCAGCAAAGAATACACTGAGGAGGTAATTCACATGTTTAATTTTATAGCATTCAGTTAGCAAGTTCTAGGTCAACTGCAGCAAGACTAATAAAAACAAAAATCTGGGGAAAGTAAAAAAAAAAATAAAAAAAAATTAGAAACCGCTGGCAACTAAGCCCCAGGTATAAGTGGGTGTGTGTTAAATCTTCAGCCTTCCATTGTTTTCTATATGCCATTAGCTTCAATAAGTGTGGCTACATTACGGAGCACTTAGTATGCTTGTGCATTTCACTTTAGGGAATAGAATGTACTTTGTTGGGACCTTTTACATTTTTTACCAACAGTGAAAAGGTTAAGCAATGCATTTAGCTATATTTCAAGCATGTTTTGTTTTTACAGTAGGGCTGTCCAGCTAGAGGCCCAAAGGCCAAAGTAGCCCTTGACTATATTGATTGACTTATTCTTATAATGTGACCCAAGACGTGTAATGTTAATGAGCCAACTGATGGTAAAACCCAAAGCCAAGGACTCATTAAAATTCATATGCTTATACAAAAAATGTATTCCATCAAAATGCACTGACTCAACATCATAAATATATTTATATTTCAAATTCACGTTACCGTGATAAACATCAAAATACATGAATAAGGGATCAATAACAAAATTAGAATGCACAAGTAACCTTCATGTACATTTATCTGTCACAGCAGTAAGAAGCCTGAGTGTCAGCACAATGAAATATTGACAAGGAAACATCATGTTGCCACACATATATCAGTACTCTTAAATAAAGACATTGAAAAATGTATAAGAAAATGTCAAATGCATCAAGTCAAAGAAAGGAATAACCTCAAAGAACTGAGATGATGCCTCATGAAATCCCAGAGCTGGCATAGCAAATTCAGCTCTCCTCGCTTGCACCCAAGGAAGGTTCCTTATTGTGGATTATTGCACCACATAATTCATCCTCCCTACAGAAACAGCAGAAGCTGCACTGGTCCATTTCAGAACATGGCAGGGGAGACATTACATGCAATGTGTTAAAGGGAAACTGTCATGGAAAACATTTTTTTTCAAAATGCATCAGTTAATAGGGCTGCTCCTGCAGATTTATGCACTGAAATCTGTATTTTTAAATATTTAATTTTGAAATGGTACTAGACATATCAAGGAGAATGTAATATATTTCACTAGTGCAAAAAAAGGTCACAAAGAAGCTTGCGAGCATTGGCGACCACATTTGCCCAATATCTGAACTTAACAACTTCCCTGCAAAGTTTGTGACCAAATTGTTTTACTCTCTGTGAATTTTATTACATTTCCCCCATTGTCAGTTGCACAGGTGCCCCCAGTCATGTTACATTTGCTCTGATAAGCTTCAGTCACTGCTGAATTGCAAGTTGGAGTCATATCACTCCCCTCCCTTCCCCCGTCCCCAACCCCCCAGCAGCCCATCAGCAGAACAATGGGAAGGTAACCAGCTAACAGCTCCCTGGTAGATATACTGTACCACACTGCGTAGAACAGCTCCCTGGTAGAATCCATGTCGCACTGCGGATCCTTCAGTTACACTGAGCAGGAGAAACAACAACCTGTCAGAAAGTAGTTCCATAGTGCAGCACTGGCTCTTTCTGAATGCACATGGCCAGAAAAAATAACCCGAGATGGCTGTCTATGCACTAATATTACAACTAAATCAAAATATACTTGTTGGGTTAGGAATTAAATTTTACACGGTACAGTGAATTTTTTGCAATGTAATCGTGTAGTTTAGAAATCAAAACAACACCATAAAAACATGACAGAATCCTTATAATTACAGATATCATTCGTCAATGCATATCACTGCAATTCCACAGTTTGATAATGAAGTCAGGAATCAAGGACAACTTCTAGCCTATCCTATAATCAGATGTCCTGATTAAAACATTTGCAATGCCCATAAAAAGGCAAATTTTTGGGAATCAGAACTAGAGGAGTGAATAACAAAGAGGATCAATGGCCTTTTCCATGAGGAAAGAAAATCTCTGCAGACTGGTAAGCCCTGGGCCTACACTGTGATTGGAACAATAATTACTTAAGCAATATTATTCATTGACAGGTTTCAAGCCTGTTAAATTGCAGCATTTAAAGGCATAAGGAAATGTAAGCTGTCTGGTTCCTTAAAATCCATACTGGCTCTTTCTTTAGTCTTTTGTTATCACCCTCTCATTTGTTTGCACTTTATACCGGAGAAGACATTCGCTTTTCTGTGTAATTTATCATTTAAAAGAGTTACAATCTTAGGGTAGAACTACACAATTTTGCCATGATTCTGCCGGATCCAACGCTGGGCGACAGAACACCCGCGTCAAGTTGGATGCGACAGGAAACAAGGTATGTAATACAAAAGTCAGAAGCTGTCGTAGCGTTCATCTGACACACACGACTGTCGGATGCAAATGCTGCGTCTGCCTCCGACAGTGATTCATTCATAGCCCACGGCAAACTAGTCACTGGTCAGGCTGCAGCACAGGTACTTCTGGCTGGAAC
>CM044436.1:43383991-43397422 GCA_024363595.1 Xenopus borealis
AGAGCAGAACGCTGCTGCTGGAAACAGGGGAGAAGTTAAAACTTAAAGAAATAAAAAAAATATTATTTCCCTTCTAAAGTGCTCCCCTCGCTATGACTGCGCCCTAGGAGGCCGCCTACTCTGCCTACCCCTAGTTCTGTCCCTGTCTTAGTCATACAGGAGGGTTTACAATAAACTCTAGATACAGCTTTTAGCTAATCTAGGGAAAGCCTTGGAACAAGAACATTTTTACATATTCAGCTACATAGACTACAGGACAATGATCCAAAAAGAGAAGGTTTAGAATTATATTTATGAAAGGGTTATAAAATGTGAAAACATGTTTTCTGCGAACACCTCAAAAATTCCATAGACACATAAGCCTTTACTGTTAGTACCGTAAACAGACTGCGAAGGGTAGACTGAAATATATATAAGCCCCCAAATGTGTTCATTTTTTTTCGGTATTCCCATATAAATAGTCAGCCCACTAGTGGATGGGTTTTACACAACTGTATGGTACTTTTTTAAATAAAAATAGCAATTTAAGTAAAAACGTTAGTTTTATATTTTTACTGTATACATACAGAAATACAATTTTATATATATCTAGTGTTTTCCATAGGTTACGGGTATAAAAGGTGGTGTATGACCACCCAGACAGCCACTCTAGCTCTGCATAGGTTGCTGTAATGAGGGATGTGGTGATGCTGATTTCTCTGAAACGGAGCACTGATATGCTTCATGACTCCCACACACAGCCTCTGCACTGAAACTGACATATAACTCATCTTCCTCTAAAATTAACAGGGGCTTTCCAACTTTAAAAAGGGCAGTTTCGCCCCAGGACAGACTGTTAATATCAACAAGTTAGTATAAAGTGAGCAAGTGAGAATAAACTGGAAAATATATATCTAATTTGGCTATTAATTAGACAAACATCAGTGTATATTATATATAAGGCAGAAACTGGCTAAAGGGTTAAGTATTAGAAATGGTTGTTTTTTATATGATAAGATGGTATGAGGCCTGTCTGAGCATTCCTTCAGAACATAGATGATTAACAATGAATTAAGATAAGCATTGCATGACAGTTTTCAGGAATAAAATCCAGGATTGCCAGATGTTATCAATAATTTGTGGGCAGCCTCTGGAAAGGTACGGCATCTTATATATTTAAAGTTGTGAATTCATCAATGTAATCCATCTGGAAAGTGTTGGAGGAGAGGGACCCATCCAATGGAGGACCACTGTTTTTCTGTTTTAGTACAAGGAGCATATATGTAGTCTCATATATAACCAGGCCCAACAAGTTTTGGTATTTGACTTACTGGCCTAAAATGGGGTATTTTTCCATTGTACAATAAGACCACCTTTCTAATGTTCTGTTATGCAGTTAAAAACTCCTGACCTCCAAGAACTGCAAGATTTTTTTTAGCCAATCCTTATTGTTGTGTTTATTTGTTTTAAAAATAATACAGTCAATATCTACTTGATAATCAAAAAGTCTGAAGTACTGCAGTGACATGTACCCAGAATCTTGGCAGGGTTTATCCATATAAATTGATTAAATTGTAAACTCATTGTTAATTAGTGAGAGTAGAGCATAAATGTGTACTCAAGATACTTTTTTTGCGGGGGGGGGGGGGTTTCTGTGGATCTCTACTGTAACTGTAAATGTGCTCACAACTTGAAACAGACCCTGGAAAAGGGCAACCCCATGTTGGCAAAGAATGATTTCATTCTCCACAGATGCAAACATTGCAATTGCAACAGGCCAAAAGAGAGTTGAGGTCAATGGAAACAGTATCTGCTATGGATAGCTATCCATAACTATAAATTGCACATTTCCATCTACTACATTTATATATAAGGCAACAATATCTCTATCCAGGTCTCTGTAGACTTTGGTGGAAGAAAAAAATATTTGTTTTCTTTAATATAGGCTTTTCAAATATGTTCCTGCCTTACAGATAATCAAATTAACACTACTGTAAACAGAATAGGCAATTCAAAATAAGTGTACACACTAAATGTGCCATACACCACCATAAAGATAGCCTAAATGTGAATATGAAGTTATACAATTTGTGTGATTTTGTCCTAGAGTCTTGCTGCACTATATAACACTGTGTAAGGATATTGTACATTAGACTAATCACCTTGCTATAATTTTGAATTCAGATATTCATTCAGGTCACAAGCCGTCTTAAATCCTTCAATCCTGCACTATAGGTACAGGTATAGAACCCGTTATCCAGAAAGCTCTGAATTACAGAAAGGTAATCTCCCATAGACTTCATTATAGTCAAATAATTAAACTTTTTTAATGATTTTCTTTTTCTCTGTAATAATAAAACAGTACCTTGTACTTTATCCCAACTAATAATTAATCCTTATTGGATGCAAAACAATCCTATTGGGTTCAATGTATGCTTAAATGATTTTCTAGAAGACTTATGGTATAGAGATCCAAATTACAGAAAGATCCCTTATCTGGAAAACCTCAAGTCCCGAGCATTCTGGATAACAGGTCTCATACCTGTACTACACTAGCTGCTAAATCACCTAGGGGCAAATTCACTAAAGCGCGAATGTCTAACGCCAGCGCTAATTCACCAGCGTGACGTCATTTCACAAATTCACTAACACCGACTCTGGCGAATTTTCGCTAGCGAAGCAGATAGACTAGCGCAACTTTGCACCCTTACGCCAGGCAAAGTTGCGCACTGACGAAGGATTGCAAATTCACTAAGAAGTAACACTAGCGCAACTACGCTACCATTAGCCAACCTGAACGTAACTACACACTTTAGTGAATTTGCGTAGCGCTGGCAAAAATTCACCTGGTGAAGTGCGGCGAACGTTGGCGAAGGCAACGCTATCGCTTTTTCGCCGCTTACTTAATTTGCCCCCTAAAGTTCAGCCATTTGTCAATGATCCTACTTTTATCCAGTAGATGGTAAACAAAAAGCTTTGTTTTTTTCAAGTTTTGCTTTATTTAAGAAAAAGAAGATTATGCAGGATTTCTCAGGGACAACTGCAGTCAACAACATTTTAGAAAATATTGATTTTATTTTGATACATTTTAATTTTTCGGTGTTGCTGTTTCTTTAACATATTGAGCTTTTCTGAACAATTAACCCCAGGCCAACAAACAGTTCACTTGAGATGCCTATGCAGACCCATTGGCTGGATCCTCAGCCTGATCTATATTTCACCTGACAAGATCGCCCACCTGATTAATATCCATATGGATCCTGAACACATATGGAACAGGAAGGACACATAGGACCAAATCTGATCACATATGGCAGGCTTACTCTTGACTTTGAGCTGCTTAATAAAAAGCAAATAACTCAAAAACAATGGATAATAAAAAATGATAACCAAATGTAAATGGTCTCAGAAAATCACTCTAGGGATGCACCGAATCCACTATTTTGAATTCGGCCGAACCCCCAAATCGTTCACAAAAGATTCACCCGAATACCGAACCAAATCTGAACCCTAATTTGCATATACAAATTATGGGTGGGAAGGGGAAAACATTTTTTACTTCCCTGTTTTGTACCAAAAAGTCACGTGATTTCCCTCCCTGTCCCTAATTTGCACATGAAAATTAGGATTCGGATTTGGTTCGGCCAGGCAGAAGGATTTGGCCGAATCCGAATCCTGAACTGAATCCTGGATTCGGTGCATCCCTATATCACTCTACATCATACTGAATTTTAACATAAAGATGAATCTATTTAAACGGACGATTAGAGGGCTATCACGGATGGTTGTTTATTTATGTGCTTGATTTTCTTTGTAGTTTGGAAGGGAACTAAATGCATCATCTAATGGATTACATTTTATTCTGCCTGGTTGTACTTGTTAGTGTTCAGCGTTATGTTTTGCTGCATTTGCGATGCATCTTGCTGCCATTTCTTGCTCAAGTTTAAAACACAATGGAATAAAAGTTGAGTTTGGAATTCACAAAAACAAACTGAATTTTGATTTAAAAAAAAAAACACATATGTATGCAATAGGGATGCACCGAATCCAGGATTCGGTTCGGGATTCGGCCAGGATTCAGCCTTTTTCAGCAGGATTCAGATTCAGCCGAATCCTTGTGCCTGGCCGAAGCAAATCCTAATTTGCATATGCAAATTAGGCACAGGGAGGGAAATCACGTGACTTTTTGGCACAAAACAAGGAAGTAAAAAATGTTTTCCCCTTCCCACCCATAATTTGCATAAGTCAACATTATGAGATTCATCTTGGCCCAGCACAATTTTAAGAAGCAAGACTGTCAAGTACGTAACCAGGAATAAAGCATGTATTCAATAAAACTAACATCCATTGTCTGTTAAGCAAAGTACACACACCCATCCCCAGGAAACAATGAAACCTTTATTATTCTTACACACCTCCTAAGTGCAATGCCTAATGGGGAGTTTTCAAAAACGTCTCCTGCTTCATATTATAGTAGCCCATGTTACTGCATCAAAAGCACCTCATTGTCATTCTCCCCACTGCTTTTTAAAAGAATTAGTTCTGCAATACTTTTACATTTGAATGTAGAGAATTATAAGCTGTTGGAAGACCCACTTACCTTTCAATTAATTCAAATCGCTAAAGTACTCATCCCCAGAAATAAGACAGCTAGAGGAATTAACATATACATACATACATACATATATATATATATATATATATATATATATATTATATATATTATATATATATTATCATCATATATCATAATAACAGTGAAGTATATTGGAATATTTGGTACTCCTGGCATAGATATACTGATAGGTATCAGATAAAGAAACAGGCTAGTTGGTAAAAGACATTAGGAAAAGAGAAGGGTAGTATGTATGGTGCAATAATTAAAGAAAGTATTGTAAAGCTGATGGTTTTAGCAGATGGTAAGATTTGTTATATTTAAGGTATTCATGGATTGTAATATTTCTTGGGAAAGTGAAATGTGATATTAACCTTTTCCTTACCCTTATTTTTCTTTCTGCATCCTTTTTCAAGAGAAATGTATAAAATAAAATAAAAAATATTTATTTTAAGCACTTTGTTTAACTATTCAGTGATCAAATGTGAGGCATATTCATGCTTGGCTACTAAAACATGTAGTAGGCAATGCACTTGAAACTGTCAGTGGGACATTCCCTAAAGGATACAAGTAGGTAAACAAGTCGTTCACTATTCCCCTGTATTTATGTACATATGCATTATATATATATTTAACATGCCTGGAAAGCACTTGTTAGCAGGGCCCTCTAATCCAATTCTATTCTGTATCCATTGTTTGCTAAATCAGTGTAAGACCCCTGTTTTTTTTATAAATTATTGTTAAGCACTGAATTACTTGCTGGCACCTTATAAATAAATGATTATGATGATGGTGGAAGGAATGTTTCTCCGACCATTACCTTTAAGGGCTGGGGCAGACAGGGAGACTCGGGGAGATTCTGTCGCCAGGCGACAATCTCCCCGAACTGCCTTCTCCCTGTCCGCCGCCTGTTTAAATCAAAAAGCGCCAATACGATTTCCGGAATCGCCCGAAGTTTCCTCATGAAGCAACTTCGTGCGATTCTGGAAATCTCCGCGCCGCATGTGCATTGGCGCTGGCGCTTTTTAATTTAAACAGGCGACGGACAGGGATAAGGCAGTTCAGGAACATTGTGGCCTCGATTAATCGCCAGGCGACAGAATCTCTCTGAATCTCCCTGTCTGCACCAGCCGAAAGATATTAGGGCACTACACTTTTTTATTACACGGGTGTTTTTGCTGAGATTAGCATTCAAGAGTGCTGTCATGAAGAGAGGCCCATAGGCTCAATTAGTCTTTCCATGCAAGCCCATTGTACTGCCTTGTCTTGTGTATAGGCTCCTGGCCTGGACTGGTAATCTGTGGGTTCTGGCAAATGCCAGAGGGGCTGCTATAAGGTCCCATAGAAAGTCAGTATTTAATGGGCTGGTGGGGTCTGTTTGAGCCTCTATGTGAGCTAGGGTTGCCACCGTTGAATTTTTTTTTACTGGCAATGGTGGGGGCGGGAAGAAAGGGTCGTGCCGTGATGTACAAGGGGGCGTGTCATGACGTAAACACGACCTGATCCCATGTGATCATGTGATGGGACAGAGACACCAGCACCAAGCACCAAGCCCAACTATAGGGACGTGCAAAGAGTCAGTCTATTTAGAAAATACCATCAATATGTGCACTAACTGCATCAATTTTACCATGACTGTAACAGTTTGTGTGGCTGTAAATTAGTTCTCATATAGTGCACAGGCTGTGCCATGTATATGCTGCTGTCTATGTGATACCCTATTTAACTTGAAGAGCCTGTTGTGTTGTTACTGCCATGACTAGTAATGAGCACCTTTTTTTGCCATGTATGATTTTGCTGTAAATTTCAAACTTCTGCAAAACAGCAACAAAAATTCACCACGCAGTCAATTTCGTTCGCGACAAAAATGTTTTTGTTTTGCGGTAGACAAAAATGGTTTTGCATCTGTTATCCAGAATGCTCAGGACCTGGGGCTTTCCGGATAATGTATATTTCCATAATTTGGATCTTCTTAACTTAAGTCCACTAGAAAATTATGTAAACATTAATTAAAACCAATAGACAGGCTTTGCTTCCAGTAAGGATTAATTATATCGTAGTTGGAATCAAGTACAAGCTACTGTTTTATTATAACAGAGAAAAAGGAAAACCTTTTAAAAGTTTGGATTATTTGGATAAAATGGAGTGTATGGGAGACAGACTTTCTGTAATTCTGAGTTTTCTGGATAACGGATCCCATACCAGTAATATATAAATAACATATCTCTCAACTGTCCCGTTTTAAGTAGGACATTCTCGCTTTTGACAGCTCAACCCACAGTCCCTCGTTTGTACTGGAAAGTCCCTATTTCTCTGCACTGAACTGAAAAGTCCCTATTTCTATGCACTGAACAGCCAAAAAAGATACAATGTTTCTAACTTTGGGTGGGGGTTGGGGTTAGCACCCAGGGGGTTGAATTCCCCTTCATTATTAAAACTGTAATAAAACATAAAAACTGCAGAAATGTGTTCAAACTTTCATAACCTGGTAAATTCTGTAAAATGGGTATGGAAATCAGGGGGTGTGGCTGAAAAAAAAGGGCATGGTCAAAAATGTTTGGCTGAGCTCCACGCTGAAATAATTTTTGTCCCTCTTTTCGTTTCCAAAATGTTGGGAGGTATGAAATTATAGATGGTACTTTTTGGTTCAACAGCAACGTAGTTACTAAGGAACTAAAGAACCCCCACAGTCTGTAATTTAGTTTGCTACAAAAAAGTCACAAGAAAAATGTCAGCCAGGCACCCTAGGCAGTCTGGCTGGTCTTGGGCCCATTGAGTGCGTTCAAGTGCGAGTTGGCGCTCCTGCGTACATGCGTGTTGGTGCATGCCTACTCTGCCTACCCCTTGGCCCAGCTCTAGTTAGGGCATCAATTTGAAAGTGGTGTTCAGATAGAATTGACATTGAATTGAAGTAAAATATCAGAATCATTGAACTACAAATTCAATGAATGTGAAGTTATCTCTAATTCTCTGAATTTGACATTGTGATGCCTCCAAAATTACTATAATACTGCAAAAAAGAACCCCCACTAATTACATACGTGTGCACTTCTCTAGTGGTACTCTAAACAGACATGATGCACTTAGCAACAATTTAATGCCATAGCATAAACCATATTCACCAAAAGATGAAGTCTTCTGAACAAATGCCACAAATTCCATTTCTACTGGACTTCACCACTGTCACTTCCTCGCTTAGATGTGATTATATGTGCTTGCTCAGGGATGTGGTCTTAACCAAGTGTCGAGGATTAGGTAGGGGCTCTGTGGAGGCTGATGAGGGAAAGGTGAGTCCTTGAGGCAGGGACTGGCTGTGCCCACGGAACACAAAATGAAAGGCAGGAACAGCGAGACGAGGGCATAGTCAGACTGGGACAGGTACAGAGTGGAGCAGGACAGAGAGGGCAAAGGTCAGGAACAGACAGGACCGGAGAGCAGGAGAGCGAGAGGACCAGAGAGCAAGAGGACTGGAGAGCGAGAGGACCGGAGAGTGAGAGGACAAGAGAGCGAGAGGACTGGAGAGCGAGAGGACCAGAGAGCGAGAGGACTGGAGAGCGAGAGGACCAGAGAGCGAGAGGACCGGAGAGTGAGAGGACAAGAGAGCGAGAGGACCGGAGAGCGAGAGGACCAGAGAGCGAGAGGACCAGAGAGCGAGAGGACCGGAGAACGAGAGGACCGGAGAGCGAGAGGACCGGAGAGCGAGAGGACCGGAGAGCGAGAGGACCGGAGAGCGAGAGGACCGGAGAGCGAGAGGACCGGAGAGCGAGAGGACCGGAGAGCGAGAGGACCGGAGAGCGAGAGGACCGGAGAGCGAGAGGACCGGAGAGCGAGAGGACCGGAGAGCGAGAGGACCGGAGAACGAGAGGACCGGAGAGCGAAAGGACCGGAGAGCTAGACCAGGAACAGAACAACCTAGTTAGGGGCGCTGCAGCAGTACTAGGAAGGACAACAGTGCTCCAGCACTGAGTGTTTTGAGGGTTAGACTTAAATAGGACAGAGTAAGCCCTGATTGGCTGACTGCAACCAATCAGACTGCTGCTGGACTGTGGCTGCAGAGATTAGGTAGCCTATAGTGAGACACTCTACAGGCTGCTCTCCTGGCCCGATGGTTAAGGCACTGAGCCAGAAACCCAAAGGCCCCAGGCTGAAATCCCAGCAGAGCCTGATACCAAGGAAGTATTCACAAAATAAATGCTATAATAATGTACTGACATCAAACAGACAGGTTTTGTTCTACCTCGGCTGATCCCTTACTCTGGCTTGCAACTTAAAGTAAAGTGCTCTAGTTTTTTTGAATTCCAGACATGCATTGCTATGCAGTATGTTATAACAGGGCCCAATATCATATGGCAGAATCACGCATTTGCAGTTTCAGTTGAGAAGTGACAGAAGTTCCAGCCAGTGCAGGAATGTAGAAGTGAAAGCATTGGGTACATACAATCACATGAAGCAGCTATCAGCTGACTGGTCAGGTTAAAACTTTTGCCACCAGGAGCTTAGTGCATATACAGTTTGGCTGTTACATGGCTCAAAGCCAGCTGAAAGAGTACAGTGATGCTTTCAGGGATATAACAATAATGGATGCAGATGCTGGGATTGTTAAGGGCCAACACAGTTATGGGCCTGGGTACACAAACAAATTGATTTTTGTAGGGTTTCCTTTAGTTTGGGTATATAGATCTTTATGCAGTATTAATAACACAAAAGCCCTCCACATATCCTAAACTCTAGAGCCTTTACACTTGAGTTTATAAAATCAAACTAAAGGAAGTTACAAGAAACTGACTTTATCACTTCTACATTTTTCTTCCTGCGCATGGATTCGCTTATCACAATGACTCATATACAGAATCCATCCATCGTGTATAGGCTGAAGTTGTGAATGAGAAGTGCTTTCATCAGCACCTATTCTTGGCTTTGGCTTCTCCAATGAATGTTCCTAAGGCTGATGATTTCCACAACTTGTTGCACATGTAGGAAAAACTGTAGTGAATTACAAATTATAATAGCATTTTGTAGACATTCTGAATCTCTATTCATTCTGATCATCTTTACAGCATTAGCATTGCATTTCATATTAACAGAAATGAGATATAGTAGGGTACATATTACCTTATATGAAAATGTACGCTATTTTCACACAATAATTTAATTTCAAATTCTGTGGTACTGAAGGACAAAATTTTTCTGCCCTACATGGTGGAGGGCCAATAACGGAAGTCTGTGTTGACCACTCCCCCCTTTTAAACCACACCCACCGTAAACCACACTCACCTCGCCACAAGAATTTGTAAGATCATATCCACATTAACGGTGTTAGCACGCCAAAAAAACAAACAGTGGTGCTTACTGCAGAGATATCCCTCATCACTCATATGTGAAAAAATTAAAAAGTAATTTTAATACATACCCTTAAATCCACATGCCTCATCCTCCCCTGTGGTAACACAGAGTCCCCCCCAACACATAAGTAAACACCTTAGGAACCCCTAACAACAATTTTCAAATGCCCAGAACAAACCCCTACTGGGCTTACATCACATGGGTAGAATAAGGCAAGCACAGAATGGGACACTCCAGCAGAACTGGGCAAGTAGATTATAGCACACACAAGCAGCACTGGACAAGCAGAGTATGGCACACACAAGCAGCACTGAGCAAGTAGATTATAGCACACACAAGCAGCACTGGGCAAGCAGAGTATGGCAACCACAAGCAGCACTGGGAAAGCAGAGTATGGCAACCACAAGCAGCACTGGGCAAGCAGAGTATGACACACACAAGCAGTACTGGGCAAGCAGAGTATGGCACACACAAGCAGCACTGGGCAGAGTATGGCAACCACAAGCAGCACTGGGCAAGCAGAGTATGGCACACACAAGCAGCACTGGGCAAGCAGAGTATGGCACACACAATAAGCACTGGGCAAGCAGAGTATGGCACACACAAGCAGCAGTGGACAAGCAGAGTATGGCACACACAAGAAGCACTGGGCAAGCAGAGTAGGGCACACAGGGAGCATAGTGAAGGCAGAACAGAGCAGGCGATAGTGAAACCTACCAGGACCACTCTAAAACGTACTACATACAGTGACACTGTGCTGGTGCCCCTACAGCCGTTTGTATGAATGTAAACAGGTGAAAAATGTGGGCATTTTCAGGCTGGGTCTCAGGTGTGAACAGTACAGGTCTTTAGGATGTGAACAATAGAGGTGTTGCAAGAGTGAACAATGCAGGAGGATCACAGGTGTGAACAATACTGAGGATTACAGTCTGAATTTGAGGTGTAAACAAAGCAGGGGGCAGTTAATCTCTACAGTGATACCTTTTAAAGTGGACCTGTCACCCAGACACAAAAATCTGTATAATAAAAGTCCTTTTCAAATTAAATATGAAATCCAATTTAAATTTTTTATTAAAGCAGTCATAGCTGTTTTAAGCTTGTTTAAAAATCTCAGCTGTCAATCAAATATTGTCTACCCCTCCTCTATGCCTTAGGCATAGAGGCGGGGCAGATAATTACTTTCACTTTCCATTCAGCACTTCCTAGATGTCACTGCTCCCCACACATTCCCCCAGTTCTCTTAACCATTTAATTGTGTAGCCAGGACATGGGGATAGACATCAGGTCCCCTATTCTGGTGCACAAACAAGATTCTGAGATGATGCAAGGTTTGTCTTAATAACAGTGTCCACAAAATGGCTCCTGCCTGCTTGCTATAATTATGAATTCCCAGACTGAAGAAAACAAGATTAAAATAATTTATATAGTGTAATTAATGTTCATCTTTTGCATGGTAAGCAGACACAGCAAGCAGACTTTCATGTGGGGAGTCACACATGGGGTGGTCACATCACCAATCGGACAGCCCTGATTTAATGCATAATTGTCTTATTAAAGAAAGGGTCTCTTTCTTTTTGAACATATATTGTTTTGCTTTGCAAAGTGATAAAGTAATATTTGAATTGGAATAACTTTTCAAAACAAACTTCATTTAAACTTTGGGCTTTAGTACATGGTGCATATTGCTGTTATGGTGCTCACAGAGAGAATTTTGAAGATCCGATAGGATCAAGCTGGAAGACTTGATTGCTTTTTTACCCAAGTGTAAGAGGCCAAGCACAATACCACACATTCTAGGGTCATTTAACTGCATTGCACACTTTTCAGCATTGTTGGCATTTGGCAAAGAAAGCTACACAACCACCAACTTTGGTTGATTAAAAGAGAACTTCACAGCTGCCCTTCTAAGTAGGCTTCTTTCAAGACATTGCCCTGTACTAAGGCATGCCATCCATGATCCTCCCTGGACAAACACACTGATTGGCAATAGAGATTGGTAGCTTGGCATTTCAACAGCGACAAGCCTTATCCTAAGCTAACCAAAGGCACTGAGCAGCAATAGAGACCGGTACTTTGGGGGTTCCACCAGCAACAAGACTTAGCCTTGACTTCTGTAACATGTATAAAATCATAAAATTGTGTGAGGGCTTCAAATTTACTTATTATTACTATTACTATTATTATTACGAAGATGTATGCATATTGAGCTGAGCTGTAAGATAAATGTGTTTATACAAAGAAATCAAATGTATTACATACGTAGAACGTACAGAGTTACATACATCATGGTCAATAGGTGAATAAAGTGGAAGGGAATGATACACAAGGTGTGCATTTGGGAAAGATCAGAAAAAAGTAGGTGAGTGATGTATCATATGGTATTGCATTTGGTAGCAAAACAGAATGGCTTCTCTAAATAAGAGATCTTTTGAAAGCAGAAAAGTTGGGAGAAAGTCAGCCAGATTGTGGTTGAGAATTCCAGAAGAGGGGTGTAGCCCTTGCAAGATCTTTATTGCTAGCATTTGAGGAGGTAATGAGAGAAGAGTTGAGTAGCAGTTCAATACAGGAGCGTAGTAAGCAGATGGGTGAGTATACAGAGATGAGTTCAGAGATGTAGGGTGGGGCAGAGTTGTGAAGTGCTTTGAATGTCAGGGTCATTAATTTGAATTTTATTCTGAAAGGTAGCAGAAATCGGTGCAGGGATTAAATGTATATGTTTTATATGTAGCAGTCTTTATTACATATCTAATGTAGGTATTTTTATGAAGACAAATGAAAAATTTGGAAAGAAATTGATTCAAAAGAAAACCTAATTTATTTTTAAGATGCACATTAAATCCATTATCTTTTTTTTCCACAAGACACTATTGAGAGGTGAGTTGTCATATAAAGCTCAGACACTACAAAGAAAAACAAGATAGCAGTGTTTGATCTAGTGCATTACATAAGTGTTTAGTTAGGTGTAATCAGTAACTCCACATGAATAAGTAAGCATTGACTCCCTTCTACCACTTAAAATGGTGCTATAACTTCTTACAGGCTGTTGTGGCTTGCACTAAAGAAAATATAATTTCATTATACATCAGCACTCATGCAGAAACCCAACATTTAGAGAACGGGTCTGTCAACGCTATTTAAGTATCAGCTTTGTATGTTTTACATAATTTGTAAGTAAAGAAGAAAAAGGTTATTTAAAATCAAACATTTTTTTCTGACCTGGTTAAATTGTTAAATGAATGAAGTATATTCATAAATATACTATGTGGTATTTATACAAATGGCCTGTAGATGGCACAAATTGGTGATGAGATGCCTTCTCTACCTCTGCAGCAGCCTGCAGCTTTTCTCCCAAACTCTGGTGAGCCTACCATAACTTTTACTGCTTGGATTCGTATGTTTTAAAATTACATTATTGCTGCTGACCAAGGAGAGATTTCTGCTGCTAGAAAGCATGCTGTACTTATTCACTTTTTTATCTGGGAGCAGAGGGACAG
>CM044436.1:43418364-43446248 GCA_024363595.1 Xenopus borealis
ATATATATATATATATATATATATTTGTAAAAGACCTGCAGAATGCTTACATTTTTTGTTTTCCGTGTACCCAATAGCATTTCAAAAGATGTGCTTGTTTGTGGCTACTTGCATACGAACACCTAACATTATTATGTGCAATAGCAAGCAATCAGCTGGAGTTGTGTAAAGATCAACACAAAAACTGTACTATTGATAAAATCACACTTTGACACAAGGGTTTGTTAGATGCCAAAATAAGTACACCCATGGGTGTCTGCAGAAGGGGGCCTATGGGTGTCTGCAGAAGGGGGCAAGAGGGGGGCAGTTGCCCCACCCTGACTTATCCAGCAAGTTCCAAGAAAGTATTTGTAAATTTAGTTCCTGACAAAACATTTTTTATATTCCCACCCCAAGTCTAGCCTTAATTAAGTATTGTCATCTTCGGTAGGATGCTAACCTATTGTTTGTGATATTAGCTTACTTGCCTCCCCCTTAATGGGGACACTGAGTATACCTTTCTAAAAGTATAATTCAGTTAAAGTTTGATGGTATGGGGCTGTTTTCCATGGTTTCAGCTAGGGCCCATTGTTCCCATGAATTTCAATCTTTTTTTCCCATGCATATAATAACATTCTTGACAATAACTTGATTCTTACTTTGTCTTGACAGTTTGGTGAAGAACCTTTCAGATCAGAAAGGTTCCTATGCAAAAATAGAGATATGGTTTGCGATTATAAAAAAAAAGGCTGTAAATAGTGTGTGCGAGAATTACATCCCTTGCCTGGTCTATTTGCAGGGGTCCTCCTAGTTTTAACCATGTCTGTTTTGTGGGTACAGGGTTTTTAAAAGTTCATCTTGTTCTAAAGTTGTAAATGAACCTTGAAGGCCTAATAAATGTTGAGACTATCTGGCCATGAAGGTGCCTGTCAGGCTTACAGTCAGAATCCAGCGAGGAAGGTTGAGATGAGAGGACTCACAAGCGCCTCACACAACACAATCTGCCCCAAAGGTTGAACAGGGGGAAAGTGAGTGGAGAGTAGCCGGTGAGACTAATGGAGGCGAGGTACCAGGGATCAGGCAGAGGCGTAGTCAGACAATCCAAAGGTTGAGGGCAGGCAGCAAGTATCAGATCGGGGACAGGCAGGAAGGTCAGGGTATGAAGCGATCAGCGTAGAGTCCGGAGTAGCAGGGTCACAACAGGAAAGCAGAAAATCATGCACAGCTAGGCTTCAGGAGTAACCTAATAACCAGGCATAGAGCAAGTTCAGGAAGTCCTTTAAATAGGCCTATTTGGCGCCAAACGAGCCGCGCAGCGCCGCACTGGTCGCGCGCACGAACCGACGTCATCAGAACGCACGCGCGTCCAAAACGACGCGCATCCAACTCGACGCCCGCGCACACCCGCACATCGGCACACCGAACCGGACGCTGCGCCTGGCCAGCGTGAGTAGCCTCACAGGTGCCATCCATTTTATGGTCTAGAATCTAGGCCATAAAACGGATGGCATCTTCATGGTCAAATTAATAATTTTTTCGTTGAAAAAATTCTCAGTTGTGACATTTTTCTAAATAAGGCATCCATATGAAAATGTTGACTGTTATTTATCAACCTGAACGTGTAGCACCACATTTTTGTGTTATTTCAGGCTATTGAGTTTATTAGTACCAATTTCACACAAGAAGCTGCTATAAATATTACAGATTTTATGGCACCATTAAAATTGAATCAAGTCATAACTAGAAATGCTTTCAATTATAGTATATGGACGTATTATTTTTCTCCAGTGGACTTACTCATTTTTGTTGGTCTGACACCAGCTATATAATTCCTGGTAAGTTTGGCATGACTGGACAATCTTTTGCTAGAATTTAGCAAACCGTGCAAAACAAATTATTTATTGTAGATATGATAGCCATGGATTGTACTAGAAAATGCTAAAGTTTCTATTTCCAACTTGAGTGAGATTTGTTGGCATTCTGCTGGCCTTAAGTATAGAATAAAAAAGGAAAGATTCAAGTAAGGAGTTTTTAGGAACAAATGTAAGATTTATCAAAGTCCGTCATCATGGCAGATACCAAAATAGATCTTAATTAACATCATGTACAAGCAGTGCGGAATCAGATATCTGTGCATCATATCAGATGTTGATATTTTGCACGCAGTACTTAATGTTTTCATCATCGGTTTAGAAAGGAACATCCATATCTTAAGTAAAAAAATAATTTATTGTCACGACCAGTGGCCCAAAACCCCACATAGGGTAAATATTTAAACTAACTCAGAGGGAGTAGAAAGTAAGGATGCTTGCAGACAGGTGTTTAATAGCCAATAAAAAGTAAAAGAGCAACTTACTGGCTCAGAAGTTCAAAGAAAAACAAAAGTCCAAGAACAGGTACAGTTCTCAAAGAGAAGCAAGATTTGGGAACTTTGGCAGGGGATAGAGCCCTGGAACAGAGTCAAACTGGAGCTAGAGATCAGGAACATAGGAACATAGACCAGGTGACCAGCAGAAATAGTAAATATGAACTGGCAAGGGGGAAAGTCGCCTCATGCATTAAATAAGGCACCTGCCAGTTAATGCAGAGCAGCTGAAATAATTAGCAGCGCCAGGGCTAACCATAGACCTCAATACAGAGTAAACCCATACCTCTAACCTGTCAAAATAGTAGAGAAGTAAGGGAACAGGCTGCAATGCAAAAGGTCCAAGGTTCAAACCCCACCAGAGAAATAATTCCTTATATTTATACATGTACTTACATATTTAATCAATTGCTGGGGATAACAGAAGACTTACAGTATATCTGCAACATTAGTCAATTTGTGTATGTCTCTGCACAGAAAAAAAATTTATTCTTTTATTGACTCCATAGAATATAATCACTGGTATGGTTGTCTTTCAGTGGGTTCTGGGAATAGTAGCTGACAACACCTGGGAGCTTGTGGGCTTGGTTCCCCTATTTTGGAATCTTCAAATGTTGGCTTCAAAACAAGGCACTTGGTCCCAACATTTCAACTGAACAGTATGTATGTAGTATGAGAGGTCAGTAATACAAGACCTAAGAAACTGAGATAGCATGGTAACCTTGGGAAAAATTAAATAAAATAACACCTAGAGACTCTGGTTCTAGCTACAGATATCATTAAAATTGATCATTAGAAATTCTAATTGGAGAAGGGGGTATGAAATCCAAGGTTTGGGGTTGGCAAAGTGAGAGGTGTGGCAGTGAGTAGTTTGCAGGTGGCAGTGACATTCATGATGGGGAAACTAGGCAAGATGGGGGTTACACATCACTAAAGTCATGTGTTCTAAGATAGATAGATAGATAAATGACATATAGATAGATAGATAGATAGATAGATAGATAGATAGATAGATAGATAGATACATCTAGGTAAAATCAATTGATTACTAAAGGAGCTACAATATGACTCCAAACTTTCATGTAAAGGATGAGAATCATTTTCCAAAATACTCATTTAAGGGATACTGTCATAGGAAAAATCAGTTAATAATGCTGCTCCAGCAGAATTCTGCACTGAAATTCATTTCTCAAAAGAGCAAACAGATTTTTTTAGATTTCATTTTGAAATCTTGACATGGGGCTAGACATATTGTCAATTTTCCAGCTGCCCCAAGTCATGTGACTCTGATAAACTTCAATCACTCTTTACTGCTGTACTGCAAGTTGGAGTGATATCACTCCCCTCCCTTTTCCCCTCCAGCAGGGGAACAATGGGAAGGTAACCAGATAACAGCTCCCTAACACAAGATAACACCTACCTAGATGTTCTAAGAAAGGCACTCAATAGTAAAAATTCATGTCCCACTTCGTTCCATTCAGTTACATTGAGAAGGGAAAAACAACAGCCTGCCAGAAAGCAGTTCCCTCCTAAAGTGCTGGCACAAGTCACATGACAGGGGCAGCTGGGAAATTGACAACATGTCTAGCCCCATGTCAGATTTTAAAACTGAATATAAAAAAAATCTGTTTGCTCTTTTGAGAAATTGTTTTCAGTGCAGAAGTCTATTGGAGCAGCACTATTAACTGATCTGTTTTGAAAAAAACATGTTTTCCCATGACAGCATCCCTTTAATTTAGAGAGCCAAATAGATAGATGACAGAAAGAGCTGGCTAAAGAAAGATAGATAGATACATCTAGGTAAAATCAATCATTTAAGTAAAGGATGAGAATCATTTTCCAAAATACAAAATAATTTAGACAATTTTGTCTTCTCTAAAACCATCTAAAACCAGCTCTAAGGTCTACTCATGCTCTTCCTATATAATACATCTGTGTTTTTGGCCCAGTTCAACCTATTATCTATAACAAAACCCAGGTATTTATAGTCCTCTACCATATCTAAGTTGAAGATCAGTTTTCAACTTTCTTAAATCCACTACAACAGTAACTCCTTAGTTTTGGCCACATCTAAATGTAAAGTTTGCAGTAAACCACCCCACAAAACTATCCATTACACTTCTATATTCAGCATCCCGTCCCCCTCTGATACTGGCCCCAATGACAGAGTTGTCTGAAAACTTTTGTAGGTGACATAATTGTGAAGAGTACCTAAAATCAGAAGTAAAGAGTGTAAACAAAAAAAAAAGACAAATTTGCCCCCTGTGGTACACCCATGCTACGGCAGACTTTATACCTGACATTATACCTGACATCCTTACATATTGGGACCTACTGGTAAGATCGGAGGCATTGGAGTTCCATGCAGCCATCTTCTGGGTTTTGGGTCAGCTGAGATGATGAAGTGGCACATGCGCAGTTGGAGAAATTTACCGGCTTGCGATAACTGGATGGAAATTGCCGAAGCATCGGAAGAAGACACACCAACCCAGAAGATGACTGCCTTGAACTCAGTTGCTTGAATCTGCGCAAAGGGGTAAGGAAAAAGTTAGGGGCATTCCCCCGGGGGGGGCAGTTTGGCTGGGGGGAGGATTGAAGGGGGTCTACGTGTGGTGGGGGTACAGGTTTTTTGTTTGCTAAAGGGTTGAATTCTCCTTTAAAGGCAGTTGTTGGAATTGATACAATAGTTGCTAATATTGCAAAGACACTGCTTATAATTGTAGCTTTAGAAGGTGAAACTTGAAACGTTAAACTTCAGTGTTAGCAAAACAATCACAAATAGAAAATAGAGCATCACTGCAAAAAGTCTTTATTTCTGGTGAACTATCTGAAAGCAACTAACCTGGGTAAAAGTGTTTGAAGGTGAACCAAGCCATTTTATGATTTCGTGGACAAGCATAATATCCAAGCCTATTATGATACCAAAATCTCTAGTTAGTATAGATATTGGTATATACAGTGTATGTGGCTGTATGGAGGGGTCAGTGTATGAATGTATGGATGCTGGGTATCATTTGGAGGGGTTGAACTTGATGGACTTTTTTCTTTTTTCAACCCAATCTCTTTATGTAACTATGTAATAGAATGTCCTTCCTATGCATGTCAGACAATGATTTGAAACTTTCATTAATATTATAGGAAATAGCAACAGGAAGCAGTAGTGTATTTCCTGGTGCAGCATTAGCAGAATAATTCTTGTGGAGAAAGGAATAATCAGCTTCAATGCAGTCATTTCTGCAAGTGTTCTTTTATTTTAGCAGTGCAAAACGCTACATGTTTCGGGTCAAGCCCTTTTTAAAGCAACACTTTAAAGAATTATTCTGAATACTTTAAGGGGTTACACAGACTCCTGGAATTCTACAGCTATACGAACTTTGTGAATAAGTCTGGGCCAGCATCTTGTTTTGCCTTACAGTATTAGCAGGCACTACTCTCCATATTGAAAAATGAACTGGATATAACATTCTTAAAATGTAAGTTATTTTTCCCCAACATCACATGGCTCGTCTTCCCATAATGGTGCCTTATTTTGATGAGCAAACATTGACTTTTATTGCTTGTGTCCCTTAGTGACTCTGTATCCTAAGAACAGATTAGGTGTTCTAGGTGATTTAAACTAAGGTACAACAAGTAAACATGTTGTTAAAATACATCACATGCTTTTCACAGGACAATGCATTTTTTGCCCTGTAGTGATAATAAATGTACTAAACTTTCAGAACTCCCTGTACACTTGGAGGTGTGACTGAATTCTCTTCATAAGAGTGCACGCTAGTTCACTTTATAGTCCATTTCCAGCATATTTGAAAGTCACAAGTTTACATGCTATCGCAAGAAACAACGACTGAATTGCTTGAATTTATTATTTCATTGAAGTGAGCTTCACAAATATATATCATTTGCAAAACCGTCATAACACATAAAACATGTCTCTAAAAGTGTTGAAGTGGTCATAATGTGCCATAGCCCTTGAGTTAAAGTAATTGCTGTTAAATGGGGTATCACGTGGAAGGATGCATCAGTTAATAGTGCTGTTCCTGAAGAATTCTGCATTGAAATCCATTTCTCAAAAGAGCAAACAGATTTTTTTATATTTCATTTTGAAATCTGACATGGGGCTAGACATATTGCCAATTTCCCAGCTGCCCCAAGTCATGTGACTTGTGCTCTGATAAACTTCAATCACTCTTTACTGCTGTACTGCAAGTTGGAGTGATATCACCCCTCCCTTTCCCCCCCCAGCAGCCTAACAACGGAACAATGGGAAGGTAACCAGATAACAGCTCCCTAACACAAGATAACAGCTGCCTGGTAGATCTAAGAACAGCACTCAATAGTAAAAAACCATGTCCCACTGTGTTCTATTCAGTTACATTGAAAAGGAAAAACAGCCTGCCAGAAAGCAGTTCCCTCCTAAAGTTCTGGCACAAGTCACATGACCGGGGCAGTTTTCAAAACTCAGTATAAAAAAATCTGTTTGCTCTTTTGAGAAATGGATTTCAGTGCAGTCTACTGGAGCAGCACTATTAACTGATGCCTTTTTTTTAAAAAAAGCATGCTTTCCCATGACAGTTTCCCTTTAAATGCATTGCACAAGGGCCAACTAACCAATGGCTCAAAATGTCTATTATAGTAATAAAAATACCAATGTGTGAAATAGAATTAATTCTACTGAATGCAATAGATTTGAATCTTTGCAACTGATATTAGACAAGCTGGCACAGATGTACAGCTTGATTAGTGTGACATGATAAAGAGACCTTTAGCTATTTGAGGAGATACAGGCTTATGCCCAACATTCTGAAGGAAATAAAATTTAGGTACTTTAGATTAGAAAAGGATTTGGATTGGAATGATTTCTTATGGTGGGCAGATTGCATGAACAAAATGTGTGTTTTGTCACCTTTATTGTTCTGCACTCTATCTTCCAAATCCAGTGACATGCAAACTTTAACCAACTGATGCTTTACACTGCAGGATACCCCCTGCCATTGGACCTCTTGCTCTTTCAAATAATAATGGTGAGTAAATATGTTGCTTCTGTTCCACACAAGCACATGCCCAGACTAAACTCTTTACCTGACTCATACTGAGTCATAAGAGGTTTTGTAGCAAGGGCTTGCCCATAATATGTTTCTCTAGGAAAATACTGACACATTCACAGCCACAAGTGCAGCATTAAGACGCAACAGCAGCCCATGAGTAACTAATGTATTGTAGCTACCTAACCTTTTACTCCCAAAATATTTTGTTAAATGGCAACTGTTGACCCACATGACTTTAAGAGCTACATGTAAATGATAATATTAAGACTATAAGAATATTCAACAGTACCTCTATGATTGTAGAAGTAAGTTATTTTGTAGCAAAAGTTGCAAAAATGTTTCATGTGATTTGGAAAGTTGTTTAGATTGACATTTTCTTTCATTATCTAAAAATATGTTTGGCTAGTGATCCCCTTTAATAGTTTATGGGCTCACTGAATTCAAAGTTTCTACCAGAGTTCTATGAAAGAAATGAAGTGGCATACACAGAATCTTACATATCTCTGTTGACCTATAAATGTTCTAAAGCTCTGATTGCCTACAATCTGACTCTGCACCAACATTCTAATAGTTTTTTTCCCTCCAGTTTCCCACTAGCTGTTCCACTTCTCTTTGGTTACACACAGACTAGCAATCAAACATTTTATTGTAATGTTTTAGGCTTCCCTATACAATGTAAGCAGCTCACAATTAATGTGCTTTTACACCGACAGACATTGGCCCTCAGTGGTCAAGTCAGTAGATTTGTTTACAAATATGTGAAGTCAAAATAAAACTTTACCAGAATGTTAAGTGATTGGACTTAGCTTAAAAAAACAGTTTGACAATTATTGTCTGCATCATATACAGTATATGTGATGTGGACAAACTCAATTGAAATTGTGTCACAAATTGTTCCTGAATGAACAGGCCAAGAAGCCAATTGACCCATATACACTGTCCTTCCTTGTTAGAGAACCTCATTTCCACTGTGGTACAACTGTTCATAGACAAAAAGGCTCCCATGTTTCAATTACTTCTAAACACAGCACCCCGACAGCTCCTTAAATAGACAAAGAGTAGGGATTCTATCTGATTGGCTAATGTTGAAGGCAAGGGGCGCATACTAATAATCAGTGTATTTTCCATGTTCCTTTATCCTGTTTGACAACCCCCATTTTTTTCTAGTGAAACAGAGCATACATAAATTTCATAGCAAAACTGTACCAGGCAGCAAAGGTTTGCTCATCACTATTTCATAAAATTACAACTTTCTGGTCAAATATGTCATGTGTATGTACAGGTATGTGTTGAATTATTTTCCTTTGCTGGAGGTGTTTGTATGTTCTACTGAACTGTATTCTCAGTGTAAAACAATCTATGCTGAAAACATTCTGCTTTTAAGATATATTGATGATTAACATATGTGAATTATTTGTGAGTTTTACATTAAAATGCTGGAAGAATGTAGCTGTATAAAAATGTTATACAGTATGAAAATGTCAGAAACACAGGAAAAATCTGCTAAAGGTCCTTAACACTCACATAGCTCTAGTGGTGTTAATAATGTATGCTATTTCTTATAATTATTTCAGTTTACTGTGTTCACAGTTTACACTGTGGTCAGACCTTTGCTTCTGCTGCTATTTGCATTTCTAAGAACACACTGGGGCTGCCAAATAGCTTTGGCTGACGCAGTTTCCATAAATTTTAAGCAGGTAATGACATCTGTTTATGCTCTCTGCCATTTATTTCCTCATTCTGTTCGTTTCTCTCTCCCTCTTAGCTTATGCTTTCCTACTGTGCCCTTACAGAATGTGCAAAAAGAGAAAGCTAATAATGTAACAGCTCTTCATTACTACATTTTATCCAGAATAATAAAAAAAGGTCAGGCTGGCAAAGGGTTAACAAAGTAGGAAATGATTCAGTGCATTGTGGCTGCATTCTAGACTGTGCGAGATAGCTGCTAGTTTCTGAGAATACCCCCAAGAGTTCATAGAAAGATCTGCTATCTCTCCCATGCAGGAACATACACTTGCTTCTGCAAGATCGCTTCACTAACTCTGCCTTTCATACTCTGCACTATATATATGGACCATATGCATATATCTGTGTGTGTGGATAGATATTATAAAATGATTACATTTTGTGGTCACAACAAAGTGAAAAGCAGAACTGATAGAAATATGCAACCCCTCATCTGATTGCCCCTAAAATCCTATGCAATTTAAAGGGGTTGTTCACCTTTGAGTTAACTTTTAGTATAATGTAGAGAGTGATTTTCTGAGACAATTTGCAATTGGTTTTCATTTTTTATTGTTTGTAGTTTTATAGTTATTTAGCTTTTTATTCAGCAGCTCTCTAGTTTGCAATGTCAGCAATTTGGTTTCTAGGGTACAAGTTACCCTAGCAACCCTGCATTGATCTGAATAAGAGACTGGAATATGAATAGGAGATGGACTGAATAGAATGATAAGTAATAAAAAGTGGCAATAACAATACATGTGTAGCCTTACAGAGCATTTGTTTTTAGATGGTGTCAGTGACCCCCATTTGAAAGCTGCAAAGAAACAGAAGAAAATTGCACATCATTAAAAAACTATGAAACATAAATAATGAAGACCAATTGAAATGTTTCTTAGAATTGTCCCGTCTACAATATACTAAAAGTTAACTTGAAGGTGAACCACCCCTTTAATAAGAGACTGTGGATTCCCTTCACCTTCCAAACACTTTAAGTTAATTTGTTTTCAGATTGTTCATCATAAATAAAGACTTTCTAAAATTGCTTCCATCTTTTATTTGTTACTGTTTTCCCAACATTTAAGTTTAAATTTCAATATTCATGTCTCTAGTGTTTGTCTGGCAGCTCAGTGATCCATTTGACAATGGATTAATGAAATATTCTACATGGCTAAACTCCTTTGGTTTCTATCATTATTTTTAACACATACATTTATTGTGTTTGGGAGCAGAAATTAGTTTTGGATTGAGTTTTAGCTTGAATAGGAAAAGATACATTTAAGCTACTACTAGCTTGTGAGCCTATTTTTATTCTGTAATCCTGGTTTTAAAGGGATACTGTCATGGGAAAACACATTTTTTTTTCACGACGCATCATTTAATAGTGTTGCTCCAGCAGATATATGCACTGAAATTCAATTTTCAAAAGAGTGAACAGATTTTTTATATTAAATTTTGAAATCTGACATGGGGCTAGACATATTGTCAGTTGCCCAGCTACCCCCAGTCATGTGACTTGTGCCTGCACTTTAGGATGGAACTATTTTCTGGCAGTCTGTTATTTCTCCTAAAGGTAAGGTCACAGGGGCAGATTCAGGGAGATATAGTCACCTGGCGACTAGGGTTTTTTTGATGGTTGATCCCAATGTTATTAATAGGAAAAAAGCTAAATATATAGGAAGGCCGGTATTTTTTTCAAGAAAAGGTAGCAAACCTACTGATGACTAATCGCCTCTTCTTCTGGGCGACAATGTCCCCAAACTGCCTTCCGCCTATACTGAGTAAACACCAGCGCAATGGCACTCACTGCACTTCGATTTCCGAAATCGCCCAAAGTTTCCTCGTGAGGCTACTTTGGGCGACTTCGGAAATCGAAGCACACAAGTGCATTGCCACAGGAGATTTTTCATTTTAGCAGGCAGAAGTCAGGGGGAAGGCAGTTCATGGACATTGTCACAAGAAGAAGAGGCAATTAGTCGCCAGACAACTAAATCTCACCAAATCTGCCAGTGTGCCCCTGCCCTTAGGCTAAGGCCAGACGGGGAGATTCGGGGGCATTTTGTCGCCTGGCGACTTCTCGCCGCGACTTGTAGCCCCGAACCTCCCCGAATAGCCAAGTCCTGGGGCGCACCGGCGTTGCTTGAAAACGCCGGCGCCTATTCACACGGAGCGGCGCACTTTTTGAAATCGCTCCAAATTGACTCGCGAGGCAATTTGGAGCGATTTCAAAAAGCGCGCCGCTCCGTGTGAATAGGCGCCGGCGTTTTCAAGCAACGCCGGTGCGCCCCAGGACTTGGCTATTCGGGGAGGTTCGGGGGCTACAAGTCGCGGCGAGAAGTCGACAGGCGACAAAATGCCCCCGAATCTCCCCGTATGCCCTAGCCCTTAATGTAACTGAATCAGTCTCAGAAGGACTAGCTTTTACTATTGAGTGCTGTTCTTAGATCTACCAGGCAGCTGTTATTTTGTGTTAGGGAGATGCTATCTGGTTACCTTCCCATTGTTCTTTTGTTAGGCTGCGGGAGGGGGGTGATATTACCCAAACTTGCAGTACAGCAGTAAAGAGTCACTGAAGTTTATCAGAGCACAAGTCACATGACAATATTTTTTTTACACTTTTGAAAAATAGATTTCAGTGCAGAATTCTGCTGGAGCAGCACTATTAACTGATGTTCGTTTGTAATAAATGAATGTAAAGCATTTCATAGTTGCTGGCACTATAAAGTTAAATTATAATAAAGATTATGATGATAATGAACCTGACTCCCTCCAATTCAGTATTGAGCAGATGCAGTATTGTTAATAATGCATGTTCCTGACAGACTATAGAGACCATAAAAATATGCTTACAATAATACATGGAGAACACTTTTATATTTTGATAGAACTTTGACCTGATTTACCTTCTTTTATAAAGTATGCATATGTGGCTGGGAGCCTTAGTTAGGATCATGGCATACTGTACGTCACGGCAAGCACTTAGCCCACTTCCATGCCTGTGGTTTTGTGGGATGCCTCTTTCCATTTGCATTTCATTGCTTGAAAAGATACCTCTGCCAGATAAAGACGCGTTTCACAAACTTGTTTCCTGGCTCCTTTACACCATGCATTGCTCTGTGTAGCCTGACTGTAGGCAGATCATGTGTTTGCCACAACAAGATGGTATTTGCACACGTTCCTCCTTTCTACTTTACCCAGGCGTTTGTGACTTAAAACTATATTCAAGATTTTATTTGAAATCTCGATCATATTCTATATTATATGGCACTATAAGCTAAATGCTGAGGAAAGTACCCTGACACACTGGAGTCCAACATTAAACTTAGATCAAAGTTTCTTATACTGAATTGTGATTTTTGCTAGGATTAACCATTGCATTCTGATTAAACATCTTTCTGTGCCGGCAGTGCGACTTTGAATGTTTGAACAGTATTTGCAGACACTTGCAACCATAGCTGGGATATTGGCAGTGGTGTTCCATATTAGTCACGCCTCTATGATAAGATAAGTTACAGAATATCTGCCGTAGAGCTCAGTATTTCTTGCCTTTATATGGATGTATATAACAACAATCGTTACTGACCCTTAAAAGGGGTTGTTTTTAGTGTGATGTAGAGACTGATATTCTGAGACAATTCACAGTTGGCTTTCATTTTTTATTATTTGTGGTTTTTGAGTTATTAAGCTTTTCAATCAGCAGCTCTCCAGTTTGCAGTTTCAGCAATCCGCTTGCTAGGGTCCAAATGACTGATTTGAATAAGAGACGTGAATGTGAACAGGAGAGGGTAATAGAAAGATGAGTGATAAAAAGAAGCAATAACAATGAATGCGTAGCTTTACAGTGCAATGATCTAGAGGTTGCTGCTGTTCCTGGGGGGGAGACAGGTTTTCCATGACACAAAGCCCATTGTTTTCTGTTATGTTTTCAATATACAACAGAACTTTGTCAGCAAAATATAAGCACATTCTGACTACAGTGAACAGCATCAAATGTTTGCATATAAAAGACCACATGAGAATAAAATATAACCTACTTACTGGAATCACGCCCACACACCTACCCCACGTAATTTTAGTATTTTGACAATTCCAGCTGTGGCATAAACATGTTTTCTTTTTAATGTAACTTAATTAAAATAAACTGCATTAACTGTAAGTTCTGAGTCATCACTTTCAATTCCATGCTTCTTGGCAACTCTATGCTTCTTTTACTCATGAGACACAATTGTCTACAAAGTTTCTTTTATGCCAAGAACAAGAATTCAAGGGTGATTCAGTCATTGTTTGTCATTGTTTGGTCCTTCAGGTCTTGCTAAAATAAGATCTCAGTAGTGTCTTGAGCACAGGGTTCAATGGTATATCAAACTAGAACAGATCAAAATAAATACTATAAACAAGTGGTCCCTGTGTGCCTTGAAGTCTTGTGGATTGTGTATTTATTTGGCAACTCAGCCAGTGATTGTCAGGTCAAAAGATATTGCTGAGAACAGTATTCTGTAGTTATGCAACAAGCGCAAGTATTAATAAACCACTTTCCTTACTCTCAAAGTTTCCCCCAGTCTGATATCCTACAATAATTGGTTAACACTCTTTGGTGCAACTGATTAAAGGTTACTGAACTGGATCAAGCTTTGCCCCTCTTACTTTATAACATTATTGTATGAACAGTAATGGGATGAAATACTGGGAGTACTGATTAGGGAATGCCTTTTAGACACCTCTTGTCAGAGAAAATGATTGAATACCCCATTGGCCTACCCTAGCATACAGATGTTAAACTGACAACTTTTGTGCTTTGAGCTTTGAACAGGTTGAAGTTGACATACATGTCATTTCAGCTTCCCAATATAGTGCTACAAAAACTGGAGAACTCAAAATCTGTTTAAATCAGTCTATTCTGCTTAGTGTTACACTCTCACTGGATCATATCTACCTGCATAAAGTAATCCAGGGATACTGCAGTGTGACATGGGAAGAGAATAGATGCAGGAGATGGAGATAACTTTATAATTATTGATTTTCAGTTTATAAAACATAGAAAGAGAATACAAATTAAATATTCACAAAATATACAAAACATTTCCTTTATATCACACATCTGTACCACAGAATGGAATACAATTGGCAATTAGCTTTATGGAATATATACATATATATTTTTAAATATTATATGTATGAAAAAAATAAATAAATACATTCTTCATTGAAATGCCCTTAAATAATCTATGGCTATGTGCAATTGCCAGCTACCTCCCAGTTACCTCCCTGTTGATGTATAAGTATTGGGCAAGTTTGAAGGCAACTTCCCACTAGGTTGCCTGTCAATCCATATAGTTCACTGCTGAAGAACTGGATGAGCACAAACACCAAAACCACTAGAATATTCTTTTGGCCAGGAGACTTCACTTAAGAAATCATGGCATCATTTTGCTACAAATTGCTACAAATTATAATTATTTTCGCAATTTGATGCCATTCTGGATACCAAACTTAACTTTTAATAACAACGGAGTGAGGGTTCACCTGCCTATCTGCACATCAGGTCAAGTTGGGTCAAAACTGGCCCCTGAATATATGAAGATACTCTATACTCTGAGAACTTTTCAGGTCACTGCTTCACTCATCAGGCTTTTCAGCCTCCACCAAAATAAGTAAAGGCCTCGGTTAAATTGGTCATTTTTCAGACATCCTAAAATAATCCATTTTGTCCTGTATGCGCAATTTTTCCCATAAACATGTATTTATAGTTTTCCTAACCCTAACTGTAGCCCTCACCCTAAAGCTAGAGTGGATTATGCAGGAGGATAAAGGAAGGAGCATGGAGTAGGGCTGAACAAGAAGGTAAGAATACAGGGTCTTGTCAAATACAGAAGGAGCAGAAAGGATAATGATTTTTGTAGAGGGCTCATGTAAAACTCTTAGGTTACCTAGGAAGTGACATGGTTACTTTCCCATTTAGGACAAACTAATATGCATAGGACGTCCTAAAATGAACACCATACTCCCCACCCCCAGGCCGGTCCTTTAGGAACCCTTCTGTCAGCTGGGTTTTCTGTCACTTAATTTGTAGTCACAGTTTTACACTACAAGACCAATGCTTCTTCTGTCACTAACCATCTAAAGTGACAAGCACATTGTTGCAGTCTAACTCTGCACAACAGGACATTTATTCATTCATAGGTGCCAAGCTTTCTTAAAAAGAAACCTTCTCCCATAGTGGACAGGAAGAAAAAGAGTTCAAGCCTGCAAATTGGATATTCTTGAACCTGAGGCCAGCATTGGCACTAAATGAACAGTTTCCTTTCCAGTATGAGCTTGACATTTTTTTCATTATGTTAGTGCTCCAATTTGCTGACTGTATGTAGTTTCCTGCTGCTTTCTCTCTGAACAGAGCTATTGTTTTGCAACTGCTGGAGAAATTAGAATATGATGTCACTGACAATACCACCCGCTTAGTAATAAATAAAATACCACATTGTGCAAAAGTACAAATGCTTTGCAACAGCTGCATTTCATATGGCAGATCTTGGCTTTCAGTTCAGGGTTTTTTTTTTTTAAGAGAAATAACGTTAAGCGAACAAAACCAGAAGCATCCGTGACACGTTTCACAAATCGGTAACCACACTTAGCAAAAGGTATAGTTATATATGTCTCTAACACCACTTCTCTTGCACAATAACTTAGCAATAACATTACATAGGCATCATAACCTCACATATTCGCTTGTGTAATCACTAGTCATACATACTGGGGGACAGTTATTCAGCTTGTTGTAATGGGCCAAAGTCCAAACTGTATTGATATAAAGGTGTCTGTGGGTCACTAAGGATGGACTGAAGGTCATAAAAACCCTTTTGGTAGGGCCTGTACAGCTCATGATTCAGGGTTTTCAGCTGGATAGAATTGTGCTGAGCTAGCTAAAGGCATTTCTAATTTATCTGTGTCCCAGAATCAAGGCTATAAATCTCTGGAAAGCAAATTGGAATTTTTTCTCTCCCTAAGATTAAGGGTATTAATTATTAAAGTCCAAATGCTAAAAACTTTTTTTAAAACCTAAAAATCCAAATATTTAATGGAAAAAAGAATAGAATTTTTCAAGATTTAGTATACCCCGATGATGCAAAGAAATCAGAATCCAAAAATACTCCATCTTCAACCTTTCCAGGTCCTGTAGAAGACTGTAGAGGTCCTAATTGCAATTTAGATATTTACAATATTTAGATATTTATATATTATGGTCTGCTCTGGGTTTCGTACTGTATTTCACAAAAAATAGGCATGAAGGCTTTTTAGGCATCAAGTCCAAAAAGTTCAGATTTTTTTGGAAACAATCGGAAAAAGTTGCAGTTTTCGAACGATAAACCGGAAAAGTTTAATTTCTTAAGGTCAGATTTTTTTTCATGTTTTTTTAATGATTAAAAAAAGGGTAAATCATGGATTTTTTTTATTAAAAACATGAGGACAATTCGGATTTTGATAAATAACCCACTAAGAATTCTCTAGGAACCACCTGATGGTTTTAAATTAGTAGTGAGCACAACTTTCCCTTGTTTGTTATAGTTCATATAGGAGCAGTGACAGCTCCTTGTTGTAGCTCCCACCCTTCCCAGCTATAGTCAGGTGATCCCACTAGTGTCTAATAAAAAGGCAACCAATTTTGGGAGTTTTACTTTGAAAGCAGCAAGTAAGTTGCAGGTAAAACTTAGTCCCTTTGTAAAATGTATAATGAAGCAATAGAATTCTTAATGAATCAGATGAAAATTGAGTGTAGGACTGGCCAGATATGGGATGACTTTGACGTAGTTGGCCAGCTTAAATATATTGCAATATATGGACAAACTATCCCTGTTTTGTTTAAAGGGTAAGGCATTTTTAGTAGCTGTATGCACAAAATGTCTCAGTGTTTTAAATATATTGATAATGGGTTGAGTGCAGAGGACCTTTTGTATTTACAAAAACAATGGCTGTGATAAGTCAGCGGAACTCACCCTGCAAGGGCACGAAGCGCGTTAGTTGCTGCACTTACCCACTGCCATGTACATGCATTGTGTGTTGGAATAATGCTGCATCTTTATAGCACAATTCAGCGACTCCTCTTGATGTTTGACAATTTTCGACCTTTTGTATTTGTCTATATATATTTTGTGGTCACAGCCTCATTGCACCCCCGCCTAATGGTTTTAAATTAGTGGTGAGCACAACTTTCCCGTGTTTGTTATAGTTCGCTAAGAAAGCATTGCTATAATTTATTTACACCATAAACATGTTAAAATATCCATCTTTTATTTTGTGAGTTTGAATACTCACATCATTCCCTGAGAAGTGCAACCCGCAATTTAATTTCCTTATTACAGTGACCGAAACTTGAGCTTGTACACTAACAAACAAGGGGGACCATTAAATCGGGGAACCCGCTATCATATTGCATTGTGAGTGTTTGAGCCCCATTTGCATGTTACCTAGGATTACATAATAACTGACTGACTTTGAATCATTGTTCTGTAACATGTTGTGATCTGAAGCCAGAACAAATATTTAGGAAGCAGCCTTCATGTTCTGAGTGAAATCTATCGACAATTCCTTGTGAGAAAAATAAACACTCAGTACAGAGTACAGAATAATCTGTTGACATAACTAGGCATCTTGTGACATGTTGTGAAAAAGAGGGAATGGAAAACAAGTATTTCCAGCACTGGGAACCTAACAAATAGGACTTACCTGGATTCATAGGCTCACTGCATTAATCTTGCCTACTTTGGATTTTACTGGAAACTGCTACATGGATGTGTATTTTCCTATTACAGTATAATGTTACAGAACATAATTTAAAAGCAAATAAGTATGGTAAAGGACACAGCAAAGGAATATAAGTTGTTGGGTCAATCCTTGCGTTCAATAGGCTTGCAATCTACATAGATGGGTGCCATTCAGGGCTATGTGATTTCCAAATGACTTTATTTTCACGATTCTTTTTTTCTGCCTCAAAAAGCATGTTTGTTTCATGTCTTGGCCCAGTATACAAGTGTTTCTGCAGCCTGAAGTAGAAACCGCTTGACCACCAACAGGATAACAAAACAATGAAGTTTGACTCATACCAGTAAAAAAATCACCAACAATGGACAAACATTCAAATGTGCCGGTCCCACCAAGTGTATTTGAGAGAGGCAGAGAGAAAAAGAGAAAGAGAGAGAGAGAGATTTTAATGGGACATTTGACTCTACAATGATTACACCAGTTTTCCCTTACAGAAATTTTATGGGCAACTTGTTGACTCACAATAGACAATTAAAGCCAGCTCCACCTTTCTTCTACTTTAACTCCTAGAAATGTTTGGCGTTTTAACCATTAATATTTTTTTAATTGCATTCTCCAATAGTCTACCACAAATAATGATTTTTTTCGATTGCTTCTAAACTTATAACCAAGTGCTGGTCCAGTATAAAAATATGTCAGTATGAAACATACTTTTAAATAAGTAATTGTTTTTGTTTTCCTCCCTCTCGTGTTTCTTTGGAGCAGATTGCTAAACAAGATTGCTGACTGTCATTGACTTCATTTCTCTATACCAAGAACAGCAAGAAAACACAGGGGCATGTTTATAAAAAAATATATATATCAGCACAGGAATAGGCCTGGCATTTGTCTCAAACTTATCTTGCCACCTGCCATACCAAGCAAATATATTAAAGTGCCCATTTTCCTATTCCAACCTGGCAATTTCCATAAAGTCTAATTCCATTTCTGGTCTTTCAGTCTGAACTAACTTTGATTAGGAATTGCTCAGAGGTAAGCTCTGCATCAAAATAATATTGATATGAAACCACTGCCTATACATATTGTAATGATGAATTCAGTGTTCACCTTCAAAACTAGGTATATACTTGCATTATAGATACATCCAAGTGATCAGCTGTATGAATGCATGGTAGGCAGTTGTATAGTAGGGTGGCCCCTATTGCAAAAAATATAGGCTACATTTTAAGGGCCAAGGGGGCATTGAAATATTCTTGGTGCCACATGTTCAGCATGATTCTATAATAGGTTTGCCCCTTCTATAGCTAATGAGATGCAGGTTCTTCCCCAATACTCCTACATTTTATAATATACTTAATATAAAATGACTGTGAACTGCCGGTAAAAGCTGATTATCAGGATAGATAGGGGACCGGTATCAACCGGATGCACACGGATAAGATTTAATGTAAATGAAGAGAATGTAAAACTATAGAGAAATATGTATGGAAGTGTGACAACACAAGGTAAAAGTTTATATTTGTCGTTATCCAAAATGGGATTCCATTCCATTCAATAATTAAATGAAATATGTAGCTAAGAACATGCTTAAAAACTACTGTGTCAATTACAGCAATTATTTGGCTTCCTTGCAGAGTGCAAAACAAACATATACATTATACTGAAACATCTAAATAGCATCTAATTACCTATGACAATCCCAATCAATTCCCTGTTTATCTTCCTTTAATTATCTAAATGATCTAAATAAACAACACTAAAGCTTGAGGAATGATTTTATAGAGGCCTATATAGCCAGTCATGCATATTTGTGTAAGGGCTATGGCAGATGGAACAATTTGTCAACTATGCTTAATGTCCAAGCTGGAAAAGAATCACATGCGACAAACCATCATATCTGCTGCAGCCTAAAGAAGGATCTGGCTGCAAAAATAATTAGCTGCACCTTAGTTATTGGCCAGTATCATAAAATGATTTAATGGTGCAGGTAAAACGCTGAGGGACCCTTAAAACAGAGTTATGTGTGAGCTCTGCAGCAAGCTATTGTAAATAATATCTTCTAGGTAGGGCAGGATTTTGGTAATTAATCTTGGGAGACACAATTGCTCATATCCATAGATGCCCACAAATGATGCTCTTTAGTACTACATATACATAAATGTGGACTTTGCTTGGATCATATAATATGTTCTGAACAAGTGATTCATTACAGCTATTTTTGTGCGGCATTCGTGTTCTTGGGGTCTTCAAACTCAGGGTCGCTTGTCTTTATATTTATTTGTGTATTTGTTTGATAATTACCTATTGAGTGCAGAGAATAGTGTATTTTGCTGCATCATTTGTTTTTTTTTTCTACAAACTCTGGAGAGTGGGGCCCTAATTTAAAAACAAATCTATATAAAATAACCCATGAACCAGATTTTTTTCATGTACCCATGAATTTGAACTTTGATATCTTTCTGGGCTTTCTTCTGAACCCAAGATACCAGTCCCATCTCTGGTCAGCCCCTATCATACTTTTTAAATAGTGACATGATGAATGCAAGGAGTCCAAGTGCCCTATTCCATTCCACAAAGCTAGGGTTGCCACCTTTTTGGCCAATGGTATCTGGGCAGGGGGCAAGGCCATGACACGGCAGGCAAGGTATAGTAACACATTGGTGCCAGGGCTGTGACATCATGGTTGGGGACTATGAAGCGGCAATCGCTGATTGGCCGGTCACCACATCAATTATAGGAAATTCTGCCCAGTTTTCTTAATTTGGAAAAACGGGCAGGCAGCTTTGACCCAGTCAGCCCTTCAAAGCCAATGGCAACTCTACTCCAAGCATTTAATGACACACTGTGATCCAAAAGCACTTCATAACACACTGCAGCCCCCATACATTTCATGTCAAACTGTGTCCCCCATTTAATAAAAGATAGAGTGACAACCCCTCAGCTCATACCCTGTACAGACTTTAAAATCAATGGTCCCTTAGTCTCTGAAGTTAGGCAGCTGGTGCTGAGAGAGTGAGTTATTCCACTGCATAGGGACCGCATTTCATATTTCAAACAGGGAGTAAAGCTTACTAACAGATACCTACAGCAACCAGTCATTAACCAATCACCAATAACTTTTGATCAGTTTATTGGAAAATAGCAGCAGTTAACTGACTGTATGAACCTAACATTAATATACGCAGGATATGACAGGGACTTTAGACCAGGCCCGGACTGGCAATCTGTGGTTTCTGGCAAATGCCACAGGGGCTGCTGTAAGGTCCCATAGACAATCACTATTTAGTGGGCTGGTGAAGGAATATTTGGGCCTCTGTGTACTTGGAATACCAGGGCCTATTTTGACTCCCAGTCCAGACCTGCTTTAGACTGTAAGTTCCACTGGTGCAGGAACTGATCTGAATGACATTCTCTTTAAAGCTCTACATACATGTGTCAGTGCAGTATAAATAAAGCATGATGATGTTATTACACAGACATTCTTTGATTATTTCTCATATCTGAATGACAGGCCCAACCCTGTTTTATTGCCTACATATGACTTGCAGTGGGTGAGTGAAGAGGTGCTTGGGTTGTATTGCAAGAACGCAGAGCAGAAAGCCATGTCATCGATTACTACTGATTTTACTTGTGTCTAGTTACCCTTTCTTTAAAATGAAGAAGAATTGTATATGAAGGTTTCTGTTTAATAAGGTTATCAGAGGGCAGCAGGAAATTCAGTTGCTTAATATCTATAAACAAGGAGCAGCTGCAAGCTTGATGTACAAATTATTCATTTTCCTGTAGTCCAGTGTCTGTTAATAATTGTGTGCATTAGTATCTGTTAATTCTGTTAAAACTGGAATCTGACCTTACTGCATTAAAAATGCACTACAGTGGGCAACAACCTTCCTGAAAATGGCATCCTTCGCTAACATTAGACTTTCTGCAAGTAAATTACATTATTTTCAGCTTAATCCTGAGAAAAGCAAAGGATTCTAATATTAGTGAAGGGGATGCCATTTGTGGGAGGAGATCTGTCACCTGTGTAGCTTCACTACCAGCATCAAATCTTACTGTGCTGCTCCTCAAAATCAAGATCCAGTTTCCAACAGTCATTCAGAATTCTGATTAAATGCCTCTTACACTCTTTTATTCAGGACTGATTGGGAGAAGCATTAAGGGGAGCAAAGGGGTTATTGAAGGTTCCCTTTTCATACTCGCTACGTTCCTTCACGTGATTTTGTGTCTTCATCAGACACGCATGCCCTTTGTGAGACAGACACTGCCCCAGTCATGTTCTACTCAGCTGTTACAAGTTGCCCAACTTGTGTTTTTTACTCATAACCACATGGTTTGAGAGATTAAGCAATTTTATATGCCTCACCTACCTTTTATATTTCAGGGCACTTTTGTGTTTTTGCAAATTTTTATATTTATGATATTTTTAATTGCCACGGAGTTGCAGTAAAATGCATTAAACATCTCGGAAAATTATTAGGAGTAGGTGTGCTCTGGGATTCAAGTTTGAGTCCTGCATCAGTTCAAGTACTTGTGGGTACCCTCAAAGTGGTCAAGTTTTGGGCAGAAAGACCCCAGTTCCCTGACCACGTGGGCAGTCCAAGGTTTCCCTGCCTGGGTACCTGGGCTGATTGCAGGCTAAGGTCCCCCCATCTCTTCAATTTAAAACTAGCCTTTTCCCCCCTGACCTGGTTTATCTGGTTTCAGAGAGAAGTCACTTCCGGTTTGTGGTGGTCCCAGGTTGGGCTGAAGCTTGGGGCAATGTGGGTAGGTTGCGGCAGTGGGAACTGGGCATGTAATAGCAGGTCTAGGTTCAGTTACTGGGTCGAGGGGCATGGGTCTGACTCTGCCCAACTGGACCTGCATAGGACTTTAATTCAAGTACACAGAGGCCAAAACAGCCTTCATTAGGTTTAATAGTGATTCTGCATTTTACAATAGTCCCTCTGGCATTTGTGAGAATCAGTAGATTGTCTGGTCCTGGCTAGGTGACTCAAAGCTCTCAAAGCCTATGATTCAATGGGTGTCATCCTCACCTGTTAAGTGTCAACTCCTGCTCTGTAAGTGCTAAGCTCTCACCTGCTGACATTTCAAACATACCAGTGCAGAAGTGGACTGAGAGGTGGAATTGGATGTGGTGTTAATGGGAGGTGATGTAGTTCAATATGCCCAGTTCATCTACAAATCAGTGATTTTAGAAACAAAAATATTTCTGTTAAACAGATTAAAATACGTTTATTGTCTCAGTTCAGATAAACCTGAATATTGTAGTCACCGTTGTTTCATCTCAAGCAGAGTAAGGCATATAGTAGAATACTGAAATTTGGAAGCTATTGCAGTAACATGTGATACAAGTTCTTTCACAAACCAAAAATCCCAGATGACACAAGAGAGGACTCCCCCGTTACTGAACAATTTGGCCTACTGTTATGAGTATTTTTCATAAAAGCCTTTATTAGAAATACAGTGAAGTTTCAGGTAGACAACAGCCTTTCCTCAAGCTAGTTACATAGTAAATGCTAAAAGCTTGGTGTTGAAAGTGTACTTATTTAGCTTAAATTGCAAAATGGTATTTTATAATTATTTGATGACTCATGCAAATACGATTCTACCTAAATATATGTTTGTATCTGGGACCAAAGTCTCTAATATTGCCAGGTGAGCATGGGAAACTCCAAGAAATGTATACACTGAAGCTGTAAATGCATTTAGGGGGTTCCTCGAAACACACAGATGGTTAATATTAAAATTAACACTTTGGTAAAAGATGTTCTTCACTCTTTGTAGCCAGTATCCCATGACCACTTACTGAACATGTACCAGTGCAATCAATGGCTGGGCACTACTGAAACTTGATCATGAGGAAACAGTTTTGGCAAACTTAGTCCCGTATTAGTTTGATGCTTTGCAACATTTGAGAAAATAGATGGAGTAAACAACAGCTGCATGCCATGTCCTTAGGGAGGAAAGTTTGTTAGAATGTTGCATATTTACATTGCTTAAAGAGCTCGGCATTGTATCAAGGGATTTGTTCTTACCCTGGATACTGCTCGGTTGTATCTATTACGGTTTAGTTATTTTCCCACGGAACAAAACATATGTCTTTTATATCAATGTTTTGTTGCAAAACACATTTGCTTAATCATGCGTTACCCGTTAATGAATGCGATTTTTTGAGTTTGTTGCACCTTAATGTCACAGATTTGGCCACTGATATGTTCTCACCGGTAGTTCTTATCCTTATTCCGTAAAGGAGAAGGAAAGCCAAGGGGGTGCCAAATGTGAGGGCGTCACCCATGAATTGTGATAACTTACCTGAAACCCTGGGATGGTGCTTCTGTTAGTTAAACACTGCACATGTTGGGGTACTTGCAAGGCAACAAGCGATCCTCTTCCTTACCTCTTTCTTCTTGTGGGTGCAGTAGCACTGAGAGCTGCACTTTATAAAAAATAAATAAATAAATAAATAAAACAGCTTTATTACTCTGCTGCTAATACGTTATGTGCTTGGCTGGGGTGTCACATAAGCTTTCCTTCTCTTTTAAAAGATACTTTCAGAGTCAGACTGGGGGACCCACTGGCAGATGTTTGAGGCAGCAAGGGCAGGGAGCAGGTCTGGGTAGGTAGGGCCGACATGAGATGGGTTTCAGTCTGACCCTGGCTATTTTTATAGTAATCCTTAAAAAAATCTTTAAAAACTCCACTCCAGCAGAGCTGTAAGTGCTGTATTTGTTTTGCTACAAGACTGTCCAGTCCCAGAACAGCTTCTCAGTGAAGTTGATCAAAGGAAAGGGCTGGTGGGTCTAGAAACTCAGGGGCTCAATTATGGGACACTATATGAATTACAGAAATCAGTATGTACACTGTCTGACTTTGGGTTCACACCCTCATAAATCAAATGCTGCATTTTTGATAAGAAAAATAATTTGCAGTCGCAAATTACTATTTGCAATAATAGTGTTGTTAGGAAATGTAATAAAAGCTAATGGGGAAAAAATGCAAATGTAAGGACAAAAATGTGTATTACATAGGTTTATTTATGCCATTATATTACATTTTGTGTGTAAAGCATTTTTCAAGACTTGAAGTTGTTTTTTCAGTAAGTAGGTATTTTCCCCTCCTGCCCTCTACCTATTCTGATGTGCAAGGTGGGAGCAGCAGTATATTCTATACACTTGTAGTCCCTGCTAGCTGTGCTTACTGACACTGTGCTCATCACTGAGCGTAGGGTTTTTGTCTGGCACTCGGCAAGTGTGTATGTGGGGGTGGTACACAAGTACCTTCCTAAAGTGCACTCAGGGGCAGAAAGAGACCATCGCTAGTGTTTGGCACTCTATCGCCAGGCAACCTTTCGCTCTACAGTTACAAATTAAGTAAAGTGTAGATTTTACCTCTTTTGCCAGAGTTGACTTCACCACTTCACCATGCAAACCTTTAAATTAACTTTTAGTAAGCTATAGAATTCTTTTATAGTTCCGAAATGACTTGCCTTCCCTTTCTGCCTCTTTACAAATTAAGCTAAATCTTCCTCAATCTTACGTCAGTTACATCATATCTGTCAAGAGCGCCGCCCGGAGCCTTGTCAGGAGCTCCGGGCGGCGCATGCTTTCTGTCCAGCGTTGCTCCCAAATGGGGGTGCCCAGAGCCGCCACGTGGGTAGCGGCGTGCCGGACGATAGCATCATTGCATTGAGATGGACGCAATGACGTCATGGTGCTTGCCTTTTGAAGCCAAATTTGAAATTTAAAGGTGATCAGGACGCTAAACCGGTGCCCAAGTATAGGTTTTGTTTTAGTCATTTCTGGGTGCTCTATTTTTCTACTATTATTGATTCCTGGACTTTGACCTCTGCCTGAACCCGACCTCAGTGCCGATCTTAAGCACATTGGACCAATTTGGCCCAATTGGGCCCCCGCATTTATGGGGGGCCCCGCTCCAATCGAGCTCTGATTCCTATTCCCTTAATTCCCTAGTAGCCCAGCCTACCCCTAATCCAGATTGGCCCAGCCCACCCCCAAACCTAATCGGCCCAAGTAACAAGTGAAATACAGTAATGTTGTATATATAATCCATGGTGCTGCACACACAGAGTTTACAGTGGTAACCAAAATTTGCACTTCCAATTGAACATTTTCTCCTAGTTGCCCAGCCTGCCCCCATCCCCAACTGGCAACCATCACTTGGACAGAGGGGAGAGCAGGCCCTATTTGCCCATCAAGCTCTGTGACCCTGAGACAGACAGCAAAGTTCCTTATAGGGGGCTCCACCAAAATGGTTCCAATTGGGCCCTGCACTTGGTACGACCAGCCCTGCCCGACCTAGATTCTAGCTGCCTGCTTTTTGAACCATTTGCCTGGAAATTGACCTTTATTATTGCTGGAACCCAGCTTGTACTTTGTTCTGGACTTTAACCCTTCAGCTTCCTCCTTGGTCCTGACTTCTCCCCGTAGGGAGCATTTGTTTTAGGGTGGGCTCATGTGTAGGGCATTAGAGGATCTATTTTGTCTTTATTCAGGTTCCTGGTACATTTGTGATAAAAAAGTGGCCACTTCAAGCATTTGCACCAACATCTGTAATAAAGACGTCCATACAACTTTAATGTACCCGCCCTATTCAAATTGACCTAAGCATAAGATCACTAGCGTCCTTTCGCTAGGCATAAATTAACGCTAGCAAATCTTCGCTATGAAATGCTCGCACTGAAGAAGTATCGCTAGTGAAAAGTCACCAACGTTCGGAGCCCACCAATGCGCATTTTAGTGAATTAGCATAGTAGTAACGAATTTTCGCCTGGTGAAAAGTGTGCGATGCAGTTGCAGGCGACAATTCGCTTTTTAGTGAATCTGCCTCAATGTCTGTTAGGAAAAACCTTGCATAATTCCACTTATAAACACTCTCTCTTTCTATATATATACTCTTATAAGCACATATTTTAGCCTTTTCATCATTCTCAATTTCCAGTGATGATGTTCCCCTCAATCTGCAACGTTTTCACCAATCATAACAGAGTAGCACTATGAACCATGTATCTCCCCAGCTGTTATAACTGACCAGCTAGCTGAAGCTGCAAAGGAGAATACTTACCAGTGGCTGGGGGCATGTGAGTCTAACATTTCTAAATGAGAATAGAAATATAACACAGATCTAGAACTGCTTCTTTTTTGCAGTGGCCGCGCTGTGATTTGGCTGAACGGACCTTGTGGTCAGACCACAAAATGGATGGAATGCTTGAACTGTCTTTGGCATCCACTTCAGTGTGCTAGAAGCCAAGCTAATTGTTGTTCTTGTGATTCTGTCTTCATGTGTTTCAGAATAGTGGGGAGAACGGCTCTAAATATGGTAACACTGTATTTGTGTTAAAAAGCCAAAACAATGGGCGTCTAATATATAGACATTTATTTATATTTTTTTGAGGTTTTTAAATTATTTTGCACATTGTTCAGCATTTCCCCAGTTTGAAATTTCCTTAGCTATCTGGTTGCTAGGGTCTGATTTACAGATCAACCAAACAGTGGCTTGAATGAGAGACTGGAATATAAATATAGCAGGGGACTGAATAGAAAGATAAGGAATAAAAACTACCATGACAGAGCAGTATTTTTTTTGGATGCCGGGTCAGTGACCCTCATTTGAAATCTGGAAAGAGGCAGAAAGGGAAGGCAAGTCATTCTGAAACTATAACAGAATTCTATAGCATACTAAAAGTTAATTTAAAGGTGAACTCCCTTTTATTCATATTCAGCTCTACTTTACATCAGACACATCTGATGGAACTATTTAAATGTGGCAACGCAACCCTCCAGATACCACTCTTTTACAGTTTGGCCTGTTCCTTATTGACAACCTTTATTCCATGTCCTGTTTCCACTATTATAGCCATGTGTCCCTGAATCACATGGGCAAAATAAACTGAAATGAAAACGTCAAACACAGAAGTGATTGAGGTCCTACAACCTGAAGGAGATAAAAATGCCATGAAGGGCAACATTCATTCCATTTGACTCCAGTTGAAGGGCCCT
>CM044436.1:43447152-43458293 GCA_024363595.1 Xenopus borealis
TTATATCATTATGAATACAAGTGAACAATAGAAACATTTCTCAAAAACATCCACCTGTTCACGTTGAAGTCAGAGTCTGTTTCGATACCCAGCGCACAGGCATTTCTATGGTGATTGTTAAATAATAGGGGTAGTGAAGGTGCAGTAGGGTAAGCGATACAGACACTGGCAATACTTCAGTAGATACAAAATTTAAATAAAAAAGGTTAAGATGTAAATGATCTTTCTGTCAGTCTTACAAAATAGTACATGATAGAGAATTTTGGCTTAAACTCATTCTGATTTGAGCAGTTTTAAAAAAAAAATAAAGCATAGGCTTTTGGTATTGAATGAGACTTATGTATTGCGTCCCATTGGAAAAGGCAATTTATGTTAGTCACTTTTCCCCCCGTTCTTTCACACTTCCTTGTATAAGTACGATACGTCCTACTTACCCTCTCCTATTGGCTATAAACAAATCAGGACCACAATGAATAATTTAGAATATTAAATAACTCCATTTATGACCCTCCTACTGATCTACCCAATACACAGGCAGTGCAAGGACACTCCTCTTTCTCCATTGAACTCTTGAGTCTTCGGTAACTGCATTTATTACTGGTATGAGTTCCTTTGTTTGTCTGGTTTTCTAGAACCATGAATTCTGTTTTTTTTTTTAATATTTAATAAAAGAACACAGTTGCAATATTACAAGGAATATGACAGTGTTCTAAAGTAACTTTCCACTTGATGTTTCTGTCATTTACAGCTGCTATGGATAAATGTCCAATGAAATTCATCCCGACTTTCAGGCATCACCGTACAGCCAAGATGAAGGCTAATCCTGCAAGGCCAAAGCCAGCTGCTGCCATTAAAGCATTGGAAATGGTACTGTTCTCCTGCGCCCGCTGAGTCCTGTTTTTAGCAAAGTATTTGCAGAAACCGTCCTATAGGATAGAAGAATATATATTTTAACATCATATTTCACAAATATAGAACAAAAAAACAAAACAAAGGGATAATCAAGGTGCTTTGATAAAATGTTCAGTGCCTGCCAACATCCCCTTTTGAGTATGGATTCTAAAGATGAAATACATTGTGCAGGGCTGTGCTGAAATCTGCAGTCCAACACTGTGAACTGGATGATTTAAAATAAACTTTGCACACTGAAATGTCCTTAACTTTCATGTTTTAAGGCTAAATAGTGTATTAAAGCAATAGTCAGTCATAGCTAAACTAATATCTTGAGAGTCATTTCAAAATGTTTTCCAAATGCATTTTCTGTTGAGACAACATAAACACTCAGTTCTACTATGTTAGTCAGAGAATGCAGAGAAAAGCAATCAGCAGCGAATGCAGAGAAAAGCAAGGATTCAGATACGGAATGTTTTCTTTCATTAGGCAACATTTTATGCAATAGCTGTAAAAACGAGGCTGGTTTTAGAAAAATGATGGAGATGGAGGGCTGCCCTGCTTTAACCTTTGTACTGAATAAAAGGTTGTAGCAGATCTCAGTTTAGTAGAATCAGCTATGAATGATACCGGCTCCAGATGGCTATGTTTAAATTGGCTTGGCAGATGACTGTGCAAACATATTTATACCCTCAATACCTTCCGGAACTCTGCTCTTTAGAATTATTTGTGCTAACATACATTTCATGCCTGGCAGTTTAACTGCTTCCTTACCAAACAGGGAACAAATACCTCCTAACATATATATTTACATATGCAGCTTTGTATTTTAGCAAAAACTGAGAACAGAGCACCAGTTGGGATGGTTACTTTGCAGTGCAACTGAAGACATTGGCAGGGCCGGGCCAAGGTAGTTTGGCACCCTAGGCAAGGGGTTCAATCAGCGCCCCCCCCCCTACCCAGTTCTGTATGACCATTTCCCACCTATTCACTTTTTCTTAAAAGAAACCTTATAACACATTAATGAATCAAATTGTATGTGTGCCAGCCAGCCCCTAACCTGTACCTGTGTCAGCAGCACCCAAAATATTGCCCCAAATCTTTACCTGTGCCACCAGCATTGCCCCCCAAGTCTGTACCTCTGCCACCAGCATTGCCCCCCAAGTCTGTACCTCTGCCACCAACCATTGCCCCCTAAGTCTGCCACCAGCTGGTACCCTAAGTCTGTACCTGTGCCACCAGTCTGTACCAGCCATTGCCCCCCAAGTCTGTACCTGTGCCACCAGCCTGTGCCAAAGCAGCAGCAAAAATATTGCCCCAGATCTGTGCCAGGCAAAGGGCAAGTAAGAGGGAGGTGGGAACTGAAGTTAAAACTTAAAGAAATAAAAAAAAACTATTTCCCTTCTAAAGTGCTCCCCCCGCTATGACTGCGCCCTAGGCGGCCGCCTACTCTGCCTACCCCTAGTTCTGGCCCTGGCATTGGAGTTGGGTTTCATAGTGACTTTCAACTGACCTTCTATCCTGTCTCAGCAGTCACTGATGGGCATGAATTTGGACCTTTCAGGCAAGGGAAAATGGTAGTCCATCGTTCCTCAGTGTATATAGCCCCCTACACCAATCCTAGGAAGTCTGGACAGTTTATGCTGCACAGGTCAGTTTAGGGGTAACCTTGCAAACCAAAAACTGTGATTATGAAGCTTTTTTCCCCATCGCTCTGTTATTCATCTTTCAATTACAACACTCTTTCTTGGGTGCTAGGGCAACTAACATCATGCAACCAAATTTAAATTCCAAGCTTGACATGAGAGCACAACAAACAATTAAAAGCTACAAAAAGAAAATAAAACTTAACATTTTTTTTTAGAAATCATGTCTGTACACCTTATTAGAATTAATTTTAGTGTGCACAGCCCTATTGCTATTTAGTACTAGAAAGGTTTAGTTTTAGGAACTGACTCTCTAGCTCGTGTTTCTCTGCTACTCTGAATGCAGGCATGATTTCTATTAAAAGGATATTACATTATCAGTATAAGGTCATAAATCATATGATATTACATTAACTTCACAAGGCCTAGGCCGTCTTTTTTTATGTTCTAATAAATGGATTGAATTTGTAATTAATATTATGGACATTATTTACTTCGGTGGAAGCACTCACATTATTTCAGATTTTGCTTACTTACTCGCACCCATGGACTGGGGTGAATTGTGAGTATAACCTCCTGTTTTCACTATTTTGAGTAACTTCACTTATTCAGTTACTATAACATTGTTAATTACAGGGCAGACTGCATCATTTCGGTATAATATTTGAGTACATTAAATATCCCAAGACTGTTGAACTATACACAGCTTTTTTTAGGAAGAAGGAATTGCTTTTAGAAATTAGCATACATTGCAAGGCTCCTAACATTAAATTATCTGCAAGCGTTGCCTTTGTCTGGCTGTACATTTTGTTCAGTACTAAATACACCCAAATGTTATTGTATGGTAACTATGGACACACGATGAGCAATTTTCTCCCAGGCTCTTTGTTTTTATTGTGTGTTCCACTGAACTAGGCGCAGAGAGCCCAGCGTTATGCTAAAGTCTGGAAAGAGCTGGAAGTCATGTGACTCATGCCCTGTATTAGTCATGTCCCAGCTCTGTGGGCTGTTACCTGTCAAAACCCAGCTGCATAGAGGCAAAACCAGACACGTGTATCTTTCACCCACTCTCTATGGGCTGGAAATTTCCTCTAATGGTCTGTGACAAACAGTATAATCAGATGTCAATAAAAGAACTATTGTATTCCGCTTTTAGCAGGAAGGTCACACCACTAAACAATGAAGAAACAATAGACTGTAAGCTCTACGGGGCAGGGACTTCCTACCCACTATGTCTCTCTACATGATATAGATGTTAGCAGGTCCGGACTGAGAATAAAAATAGACCCTGGCATTTCAGGTACAGAGGCCCAAACAGCCCACTAACTACTGAATTTCTTTGGCACCTTATAGCAGCCCCTCTGGCATTTGCCTATAGATTGCCAGTCCGGGCCTGGATGTTAGGTATACACAGACCTGTGTATTGTACCTGCCAATCAATGACATGTATGTGATGAACAGAGGCAGCAGTTATTTGTTCTGGCTGCTTCCATTGAGCTGCAACTGCCAGGCACAAGTGCCAGTGCTGCCCTCATTCGCCCCCTTGCCTCGCCCCCACAGGATGCAGTATGGCAGCAGCAACAGCACAATTACTGATGAATGAAATTGAATAACATCGTATCCAGGAAAGAAAAAGGTGCCTGGCCTGGAATAAGCCGCCATTCATTAGCCGTATATGCTTTTCTCCAGCTGCCCCTAACTTGGCACACACCCCCCCCATAACAAATCCTTCTGCTGAGGATGAAAGACTGAAGGCAAATGGAGATTACCCAGCCTCCGATGCTCCGCAGCCAGTCCCCTTGCTCCACAGCCAGGAAGTGGCTCAGCACCTCGGCCAGCTCCTCGGGGGTCCCAGCCTTGCGCTCCCCTCTCTGCTGCGTCAAGAAGCCGGCGAAGCCAATGAGGGCCACCGCTCGGCCCCAGTTAAGTCCTCCGTCCAGAGGCATCCGTGCCGCTACAGTCCGTAGAACGGTGCCGGGGTCTGCAGTGATCAGGTCGCAGCGACTTTCAATGGGGGGTCGCATCGGCTCCATTATCTCCTTGATCACCCTGTGCAGGGTCTGTACCGCGGGGCTGAGCGCCGTCTCATCGCTCGGGCGCACACAGTGTTGGAGATATTCCTCCAGCAGCGCACGGGACTCCTCTTTCAGCTGCTCACACATGCTGAGAAGACACGGCGAGCTCATCGGGCTCACTCCATATACTGTACAACAGGCACCGCCCCTGCGCACGCGCATCCAGTCACATGGACAGCTCTTGTCAAAGAGCCAAAGTACGAAAAAGCTGCTGCCTGGGCTCTCCCTGTGCTCTTGTGCTGTGTCATCTGCTCAGCCCACTGGAACGTCCAGTTTCCGATTTACATGAGGGAAGTGCCATGATCCTCAGTAGGGGACCTGCCGTACTCTCACTGCTGACGTCACCCCATATTGAGAGAACAGCGCACCCCTCCAGTGATTTTGTACCAGACCAAAGGTTTATAGGGAAGCGAGGGCTGTGGTATTGCCACAACTCTGACAGGAACAGTAACCGCTCTAATTCACAGCTGTCCAGCTCTCACACAATACGGAACGCATATTAGGACATCGTCCGTAACAACGATGTCCTACATGCGCCCTCCTAAGGCTATTGAATGCTGCGTCCAATGTTTTTCAACTCACCCGTCCTAAGAAGCTTCAGTAAAGTTTATTTGTAGGACTTCCAAAATCTCTCCAACTCTAGAGGCTGTGGCTTTCTCGATTCTCTGTGCCGATCACTGTCTCCTAACGTTGCCCCGTTCTATTGTTACCCTGCTACTTATCCAACTGCTCCCCACTGGGCAACAATGGTCCTGGTCTACATCAGTCTATGGAGGTTTATTAGCCAGACTCCAGCTGTATTACCATGGCCAGCTAAGATACTGTCATGGGAATTTGTTTTTCTCTCAGATGCATCAGTTAACAGCGCGTCTCCAGCAGAATTCTACACTAAAACCAATTTTTCAAAAGAGCAAACAGATTTTATTTTTTATATTTAATTTTGAAATCTGACATGGGGCTGGATATATTGTCAGTTTCCCAGCTGCCCCCAGTCATGTGACTTGTACTCTGATAAACTTCTGTCACTCTTTACCGCTGTACTGCACTTCAGTCATTCTTTATTGCTGTACTGCAAGTTGGAGTGATATCACCCCCCCTCTATACCTCCCCCCCCCAGCAGCCCTAACAACAGAAAAATGGGAAGGTAACCAGATAGCAACTACCTAAGGGCTCTTACAGCCGAGCGTCTGAAGCTGCGCTCCCCTGCGTTCCCCAGTGTTCCAGTTTTATGCACTCAGGTCATTTTGCCTGGTCATGTGCTTTCAGAAAGAGCCAGAACTTTCTGGCAATGTAACTGAACATGCAATGGGACCTGCATTTTACTAGTGCTGGTCTTAGATCTACCAGGCAGCTGTTATCTTGTGCTTGGGCTCGCTGTTATCTTGTGTTAGGGCTCTTACAGACAATCGTCTGAAGCTGCGCTCCCCTGCGTTCCAGTTTTATGCATTCAGCCACATTCAGTGCAGGAGCAGACACTTTCAAAGTTTTTCAATGGGGCTTTACTCTCACACAGGTGCAGAACATTATCTTTGTTCTTTTACTACTTTATTTAATCTGAATGATTAGCGGCAGGTCAGAAGATCGGGACATCCGTTCATCCATCCCTTACGAGGGTACAGTCTGCACATCTCTGGCCAGCTTTAATGTTAAGGCTATATATGGACGCCCATAGATCTGCTATAAATACAGCTTTTTTTGTATCATAAAACAACTAAACCAGTAACAAATCATTTATTGGAGGTTGGGCACAGTTTGCCAACATTTAAATTCATTAGTCATTGATCATGTTCCCATGCCCAGGAGGGGTGGGGATCAATCGCCTGCTACTGCAACACGAAACTTTCTGGATTAAAGGACAAAGCCCTGTAGCATCAGCTTGTGTGACAGGCCAACCTCGTTTTCTACTGGATAATTTATGACGACCCCTAAGCTTCGCTTCTCAACAGCTGCTCAGAGCCCACTAAGCATGTGAGTGCCACAGACACTTTCCAATATGGTGACAAGTTTGAAGTCCTGGATCATTGCTGCTATTGAGAAATAGAAACTTTAGGCTGGTGCAATAATTTCAGTATATAAAAAATGGAAGTTTTAGTCCTATTCATTTTAGGGTTTCCTTCTCCTTTAAAACCCTAGCTACACTGTTGCTTAGGCACTTTAACAAATGCAGTTTATTTAGCTGCTTCCTAGACGAGTGCTAAATCAGCATGTAAAGCATTTTTAGGTTTGAATTTAGAAATATTTGTGAGTTGTTTTCTTACAATTTATTTTTCATTAAAAGGTTTTGGGGTGGATAATAGTAATAGCAGGTGTAATGTGTAATTAGATTATACTGTATACACAGGGATGTTCCTGTGGTTGTGTTATCAGAATGTACTGCAGTGGGTTCATCATTTCCCTTTAGTGACACCAGGAAGAGAATGTTCCTCTTTAAGGAAATACCAGTGAGAGACGCAGTACAGCTATGACATCACACTATGTTGTCAAAGCAGTAATAATAATTTACTGGTGTGCTTCTAGTACAGTGCCACCAATAATCCACTTTTCATTCACAGTTCAGACCCCTTAGGAACTATAAGAATTTGCAATTCACTATGCTAAAATGTTGAACAAAAGCAGCAATAAAATATTGCTGCATGTGATACACTTTCACTTGTCTTTTGTGATGATTTATTAAGACTAGCGTTAATGTTTTTTGTGTGGGACCGAGTTCAAGTCTGCTGAGCAGATGCTAAATTATAGCGTGCACAATATACAGTATATTGAGTATATTGCAGGCATCATACAATTATTATGGCAGAGAGGGGCAGCAGTTGTGCAGCTGGAGTAGATGTGTATGTGTCTGGCAGCAGTATTAATGATGGATTAGAGTGGGGTCAGTTTAGATAGGGGGAGTCCAGATAGAAGTGTGTAAAGCTGGCCATACACGGGCCGATAAAAGCTGCCGACAGACAGAGTAGCTTATGTGTATGGAGCCCTCCCACCGGCTTCCCCGATCGTTATCTGGCCGAAAGTCGTCCAGATGTCGATCTGACGGGACTAAAAATCCCGTTAGATCGCAGCCGCATCTGTTCATTGATGCCAGGCCCGGACTGGCAATCTGTGGGTTAGGGCAAATGCCAGATGGGCTGCTAAAAGGTGCCATAGAAAGTCAGTGTTTACTGGGCTGGTGGGGACTGTTTGGGCCTCGATGTGGGCTGATTGGGCCTCTGTGTACCTGAAATGCCAGGGCCTATTTTGATTCTCAGTCCAGTCCTGATTGATGCCCATCTGACCGCCCATTTCCGATCATTATGATCCAGTCTTTGGGCCCTAGGACCCATGAGCGGATCAGCCCGACATTGCCAAACGAGCGGATCTCAGCGTGTATGGCCACCTTTAGTGTTACAGTAGTCTAAAGGATATCTGATGAAGGCATCATAGTCGCCTGCAGTAGAGGAGATTTGTCACGGGGCAACTAATCTCCCCGTCTGCCACCACCCTTAACGTATAAAGATCCAAACTACGGAAAGATACGTTGTCCGGAAAACCTCAGGGCCCATACCTGTATAGAAATCTGCAACACTTTGGGCTATGTGATGCATTTTATTTATAAAACACACCACAATGCGTGTACATTTGGCACTAAATAATGCATGCTTCAGAGCAGTGGTATATGATAAGCATCTTTAGGGGCACTTTTGGATATACAGGGTACTTTGATGTACTTTGTTGGCCAGTGCTTGTTCATTATAAAGCATGACAAACCATAGTATTGGCTTGGGGTCACCATTTTGCTCATAATCTGAGTATTTTACAATGTTTTACAGTGTTGGTGCTAAACATACTTTGCTTGAAATACAGATTTTAAAGTTCTGTCGCAAGGTATCGCCTACCAAAATAAGTGTCAGGAAACATAGGTTTTCGGAATGACACATACTCATGTGGGTCAACCTGTGATTTTTCATGTTGTCCTCCCAGCTCTCTCAGCTTGATTTAAAAGATGCAGCCACAAAGACTCACTGTTGTAAAATATTTATTTGTACATTTCTCCATCTAGCATAACATATAATAGCTTTAAAATAAATATAAGAATGAATCAATATATCCCAAAAACCTACTATATACAACAGTGGTGAGACGAAAGAAAAAGAAAAAAAAAACAACAGGACATTAACTGAAGAGTTCCCTCTAGTGCAAATGTAGCTGTTAAGTTATTTTCTAATGATAAAAGCAGTACTGCACTCCAGTCACTACCAATTTTCATTATTTCTCCTTAGAGTAAAATGTATATAACACTGGCTATTCAAGTCTCACAGTTCTAGGGGTTGAAAACAGACCCTTGCAGCTACTTGCATCCCTGGGCTTCACTCTTTGCACTGCTAAACATTATAGAACATAGGCATAACAATAATAATAATGATAATAATAATAATGATAATAACAGGACAGATGAGGGCTCAGTACAGCATAGCTAAGCTACAGAGCAGTACCCTTAAAGGGGTGGTTCACCTTCAAGTTAACTTTTAGTATATTGTAGAAGGGCCAATTCTAACAAACTTTTCAATTGGTCTTCATTATTTATTTTTCATAGTTTTTTTAATGATTTGCAATTTTCTTCTGTTTCTTTGCAGCTTTCAAATGGGGGTCACTGACTATTATTATTATATATATATATATATATATATATATATATTATTATTATATATAATATATAATAATATGAATATGAATATGTGCACTGGGGGTTCTATCAGCAGCTGTATACTGGACAAAAATATTATAATATCTTAAATCATGCAATTCTGATGACTGAAAAAATACCTTTTACCATTCTACTTGAAATAGGGATGATAAAAGAAAATGCAGCTTGATGTGCTTTACCTAAACATTTAACCTGAACAACCAGCCATGGGTCTTATGTGAGTTAAGCACATAATTAAAGGGATACTGTCATGGGAAAATGCATCAGTTAATAGTGCTGCTCCAGCAGAAATCACTGAAATCCATTTATCAAAAGAGCAAACAGATTTTTTATATTCAATTTTGAAATCAGACATGGGGCTAGACAGATTGTCAAATTCCCAGCTGCCCCTGGTCATGTGCCTTTTTTGAGAAATGGATTTCAGTGCAGAATTCTGCTGGAGCAACACTATTAACTGATGCATTTTGAAGAAAAACAAGTCTTCCTATGACAGTATCCCTTTAAGTGCAGGGGATCATTTTGGTCCTCAATGAAAAGAAACTCACTAAGCATGTCTATTAGCCACTTGTGTTGTGTCATTATGCATGCCATGAAATGCCGTGGGCCCCACAGACACAGTGTTTTTTGTGGTTAAAGCAGGGCAAGTATGTACAAATAGTAATTAAGTGCATGGGAATAAATATTTTTAATATGAATATGGGCACAACAAATATGCACCCATAAAGCTACTGGGAAATATAACTCCAAGTTTGACATTTCAGCTTTAATTGCTCCTATCAATAACACTGATAACAGACATGTAACAGAACTTGAGCCCATTCATTTGTCTATGAGTTTGGCTCTTCTTATTAAAGATGCAGCAACATTATGAACTGCTGAGCTGCTTTATTACATTCAAAGTACGATGTTCAAACTTTTCATCACATGCACAATGTAGCAGTGTATACCTTGCTATGCTAAGCCATATCACACATCTTATACACAGTAGAATCATATAGGAGCATTATACAGACGCAGTGCTGGCAACACCTAGAAAGTGAGTGAAATCTCATTCAGTTGTATTAAAATACAACTGTACCCAACCTATAAGCACATTTTACCATATATGTATTTAACTTTGAAATGGCACAGAAATGTCACGAAAAGCTGTCTTTCTGTCATCTATTAAGTGTCACCCTATATATTATACAGTCTGGAGCCCAGCTGACTGCCCGCTGCAAAAAGAGACAGACAAAACAAATGCCCAGTTAATTAATATTTGGTCCAAAAGGGACAAACCAGCATTTCTGTGCCCTGCAGTACATTTGCCTTGACATTGTATATCATCTACAGCAATAAATATATTACACAGTGGCGTAACTACTCCCTGATGGGCCCCAGTACAAGATGGGCACCTGGGCCCCCCTGTCGGACCCGTAACTCTATAAATCCCATGCTGGAGTGTTGATGGCATGTGTGCTGTAAAATTTCCCCCTAGATAACCACCTGCCATAACCATTATCGAGGCTTTGATAGTAGTTACGCCACTGATATTACATCCTTGGTGGTTTGCTTCTTGTGAACAGGGAGTCACGAGGCTCAAGCCCAGATCTGTAGAGATAAAAACACACAATCTATTGTTAATAAATGGGGAGTTGAATAGAGAGCTTATTTCCTATACATGTCTGCATCTCTGTGTGTTTCTATGCCTCCCTGTGTGTATAGGCCTCTGAGCATCAACCAACCCTTCCCTTATTTCCACTTTTACTGCTGGACAGCAACAGAACATTGACCCACAACAGCCCATGAATAAATCCTGCTAGCATTAATGGACAATTATAAGTTTATTTTTCTTTGTCCAGTAGAAAA
>CM044436.1:43460206-43491350 GCA_024363595.1 Xenopus borealis
GAAGAGATCATGCCAAATAAAGAGAAAAGCAGGTATGGTCTTTCTCCCCCCAAAGATAACCCTTATCAAATAGTTTTAGGCTATTTTTACCTCGATATTCAATTCATCGATAAAATGATACGATCGTTCGATTTCACAAAAAAAAATCATATGATTCAAACAATCAAGGAATCCTATCATATGAATGGTATTTGAGCATGTGATAGAAAAAAAAGCCTATGGGGGGGATTCCCATAGGCTTCTATTGCAATTCGGTAGGTTCAATCTGGCGAAGTAGGCAGTCGAATAAATTTTAAAGTTAAAGTACTTCGATCATCGAATGGTCGAATTATCGAATATCCAATCATTCGATCTATCAAATTTTCGGTATTCGATGACTGAAGTGGGCAAATTTGCATATTCAAATACCCGATTAAATCGTACAAGGATCGGCTTTTGTAACTAAAAAATGTTTTATTATTATAAAGGCTCTGAGAGTGCGGATCCTTTTTGCTCGTTCTATTGGAATTTTTGATACTGCACCCAGGCAATTGAGACCTCTATACAAATAAATATATATATATTGCGAATAGCGATGGCTGAACTGCCCTACTGTGCATGACTTAAGTAAATGGACCTTGTAAGTCAGGCATGTCCACACGGGGAAATACATTACAAAAACAGGAGAACATTCATCATTTTGTTACCTGGATATATTGAATAATTCATCACTGCATCATTGCTTTCCCATAGCAAGAACACCTGTACCCATTGTATTACCTTCCTGACATACCTAACATTTTTTACTAAGAAAATAGACCTTATTTCACATGCATTTGTATCCGCATTGCTATGTATGTACACTGCGTTCTGTCCCAAGCTTAAAATCACTGTGAAACTACAAAAGGAACCCCTGAAAATGTGAATCTTCAAGCTTCGATAGATGCTTTTATTTTTATTAGCCTTCTGCTATGATTTCCTTTTAGTGATGAGAACATTTTTTTGACAGGTAAGGATTTGTGGTGCAAAAACACTGCACAAAAAAAAAAAAATCAATGAGCAGTTTGTGTGGAAATAGGCACATGACAAAATACCCACTGATTTCAATTCAGTTTGCAAACGTGTATTCGTTTTCCCAAATTTTCCACAATTTTCCAAATTTTTTGGCAAAGATAAAGATAGCTGGGCAGGTCAAACTGACTGTAATGCAATAACTATAAGTAAAATTGTGCAGTTAGTAGGGATGCACCAAGTTCGGGATTCAGTCAGGATTCTGCCTTTTTCAACAGGATTCAGATTTGACGGAATCCTTGTGTCTGGCTGAGCCTAATCCAAATTTGCATATGTAAATTAGGGGCGGGAGGGAAATCACAAGACTTTTCATAACGAAACAAGGAAGTGAAAAAAATGTTCACAATTTTTCCGTTCCCGACCATAACTTTTATATGCAAATTAGGATTCGTATTCAGAATAGTATTCAGCCAAATATTTCACAAGGGATTCGGGGATTCAGCTGAATCCCAAATAGTGGATTTGGTGCATCCCTAGTAGTTAGTGAAATTAATTCAGTGCAATGCTATCAATCAAAATTAAATGAATTGTTCAGTATAAAAACTAGGTAAATAGACTGTACAAAATAAAAAATGTTTCTAATATAGTAAGTTAGCCAAAAATATAATGCATAAAGGCTGGAGTGACTGGATGTCTAACGTAAAAGCCAGAATCCAACTTCCTGCATTGCAGGTCTCTTGGTTTCCACTGATTGGTTACCAGGCAGTAACCAGTGACTGGGGGGGGCACATGGGATCAATTCCCATGTCCCATGTGGCCCCCCTTCAAGTCCCTGCCTAACTCAGAGTTAGAGAGCCTAAAAGCAGGAACTTGTTTTCTGTTCTGTTAGAAATCCAGTAACTCCAGCCTTTATACATTACATTTTTGGCTAACTAACAAAGCCTATAGTTCAGTGTGAAAATAAAAACTGGGTAAATAGATAGGCTCCTTTAGAGGAGAACTAAACCCTAAAAATTAATGTGGCTAAAATGCCTTATTTTATTTACTGAACTTATTGCACAAGCCTAAAGTTTCAGCTTGTCAATAGCAGCAATGATCCAGGACTTTAAACCTGTCACAGGGGGTCACCATCTTGGAAAGTGTCTGTGACACTCACATGCTCAGCGGGCTCTGAGCAGCTGTTGAGAAGCTAAGCTTAGGGGTCGTCGCAAATTATCAAGCATAAAATGAGGTTGGCCTGTAATATAAGCTGATGCTACAAGGCTAATTTTTTAATTCTGATGCTAGTTGCACTGGTTTCTGTGCTGTCATGTAGTAATTATCTGTATTAATTACTAATAAGCCTTATATTGTGATATTTCTATTCTATGTGTACTGTATATTGTGAGTGGGTCCCTAAGCTCAGTAAGTGACAGCAGCACAGAGCATGTGCAGTGAATCAGCAGAAAAGAAGATGGGGAGCTACGGGGGCACCTTTGAGGGCATAAATCTTCTCTACCAAAGATTGTAGTTGCCTTGGGTTGGTACAGAAACCCAAAGCATCATGTACAACATTTATAGTCCACTTCTTTAGTTAGACTTTAGTTCTCCTTTAAAGGAGCAAAACACTGTTGATTGTGTTAAATATTTATATTGCATTGCAGGTTATTGATTTGGCTTTGGGTGGAACATTTTTAAATCCAGGTGATGTCCTATAAATGAAAGGCTTGACTCTAAGTACTGCTGTATAAGCAAGACTACTGTAACATTTGACTGTAGGGGGTGGTTCATAAAGTAGGAGTAAAGTAAGATTGTAATGGTAGATGTAAGATAGAACTAAACCACACCTGCCCCAGTTTTAACCCCAATGCACAGAACTCCCTTGGTTCACTGAAAGCTGACTACTGATCATGCTCCTGCTCTCTGATTGCTATTCAGACTGGGGCAGACAGGTAGAAACACTCATTCAGATTACCCATTTGACTCACTTACCCTTAAAGTATGATCCCATGATCCTGAACTGAAAGCAGTTCCATCTGGTGACACACGCAAAGTGCTTACTCTGTTTTCATGGCCAAATAAAATAGACACTCGTGTTCCTTTAAGAACGTCCCAAACATTGATTGTGTAATCATTATATCCCGCAAACAACAAACGGCCTGAAAAAATTAAAACAAGAAAGTAGTCAATAGAAACAAGGCCTTTCTGCAAAGGAAGACTTCTACCTCCAAAACCTTGGAGGCCACTATAGTGTTTTATATAGACAACTGCCACATCTATCTTAAGCTTTGTGAAAATTATATTTCTTTGTGACCTGACCCGTCTGAGGATCTGCACAATGGAGCTACAGGGGGTGCAGGTTTGTGGTCGGCATTTGTGATTGGTTATGGAGTGCAGTAATGTAGATGTGGTGCTTTCCAACATTTGCATTGCAACTCCAATACAATGTTTCCTGTGGCTTTATTTCCCCTTTAAATGTTGAGGGACTAACCAAATTGAATTTGATGCATTAATTATTAAAACATTATGACAATAAATATTTTTTAAATCATTCTCCCGTCTGCTTTAAAAATAAAAAAAAATTGTTTAACGTAACAAAATTGTAAAAAGAAAAAAAAAACCCTGGCAATTTCACAAGGAATAACTGAAAAAATAGCATTCCCGCTATTGTCCAAATCACGTACAGTATGGAAATATGATGCTGGCATGGTTACACTGGGTGAGGTAGGTCGGAAAGAATTTTATTATAGACTATCCAGATACATTTCCATTTAGTAATAGCCTGTGAAGTTTACTGTTCCCATGATTCAATAATGCAGCGAGAATCCCCTTCAATCCATTTTAGATGGTGGAATTCAAAACAGCTGTAAATCTTAATACTGCTTTTATACACGCTGAGCATGGCTAATTGCACATTACTTGCTACAGGTTATAATTCCTTCAGTAATTGCATCATTCACTAGGGGATCATGAACTAAAATTATGCACTCGCAATGTTTATAACAAGGCACAATTGTAATGTACATCAGCACAAAGGCTGCATGTATCAGTGCAGATATTTCAACTAACTCTTTGTCATTAGGGAGATAATGATCCTCTAATTCTTCATGATTAAAGGGGACCTGTCACCCTAAGAAATAATTCCAAATTCCTTTCCATCAAGTTAGTTGAGCAATATAAACTCTACTTACACTATATTTATTATTTAAATTTTGTTTCCTTCAGTCTTGGAATTACAAAATCACAGAAAGCAGGCAGCAGCCATTTTGTTGACACTGTTATCTAGACAAATTTTGTATCACCCCACATTTTTTGTGTATGCACCAGAATGGGACACTTAATGCTCATGCGCAGTGCCTGCTGCAATTATAGAGTGTGATGAGAGAGGGGGAATGTGGGGAGAGCAGTGACATCTAGAAATTGCTGAATGGAAAGTAAAAGCTATTAACTGCCCCACATCTGATTGACGGCTCAGATATATAAACACCTTTATAACAAGTAGGGATGCTTTAATGAAGATTATTGAGGTTCCATGTTTAATTTATAAAGGTATTTCATTATACAACTTTTTATGTGTGAGTGACAGGTCCGCTTTAAGATGACATGCAATTTACAATGCAAGGCGCAGTGTACAAAGTGCAAAAGAAAGGCTGCAATTAGGCATTTTTTGCAATTTGCAGGCTGTGTCCTGCATTTTGTAACCTTCTGCAGGCAGAGGCGTTTCTAGGCACAGGGCCACTCTGAAGCAGCCTTTCTATGCCAAACCCCTAGCTTACCTTTCCAAGTGTCTGGGCCGAGGGACCACACCACCCGTGAAGAGAGCACAAAAAAGTGCAGAGCTGAAATTCCGAAGTGGAATTTCACTTCTCACTTCTTGGAAGCAGCTTCCCTGGCTGTAAGCATTTTTTTTTTGTAGGCTTTTTTACAGTGTAGAGACCAACGGCATGCCCTGCAGATTGAGCACAGACTGCACAATTTAAGAGGGCCAAAGGGAGGCAGGCGCATCGTCATCCCCCCATCTTCCTCCTGTCTGGCTCTAACTTGCACATCTATTCAGGAAAATGCAGCAATAATTACAAGAATATAAGGATGGCAAATACATTTTCACACCAAATCTTACCCTGGCTGAACTTCAAGCCAGGCTTTTTGGTCTGTGTTGCAGAGAAAATAGACTTTCTTCTGAAAACTCAACCTAACTGAGAAGCAACCTCCCACCGCACCCAACCTCTATGTGTAATGCGTGGGCTTCAGCCCAGTATTGGGTTAGCCCACTCATCAATAACCACTAATGACGCAAGGTTACATTCATGTTTTTACCAATGCCAAGGGTATTGAAAGGATGGGTCTCTGCTTTCACTTAAATCTATTTATTTTAGATGAAGCGCATATGGGCCTAACCAGTGGTTTGAAAGTGCATCCTTTCTTTTCAGAGCTGTACTTGAGCCATATTCCAGCAATAACTTTAGTACTCTCAGCGATCATGAAATTGGTTCTGTCCACAGGAGCAGCCTCTGTGAATATTAGAGATATGGCAGTGCCCACTCATTTGTATAATGGAAAGTATGCAGAGAGGGACTATTTCAGCCATTTAATGAACTGTGCCCTTATGCAGAGAGTATATTTTCCCTTTAATGATGTTTAAGCAGAGCGATAGACAAAGTGTAAGCAACTGTGAGATAGTTCCATGAGGTGACAGTGAATCTAAAACAGTGTATACAAGGTGCTGCCCATGCTGTAGCTACATTACTTTAGGAGCAGTCCTGTTGACAGAGGTTTTCATACCTGGAGCAGAAGCGCTGACTGGCAGCAAATACGAAGGGTAGGTTTACTGAGTGATGATCTCAAAGCAGAAAAGCCAAGTGAGCAGGAATATGGCAAAACAAGCAGCAGCACAGCAGACTGTACTGACAAATAAAGATTCATTGCTGTTGTCAGTTTCCAGCAGTGAAAATGAAAGAGTTTGCACATTCCACTATACAGGGAAGCGCAAGACTGCTAACAGGAATGGCACCATGTTCCCTGTAGTGTGTTCTCTGGTACAAACAGGGTTATCCTACATGTTATATTGTTTTTATTTACCATAGTCAATACGGGAATTTATTCAACAACATGAAAAGTAAAAAGCCTGTATTGACAGGACATCAAGATGACAGTAAAAGTGATGGTATACTAAAAGAACTCAGGAGAATTATAGACATAATACTGCACACCATAGATGTCAAAATTGTATCTCTTGTACTGTTAAACTACAATTTACACTATTCATCAATAGCCAAAAGGTATGGATATGTTTCCAACAACAGTGTGAGGGATGCAGGCTGAACAACATTGGTGTCAACATTTTACAAGTTATTGACAAAACACTTCTGACTTACCACTAAGAGAGAAATCAACGCTTGATGCTCCAAAAATGATGCTTTCTTTGGAATAAATGGCCACTTCTCTATCAGCCCGGAGATCATACAGTCGGCACTGCAAGTACAACACCATTAAGCAGCGTTATAGGCTCAGCATTTCCCCTGCTTTTCTGTCTACATTGTAAGAATACTTTTTAACTGGTATGTGGGATGTTGCATACAAGCATCAAACTCTAATCCTCTAATCCAGTGTTCCCAGCCTTCAAATGTAAAAAGAATTGGGGAGCAACACAAAGATGTTGCTTTAAATGAGGACTATGATTGGCAATTTGGTAGCCCCTATGTGAACTGGCAGCCTACAGGAGGCTATTTTTGGCAGTACACCAGCAGAGTATGACACACACAGAGGACATAGGGCAGGCAGAGTATGACACACACAGGGAGCATAGGGCAGGCAGAGTATGGCACACCCAAGGTGCATAGGGCAGGCAGAGTATGGCACACCCAAGGTGCATAGGGCAGGCAGAATATGGCACACACAGGGGAAATAGGGCAGGCAGAATATGGCACACACAGGGAGCATAGAGCAGGCAGAGCATGACATCCACAGGGAGCATATGGCAGGCAGCGTTTAGCACACGCAAGGTGCACAGGGCAGGCAGAGTATGGCACAAGCAGGGAGCATAGCGCAGGCAGAGTATGGCACAAGCAGGGAGCATAGCGCATGCAGAGTTTGGCACACACAGGGGAAATAGGGCAGGGAGAGTATGACACACACAGGGAGCATATGGCAGGCAGAGTATGGCACACACAGGGAGCATAGGGCAGGCAGAGAATGACAGACACAGGGAGCATAAGGCAGGGAGAGTATTACATACACAGCGAGCATAGAACAGGCAGAGTATGGCACACCCAAGGTGCATAGGGCAGGCAGAGTATGACAAACGCAGGGAGGATAGGGCAGGCAGAGTATAGCACACACACAGGGAGCATAGGGCAGGCAAATGATGTTCTGTGTACATTGCCTTTATTTATCGTACAGTTCATAATATTGTATTTTAGAATTTATTGAGAGATACATTGCATCAGTGCAATGCATCTCTAAATAAACTACACAGAGGCTGTACTGCATTTTCTCCAGTGGATTTTGTTCAACTACATTTCAAATGGTAAAGTGGATCTGGAGAATCCCACCACTGTTGAGTTAAGCACCTTATACTTTTTCACTTTAATGGCATCAAACTAAATATTATGAACATGTATTTCCACTGCACCAACATATTTAGCGCTGTATGAACTTAGGCTGAATAGGCCTAGGCTACATTTGAACTTGCATTTTAGAATCTCTTTTAAAGCTTGGCCTGTGCATAATCACCAAGGTCTGGAGAAACAATGCCCTAAAGTCCTACAATCTACCTCAATGTGAATGTTAGTTAGCCAATTACAGAACAGAAAAGATCTAATGTGAATCTCTTGGTGGCCCAAATTATTGAGCAGTCTGCATTTACTAGGAAAGCACCCATAGCTTATTACTTAAATCGGCTATCCTGCATTTATGCTAGACATAATTGCCTAAAAGATGAGACAATTGTTCTTGATTAACACATGACCTCACTATCTCACTTGCTACTATCCCTTTATGAAGTAGGCAGTCTTGTGAGGGTCAAATCTTTTAGCACTGCTAATTATGGCAATGATGTCCTCTGACCAGCTACTTATTCAACAGATTTGGATCCAGGAAGCAGGTAGGTCTCCATATTTTCATTGCTAAACTCCATCTAGGGGGACACTTCTACAGATTTCCATATGATGGCTATAACTGACTGACCTCAGCATTGGGCCAGATTGATGGAGAAAGCAGTAAGTCTGGCCCAATCCTTTAAAAAGCACAGAGTTTTGCATAACAATGTTTAACATCTGCTTAACTACAGTATCTAGCACTTGAACAATTATTTACATATGTGGTTAGGGAAGTTAGAAATATGTGACTGATATAAATAACTTCTGAATCCCAGCTGCAAATTTATGCTCCATTTAAAAATCACTTCAGCCTAATGTTTCACTACTAAGCAATAGTCAGCAAATGTGACCATATCCAATTATCAGTCACCGTGTGACAGCTTTGAGTTACTGTTATTCTTCTAAATGTAAATTACTCTTTGGAAATGCAATTTAACCATTAAAACAATGGGGCAGATTCACTAAAGCGCAAAGCGTTTAACACTAGCGCTAATTCGCCAGCGTGACATCAAATCGGAACTTTGCGAATTCACTAACACCGGCTCTGCTGAATTTTCGCTAGCGAAGTAGATAGACTTGTGGAACTTCGCACCCTTACGCCAGGCGAAGTTGCACACTGACGAAGGATCGTAACTTCGCAAATTCACTAAGATGAACATTTTCCTCAACGTTACCACTTACGCTAGACGTTACTTTGCCTGGTCAGACCAGGTGAAGTTCAATACAATAGATAGGAGGTTGAAAAAAAAATGTAAAATTTTTTCTAAGTCCCAATAAAACGCCGGCGTATTTTAGCATAGGAGGGTGATAGTCTGAAAAAGATCGATCATTTTTTGGGGGGTTTATCCTCCTTCCCCCCTACATTTCCTAACATATGGCAACTCAACTATACAGGGGGCACATGTAGGGCAATAGGACAACTTTAATTTATTAAAGGTTTCCTGGGCTTGTGTAGTGGAATGTAGTGGCTGTAACATATACTTCTATTATAAGTTAAAGTTCCCGCCGTATGCAAATTAGGCTTCACTAGCGTAACAGCGATCTGCCTAGCGAAGTAAAACTAGCGCTAATACGCTACCATTCGCCGACCTGAGCGTAAATTCACACTTAAGTGGTTTTGCATAGCGCTGGCGAAAATTCGCCTGGCGAAGTGCGGTGAACACTAGCGAAGCCTATGCTGGCGAATTTTCAGATCTCAGTGAATCTGCCCAATATTTTATACACTTGTCATGGTGCCAGGCACTAAGAATAACAGTGTAAAGCGTCAGATCCTAGTCAGTGGAATGACAGCAAATATGGGACATAGGTGCAAAGATCATCTGCAAACGGACAGAAATAAGCATTCTCTCCCGCCTACTTTCTTCCAGTAATCGGATACATCCCTGGCATTTAGTTTCTTCATTTTATCACAGAGATGATATGACATAAAAATTGATTCAGTGCGGTAAAATCTCTGCGTACACTAATATAATCAAAATTATAAGTAGCTTTTAACAATTCCTTAATTTTTCTCAAATACTTACCTTAATAATAAACCTCAGTAATAAAAGACATAACATTTGCCCAGGTGCTTTGACTTATAGTGACCGATATGATGATTGCTTTTAAGCAGGTAAACAGTAAATGTTTGCTGCTGATTTGTTCGTATTAGTGCAAACCTTGATAAACCTAACTGATTTTTATTACGTAAGCTCAGTAGCTGATTGTAAGATTTGTGGGGGCAGCCACAGTGCTTGAGGAATTCTATGAGGAATTCAACAGAAAACACTATTTATTTTAAATAACTTACTTATACTGTTTATTTGAAATACATGGAGATTGTCTCAGAAAATAATATGGTAACTCCCATTCATATGTTTCTTTTTTTTTTTTGTTTGTTTGTAAATTATTTGATATTTTTTGCTAAAACACAAAGCCTTGAAATTTGAACTACTATCTGGTTGTCAAGGCTTCCTTACCCTTGCAACCTAAAATCAGCCAGGAAGTCACAACAGAATATGACTAAGAGATGCCTTAAACAGAAGAACAAGCAATTGAAATTAGAATAACATAAAGCTGAAGCCCAGGGCCAGAACTAGGGGTAGGCAGAGTAGGAGGCTGCCTAGGGCACCATAATTGAAGGGCGCTCTTTTAAGAGGAATTTGTTTTTTTAATTTCTTGTCCTTTAACAAAATGTAATCTGCTTGCCACAACCCTTTCTTGCGTTATTTGCACTCAAACTGCTGGCACAGGTACATTGATACTTGGGGGAAATATGATCTGATGTATTTTTTGGCTGCTGCTTGCACAGGTAAAGACTGGCAATTTGGTGGCTGCTGGGTTTGTTGTTACAGGTACGGTGTGGCAATGTGATAAAATTATCCTACTGAAAAACTAAACTGCAATGGTAAGGTTGGAAATCGTAAGGTGGGAAATGGTAAAGCTTAACGGATGGGGCACGGATTGAAGCCCTTGCCTAGGGTGCAAAAGATAAATGAAGACAAAGAAAAGCCATTTAGAAAAGGTGCATCTAGAATATAGCCGCCAGATACAGAAAGTGGAACTTTAAGGTAATTTTTCTGCATTCTATGCTGCAATATTTGTATAATCTAGTGAATCTGTTCCATAGGCAGCTAGATGTTACAAAGGGTGTATGTGAAATCTCCTGTAGAATGAGACAGGAGAGCTGAAAATCTACCTGATTGTTATGGTGAACTGGATGAATTATGTTCTTTGAGGCCTCTGCATGTAAATAATAAGAATATCCCTTTTCATCTATGTTCCCTATTTATTTTTTTTGTTTTTATTGGGGACCTCTTCTTGCCTACCACATCCACTCTACTGTATTATCATTTCCTTCTGCCACCCTTATTTCTTCAGTTTCGTCCACTGCCTACCATCACGTAATTCCTAGCAATCCTTGGCCTGAGTTCAGCTAGCGTGAGTCATGCACGTGACTATTCGGATGCTTCTGACACAAGAAATAAATATTACAAAAGTTATAACGTGGACAAATATCTGCCTGCAGTGGAAGTATTGTGAAGAATCCCAAAGAGCTCTGCAAGCTGGTGACTAATGGGACAACCACTTAGGGGCAGATAAATGTAATGATTTCCAGCAGTTCTGTTCCTTTTACTTTTATTAACACTTTCATGTCAAGAAACGTTTCATGCCAGCTATTAAAGGGTTTACTTAATGGACAAGTTAAATAAATGAATGTGTCCGTTTTGTTCAAATTGTGCTGCCTTGTTTTGAGCAGTTGAACAACATTTTGTTCTATGATGTGTTACAGCTGAGCTCCAACAACTCACTTAATCTTCAATCCACAATGCAAATTGCAAGAATGAACTTAAAAAATCAAAGAATCGTTCCAGAGAAAAAAAAGAGTTATAAAACAGAGTTTAAACAGAGCTGTAAACATCATTACTATTCTCTAAAAATGATTGAATGCTAATACTGTACCAACATATTATGCACTGTACAGATGTTAGAACCTACCGAGGCATCATCTGAACCAGAAGCAAATGCATCTCCACTTGGGTAGTATCTGGGCAGAAAGAGAAATATTAGTAATTAAGGGGAAAATTTACAAAATTCACGTGAAGGATTCGAAGTTAGATCGAATGAGATCGAATACCTATCGTACAATTTTTTCATGTATTCAAAAATGCTAATTTGGCCTCTTTGATCATCGCATACCGAATTATCGAATTATCAAATAGATTGAATGATCGGATAGTCGATAATTCAATCATTCGATGATCGAAGGATTTCAAATTTTAAAATCCTTCAAATGCCCATTTCGCCAGATTGAACCTACCGAATACCAATAGAAGCCTATAGGCTTCTTTGGCTAAGTCCTCCTCTAATACCATTCATGCGATCGAACGCCTCGATCGTTTGAATCGTACAAATTTTTTGGAGGCTCAAAGGAAAAAGTAAGATCTTTTTCGTGAAATTGAACGATCGGTATCCGATCGTACGATGTCATCGAGAAATCGAATATCGAGCAGAATGATAGCCTGAAACTATTCCATAAGCATTCGATAGTAAAATGCTTATCGTATATTGAGGGAATTCGTAGGATTTTTGGGGAATTTTAGTAAATCTGCCCCTAAGTGTTCATTTTAAAAGGCAATACAAGATCTTTATAGAGCTTAGTATCAATGCTGACCATTCAGACTGAATACTTTCATAGCAAGCATAGCATGGAGCCATATGATTTTAATTAAACCATCTTGTGCTTTATTAGCTGCACATTTTGATCCCTGTCCATAAACACAATGGGGCACATTTCTAAAGATGAACATGCCTTGATTTATGCCAAGTATAAGGTGGTATAGAATAATTGTGGTAAAAGTAAAAGTTGTTGAGGGCATATAGAAGTTAAAGGGAGATGTGCTGATCTTATTGGACTGTTTTAAATCAATATAGGCCTTTTAGAGAGTTTTGGAATGTTTTCATTCGCACTTTTTATAATAGGATGTTTTAATGACAGTTGTGGTTATATAAGTGTCTGAGTTTATTGTGGTTTCAAAGACCACTAAAATCCGACCTTTAATAAATATGCCTCCATGTGTTTGTATTTAGGTGAATGACCTGGAATCCCCCACTCATGTAAATACAAAGAAAGTGAAGTATGCACATACCCAGCATGAAATAAACTATGCCTTACTAATTGATTGTGCGCTTAAAGGAACAGTTCAGGGTAAAAATAAAAACTGGGTAAATATATAGGCTGTGTAAAATAAAAAATGTTTCTAATATAGTTAGTTAGCTAAAAATGTAATGTATAAAGGCTGGAGTGACTGGATGTGTAACATAACAGAATACAACACAACATCCTGCTTTTCAGCTTTCTAAATCTGAGTTGGTCAGCGACTTCAAGGGGGCCACATGGGACATAACTGTTCAGTGAGTTTGCAATTGATCCTCAGCATTCAGCTCAGATTCAAAAGCAACAGTTATGACCCATGTGGCCCTCCCTCAAGTCACTGATTGGTTACTGCCTGGTAACCAGGGTAACCAGTCAGTGTAAACAAAAGAGAGCTGAAAAACAAGAAGTAGTGTTCTCTTCTGTTATGTTAGACGTACAGTCACTCCAGCCTTTAAACATTACATTTTTGGCTAACTAAATATATTGAAAACATTTTTTATTTTGCACAGCCTATCTATTTACCCAGTTTTTACTTTTATACTGAACAATTCCTTTAAGGGTAAATAGCTTCATGGTACTTTCCCCTCTGTAGGATAAATGTATAACAGAAACTCGTTCGGATACCCGATACCATATGTATAGCAGGAATAAGCTGAATTTATATTTAGGCTAAGCAAACACCGAGCATGGTAAAGGACTGACCTGACACTGTTTATGTCAGACTCGTGGGTTTCAAACGACTGGATGCACTGCCCTGTCCGCATGTCCCATACCATTGCCTTTTTGTCACAGCCCTAAATAGAAAACGACACACAAACAACTGTAAAGAGTAAAATCATCAGGATCCAGTCTCCAAGTGCTGTTCTGTACCAGGAAATGCAACACCTCTTAAGCCTTGCACTGACAGACACACTGACAGGAACATTTACACAGCCCCAAGGAAACACACTAATGGACAAACATACCATATTTAGAAGTAGGGCTTCCCCAGAGAATGTCTTTAAAGAAATTCAGCTGAAAATGTGTGACAGAGTAAACTTTAAAATGCCAAAACTGGTGGTGGTCGCATTTTAATAAAATGCAGATGTTGTGGTGAATTGTAATTTTTGGCCACAATTCACTGAATATACATTTTACCTTTTAGTAAATATGCTCCAGCATAAGAGAGAATTTTTCCTTTACACCTTTATATACTTTACCATTCAGTGCTATTTTGAAGTGAACTATTCAACATGCTGTTGCTTTATAAACAAAAAAATATAGGGTGCACCAAATCCAGGATTCGAATTTGCATATAAAAATTAGGATTTGGATTTGTTTCAGTATTCGGCAGAATCTTTTGTAAAGGATTCAATCCTAAAATAGTGGATTTGGTGCAGTAAAACATATTTACACAGACTTTATAGGCCCTTATAAAATACTAGGGGTTAACTGAGACACATGCATTTAAGTTCCATCATCCCACTTTAAGTTTCCAAATCTGCAATTGTACTCTGGTTAATTCCTATGTGATGTCATGGAACTGAAAGGTTTCCGGTTCTTACCCCAGACACAAAGGTATTTCCTGTTTCAGAAGGTGCCAGATCCAGGCACAAAACATCAGCACCGTGTCCATGAAAGCTCTGGAGTAGCTGTCCACTCTCCACATCCCACAGAGCACATGTACCATCTCCGCTGGCTGTCAGGATCTAATTTAAAAACACAGAAACTGTAGTTAATCTTCGTCTTACTTGATTTTCTTTTTTGTGTTAAAACAAATATATAATTTAGGTTTATCTATAGTCAGTACAATTAGGAAATATATTTTTTAAGGAAATACAAATACATTTTACAACAGAAAATATGGAGACCCTGCACTGCCCCCTTGTGGGTTTTTTTTTATAGTGAGCAAATCCTAACTCCAAATTGTCAAATCATAGTCTCATAGTTTCTAATGCAGGGGTGTCCAACCTGCGGCCCAGGATGGATATGAATGCGGCCCAGCTGAAAATGTTTAGTTCCCAAGGAAACGTTATGTTACAAAGGATATACAGTATGTGTAGACAGGAGACTCTGCCCATTGCCCAGTTAGTAGTAATAATAATAATATAATACATCTATTTAATAGCCAGGTGTCCCATATTCCAGTGTATAGCTCCATCTGGTTATCCAGCTTGTATTTCTGTGCATTTTCTTTACTTTTACAAATCAAAAGTGTTTTATTTCATGTGTGGCCCCAGACAATCTTTCTTCTTCCAATGTGGCCCAGGGAAGCCAAAAGGTTGGACACCCCTGCTCTAATGTGTTCCTTCTGTTGATGTTCAGATTTAGGGCAAAAATACTTCAACTCCAGCCCCAGGCATCACAAACATCAGTCAGTAAAACACGTCATTCTTTTAGAATAACGCATCATTTTCCATGGCTGTTAACAAATGGTGATATTGAACTTTATGAAAAAATGCCTTAGGCAAAGGAAGGACCACATCTATGTACTTTATAAATGAGAATGTTCTATAGGGAAGTTGTTTTGTTCCTATGAGCATAACAGCCATCAAAGTGTGCTATGACTCTAAGGCTCAAAGTACATGTGGCATTTTCTCTCCTTTTGGTAAACACCTGATTGCAGTTGTGACACCTGCCCTTCATTAAAATGGAAATAAGTCTGAACAGGTGGCTTTTGGCCCAAAAATGAAAACCTTTTCAGAGCAAATCTGCTGGTGACTGGTAGCAGCCCCAGTGGGGTCAGTTGATATCTTGACAATATTATATCTTTGCCAACACATTAACTGTACTGTGCATTTGAAACACATACATGCTTTAGAATTATTACTAACCTTGAAGTAGTAATGGGTTTACTTGGATTCATTTTTCAGTATAGTCAGTATAAGTGTAAGATGGGTTAGTTACAAACACACAACTGCAATGTGCACAGTGCCATGGTTTTGAATCCACAATGCAGGATTTCCCCATAATTCCATCATAATGGTGGCCTCAACATAGTAATGCACCTGACACAATGGCAGATGTTTTAATACAAGAGTAATTACTTTCATTGCTGCATCCAATTATTGCATGAATTATTGAACTGTGTGCAATGCACTATGCTAAAATGCAAGCAGCAGCTTTGGATGAAAGTATCATATCTATCATTGCATTACATCTTCTAGTGTATGGGGCATTGGTCATTGCTTGGAACAAGTAGAACAAAAACTTGGCCATTTTTTGTATGGCCCTTTGTAGGTATCCATCTAGTTGGACTATGGGTCAGTCAGTTGCATACTGTACTTGGTTGGCCAGTGTAAGATTGCCTAAAAATGTACCCGTAATTTGCTTTCCACTGCTCACAATTTAGCAGTCACTGTTCTAAACACTTCTCTTAGGAATTACTCTTTCTACTCCCTGAATATCTTACCTGCATGTCAGAGTTAGTGAAGCTGCAGGCGGAGAGGTAGTTGGTGTGCATTGCCACTGACTTTTTCTTTGAAGCCATGTTTTCGTTCTTATCAAATGTCAAAGGGTATACTGAACATTTATTGTCTAAACCCCTGTAGAGAACAAGTTGAAAATGAGTGAAGCATATAAATAAACAATAAAACATTTTCAGTGGAACAGTTGCCAATGGATCAACATGTGCAATTCCCCCCCCCCCATAACTTCTTACATGGGGTTGTTAGACCACCCCTGTGCAACTGTAGAGCCACTGTTCTAGAGCCACAGCTCTCGGTTTATTTTGATACCAGGGCTGGTATCAACGGGTGAGCTATATTTCACCCTATGATAAATATGGCCTATTTTCTGTTTATCATTGTTGAAGCTAGAAATAAATCAAACTGGAAAACATCTACATTTTTTATCAGCGAATCTACAAGTTATTGCATTACTTAACTAAAATCACTTGTTTTATGCTAATTTCTGGTAGTTTAAATATAAAATGTTAGTGCTCAAATATATACAGTGGAAGGGAAATGCATATAGCCTTTAACAAGTAGCACTTACCCACATGCAATTGCACATCCAGATGGAGCGTAAGCACAGGCCATAACCCAGGTACAAGGCATGGTAACAGCATGTTCCTAGAATGAAGCATAAAACATGTAGCACTATAGAACACAAAGCTCTACTTGCAAATTAATAGGTATCATGTCTAAGCTTTCAATATATTTTTCATGCAACTTCTATCTGGAAGTAAAAATTTAAAGCAAATGACCATATAAAACTATGTACATTCATTAAGTGGAGATACATCTCAGAGGCAACACAACATGGTCCATATCTGTGAGTAAACTCTATAAAGAATATTTTTCCAAAGCTATATATAGATTATTGTTACTGCACATGGTAAAGCTTAAACACTACTCTTGTCAGTCTTGAGCATTTGAAGGCATATGGAACACTATCATCATATACATGTGTAAAGTTAGGCATTTGACCTAAGAAGTTCAGTTCCCATTGTAAGTAAAGGCAATGTGTGACTTTACAACAGTTACTGATGTACAGCTACCTGCCTTCTGAAGGTCAGCACCATAGTTATGGCTTCATGGACATGCAGCATCTGCATGTTTCATAGATTATCTTTTGTTATCATGTTTTTCAGCTCAGATGAGAAACTATAATGAGGAGACTTTGCATACCTTGTTGGTGGTAAAAGCATCCCAGACAATCACTTTTCCATCCTGCAAGAGTAAAGGAAAGAGTATGAAACAGGATTGTATACAAAAAGCTTTAGCACCACAGTCAATAATCAATTATCTTTTACACATTGAAGGCCCCCACCTGCAAGGCAGAAGGTAGTACAAGGCTGTAGATCAGTCAGTGAATTCAGGTAAGGCATTTGCTAGTAAATATTGCAGACAATGTTTGCTAAGTAATGCTCTCACTGGAGAAATGCTTAATGCTTTTTATTGGCTATTAACTAGATAGTAGTGTAGTGCCAAGCGAGTCCTCCCAAGATCAACATGTGGTTCTCTGCTCTACAATATTAATTCCTCATGTTGTATAACTAGTCAGTCTGATTAAGGCCTGCCATTTTGGGAGATATGGCATTGAGAATGTAAATGAGATTTAATGCAACTTTGATAGCTATATAAAGAAATTGGTCTGTAAACTCTAGTCCCCATTAAAAGGCATGGAAAAAAATGTTTTTCTCTAAATATGCCAACAATGTCTCACCCGATAATGAAAGTGACCCGGGTGTAAACACCCCGGGCCCAGCACTGAAATATTCCATTTTCTAGCAACATGCAATTAGCAGTCGTCAGCGGAAAGCCACACTCACCAGGTCAGTTTAAGCATAAATTCCAATTGAAGAAAATGCACGCACTCCTGCAACCAGCCGGTGAAGTAAAGACTTAACTTTATTCCATCAGTTAAAAGTCATATGTCCTGATGCGTTTCGTATCAAACGATACGTAGTCATAGGCACTATGACTACGTATCGATTGATACGAAACGCGTGCATTTGTGTGCATTTTCTTTGATTGCACTTTGATAGCTGTCCTTTAACCTGATTTTGCTTTTCGCATATTTCAAGTGACATTTTACGAACATTTTTCTGGAATTTGTCTTAAGCTCTTCCTAAACCTGCCAGTCTGTCATTAGGTGCCTCTCAGCTGTACATTTGTCTCATCCTAATGATTGTGCCCTTCAGAGAAGATATTCCCTGACATTTTCAAAGGTAAATTTGGCAGAACACATTCCCTTTATTTATCTCATCTAGGAACATATGCAGTAATGCAATATCCCAGTTTAGCTTCCAGTGTGTATGGGCTTCTCATTGATCAGCTAAACGCAGGGCCAACACTGCTGGGCAGTTCTGTAGCTCTGGGAATGAGGGTTGGGTGGGCTGTGTACTAGTAACATCGCCATGAATATTCTAATTAGTCCCCCATAATGCACCGAATAGGGAGGTGAATGAAGACTGAAGGAAACAATGCAGAGTGGAGGACAGGTGGAAAAGTTACACTGAGCTTTACTCCATTTTAAAAATATCAGGAGAAAATGTCAGTTCTTCTCAGTTTTTGTTGTTTTAACAAAATATTGAAAAACGTGTGTCAACTGTTCTTTGTTTCACCAGAATATAAAAAGTGGTGGTTGAGTCAGTTTTTGGCAGATTTCGGTTTGTGAATATGGAAATTATATTTACACCAATTTTAACACCACTTTTACTAATATTCTTCCTCCACTTTTGTTCCCCCCCCCATAGAGTTTACTAAAAATTAAAATTTACAAATAGCTCACTGGCAAGAAATGAGCTTCTCTGACTTAATGGAAATACCATTCAATTCTTTCAGATGGAGCCCAGCAAACTTCTAGTTTTCCCCTGAGAATAAGATGACTCTTTGTATCTTCAGCATAGAGAGACAATGCAGTTCTCTAATTTTTACCTCTTTTTGTAATTCTGGGGACATATAAATTATTATAAAGTATTGCACCTCATATTATGTATTTGCTATCTAATTTTCTGTAGTGATTATATGTACATATAGATCTTCTGGGAGATATGAATGAGCCATTTTCTTTGTACTTTCCAACATTTATGTACTAAACAATAGGCCCACAGATCAAGTTTCCTCATTAGAAACTATTAGTAGAAAAATGAGCAGAAAAACCTTTTTAAGGGTAAGGCCACACGTGGCGGAGCGATTTTAAAAGTCGCTCAAAATTGCGAGGCAATTTTGAGCATCTTTTAAAATCGCGCCGCCGCGTGTGAATAAGCGCAGGCGACTTTACGTGTAGCGGGTGCGCACCGCTACCAAGCTATTCGGGGAGATTCGTCGCAGGGATTAGTCGCCAGGCGACAGATCTGAAATCTCCACGTGTGGCCTTACTCTAAGAAGAATTGTAAATCTGAACGCCTCTACTGGTAGCACAGGCAAAACCACATATTTGCTGTATTGTTGTATTGCGGAGAAGCCTACCTGTAGGAACAAAGTCAGTGTTGTCCATGCTGTACTGAAATAGCATTGGTTTCACGGTCTGCCCACAGGTCACAGTTTAGACCTGAGCTATTTCTACAGAAATTGAATATCAGTTGAGAACCACTGCCATACTTACAACATTGGGAAATAATGAAATATCTAACTGACAAATAACAATAGTGATCTGTTACAAAAGAAGTACAGAGCCAATGCTTCACTTTGGGATGAAACTCCATCTTTAATTTAACCAAAGATCTGGAAATGTTTCCAGTATTGTAGTTAAAAGTTCTCATTAAGGCTGTACCAGGTTAAATAAAATTACACGTACCTGGTCAAAGCTAGGTGCTGAGCACAGTACCAATTGCTTAGGTCCCTACAGAGTGGTACAATTTTGCTGTATTTCCTATATTCCTTTTAGTCTTATATTACCTTTTTAAACAGCAACCATCAATCAACAAAAAAAATATTATATTCTGATTTTAAACCAAGAGTTGCAATTTGTGACTTCATTCATTTACTAAAAAAATGCTTTATATACTATCAGGAACATTGACCTGCCAGAACCATTTACAAAGAACTGATTTAAGGAGTGTAGAAACAGAACAACTATGGGCAGCTGTTGGTTGGTGATCTTTCTGCAGATGTGTATTAGGCTGTTCCTGCCCTGGAGAGGGTTTTAGCCAACTGTATTCATCTCAACTTGCTCCTGACTTTAAAGGGGTTGTAAACCAAATTAAAAATGTTGGCTAATGAAAGAAACTATGCTTCTAATCAATTTTCCAATACATCATCTATAGAAAGATTTATTAATTTGTAAATATAAGTGCAAGTGAATGCAGAATATGCCTGCACCTTGCTATTCTCTGAATACTTAGACAATATTCCAGTAGCCAGCTGATTAACAGACCTCTAAGGAGATTTGGGAATGACATGATCTGTTCTTTTTTGCACTGTGCAGCTATATTTTTTGGTGGGAGAGAATGCATTTCACTTACTTGGGATGAGCTCACAATCCTTCTTTTGTCTTTGCACCAGTCCATGCAGAGGACTTTATTGCCGTGACCTTTTAAAGTTCTTCTTGTCTTCATCACAAATTGGCCAAGTGACTCTACACGCTCAGCAACTTGATGCACTGCAAATATAAAGAGATTTATTTCTATAGAATCAGAGACTTGGTGTCTGGCCATATTCAATGGAACAGATGTACATGGTGATTGGAGATATGGTCTATTTAGACAATTTATTTTTTAAATGGGGCACCATTTTACTTAGTTGTCAGGGCCCTTCACTTTGGGGGTCAATGTGGACAGCAAGCTAAATAATCCCAGCCCCTTCGAGTAAATAGTTTGGGGGTTGCTGGTGGCTAATGGTGGTCTTGCTGCAACTGGATAAATGAATGCAAATTAAATTTAGGTAGATGCATGCTAATATATTCCAACTGTGACAGATAACCCAGATTTTCAATGGCTCAAGTATCCAGTCTAATCCCTAGGTCAATAACCTTTGTGAATTTAGTAAATAAAACTCCATCTACTGAGGTATTGCAAGTTTCTGCAGATTCTGCTTTTACCATTTCCTTAAGCATGGTAATGAATGAATTGCTAAGAACCCATCTCTTTGCTCTTCAAGCCCCTCTCCTTTTATTTTTGGTATCCTAGTACAGTGTTCGCCAATTTTTGAATTACTGGCTTAGAGGCAAGTTTTGGTTGCATAAAAACCAAGTGTACTGCCAAACATTCTCTCCTGTAGGATGCCAGTCCATATAGGGGTTACCAAAAAGCCAATCAGAGCTCTTATTTGACATCCACTTGGACTTTTTCATGCTTGTGTTGCTCTCCGATTCTTTTTTAAATTTAAATGTGGCTCACGAGCAAAAGTATAATACATAAATTAGATCAATTAATTCCAAGACTATTTCAGTTCATGCACTGACTGGTAGCACTGTCCAATTCAGCAGGGACTTGGGAAAAGCAGAGACACCTGCAGCTATTGGACAAAATCTGGGCCTCAGGTTTGCGTTCATCATCTTCTTCAAGCACATTCCACTTCAATGGCTACTGTGTCTCTGCATGGAAGTGCTGACCTAGTTTTTTTCTCTTTATCTAGGTCATGGATTCTGTCTCACTGGCAATTGTTGAAATACAAAATTCTCAGTAGGCCACAAACTGTATGTTTCTTTATCCTGAATAAAAAAGGCTGCTCCCATGTGTGGGAGGCACACACTTATAGTATTAGTTTAATTATTTACAAAACCAAGTATTCTTTTACTGATAACAGTTTATAAAACAAATGTTTTGCTGTGATCAGTTTTTAAGGTAATTAATTTTACCCCAGCACAGCAACTAATCTGGCAGCACCTATACATCCACATTTAGAATATAAAGGTTGTATACCCATAAACATGAATAAAAACACTCTTTTTTACTTGACATTACATTATATTGAAATGCTGTAACCATCCAAGCAATAGTTGTAAATTAGTTATGTGTAGGGATGCACTGAACTCACTATTTTGAATTCGGCCGAACCCCTGAATCCATTGCGAAAGATTTGGCCGAATACTGAACCGAATCCAAACCCTAATTTGCATATGCACCAAAAAAAATTTTTACTTCCTTGTTTTGTGATGAAAAGTCACATGATTTTTTGGATTTGGTGCATCCCTAGTTATGTGTGGCGTTGACCCTGAAACCCACGGTGGCCTCTGGGTTAACTGACCAGTTGGGTGGGTTGGGGTATAAATTTGTCCAACCATTGTGAGTTAGGGCTGGGTGTGAGGGATTACAATGTTTACAGAGTGTAGTATTGTTAACATCCATGTCACCCAATTTGCTAAGCACAATTTAGTTGAGACCATGCATGTAACCTGCTAGGGGAACATTGGGATTACTGCCTGGTCTTGGCTAGCAGTACTTCCAGAATTTGCTAGCATCCATGCACACAATTGTGCCCAATTTATAACCAGACACTACATGGGTGTTGGTCCTTGTGGTGCTGCATGCACTAGTAGTGATTTCCAGGTGTACTTGCAGTTGTAAATAAGCCCTACGGTCTGACTGCAAATCCAAAGTTGTTCGTCCATGCTCTTATCATCCAATCCTGTGACCTATTTATGGTTCCCAGCTGTCTGTTTTCTACATTCAAAAAAGTATAAAATCATGTGAGAATGTTATACAAGTATAAGATCCATTATCAGGAAACCGGTTAACCAAAAGTTCCCAATTATGGAAAGGCCATCTCCCATAGAGTATATTATAATGAAATAATCCAATTTAAAAGTGATTTCCTTTTTCTCTGTAATAATAAAAAACTACCTTATACTTGAATCTTTACATGATTTTCTAGTAAACTTAAAGTATGAATAACCGAATTACAGAAAGATCAGTTATCTGGAAAACTCCAGGTCCCAAGCATTCAGGATAGCAGGTCCCACACCTGTGTATAGTTCTGAAAGACACAGGGAGGCTCACAGTTTTCCAAAACAAACCACAAACTTTTTCGCACTCCTTGGTTGTGGTTGCCACCTAGCCAATATGTTACTAGTGCGGTTGATATAAAAAATACATCATGCCAATGTTATTAACACGAAAGCAAAATATAATACGAAGGAAGTTATTTTAGTCTCCCTATATATGGTCCCTTTAGAATACATAAAATCTAGTAAATGTGAATGTTTGTGGAACTGGTGGCATATGCTGGCAAGTGCTTATATCCAGAAGAGTACATACATATGGCAAAGCTATGAGCAACAGAGAGCAGGGCTTTCTTTGTCTCCTGTATGGATCAGTATTTGTAGGTTTGATGTATACACCCACCTATTGTATTGTGTTGTTAAATATGTTGGCGCTAGCAGTTTATAATAATAATGATAGAGGCTAATACTAAATATGATGGGAATATGGTTGTTCAGACGAGTGCAGCTGCAGGTTTGTTTACAAGTGAATCCTCCCTCCTCCCCAGCTGATATCCGCTCCCTCCCCAGCTGTGGCCCCTCTCCAGCTCTACTACAAACACACAAACCAGCATACACACAAATGCCTGGCACATACTCACATTCCACATCATGCAGTTTAGCCCTCTCTTCCTCCAGCTTCTCCTTCAGGCTCTCTGCTTCATTCTTGAGAGAGGACAAGGTTTCATTCTCTTGCAGCCCTTCGGTTGCCATCTTGAGAGAAATAACAGAGAGACAGAGGTTGAAGCAGGAATGGGAGGTGGGAGTGGATCAAGCCTATGATGATAGGGATGGCTGCACAATCAGGGATGCTGCTGTACCTCTCACTGACCGACTAAAGCTCAACCAGAAAACCTTTTTTTCCTACTTAAACAAGGACAGCTTTATTTAGCAGCCAACAGCAGCATTTTACAGAATGCACAGATCTAACAAAAATTATTTATGTAATTCAAATAATATAATTAAGAACCTTATTTGTGATGTTTGTGTGCAGGGACTAGGGTGTGTGTGTGTGTGTGTGTATAAATACTCGCCACTGGTGGTAAGATACAATAAATCGAGGTTAATAATACTCCAGACAATAATTGCATGTGTTTGTGTCATTCAGAAAGACAAAACCCATGAGTCAGCCATCAAGTAATACAAATGTCACTTTTTAAGGTCTGTGGCAATAATTTGCCACACAATCCTATACATAACTTGGAAACCATAGATTTTTAGGGGAATGTAATATACGCAAAAATTATTCGCAATGCAAAAAGTTTTTTGCGTGAAGAAATTTTGCTTTGCTGAATACAATATATCTTTCGCGAAACCGGAAACTGTTTATCGACCACTTCCGCAAGCGGAAGGCCGTTTGCGAATTTTGTAATAAAACTTCTTACTGAAAAGGTCGCAATGTTTGCTCCAAAAGATTACGACACCTTCAAGCACTTCTTAAGAGTGTGCAATTATAATGTGCAATAACAATTCGCAATGCAATTACCGTTTAAGGAACAATATTACATTGGGAGATGTGGATTTTAACTCTTATTGGTGCTCAATGTTTTTCTCTTTGCGACTTTAATTACATTCATCCCCTTTATGTATTAAATGCAACACAAAGCTTTCTCGGCAGTAATACTCACTGATGGTCATGTATTAGTGAAAAATAGCACGAACATTTTTTTGTGTGTCCCAATATGTGCCAGCACAAGTGCCATTAGTCTGTATTTCCACGTCAAAAAGGGATTTGTGAAAAAACACGTGGCACAGATTGAGGTGTACAAAGAAAATTTCTCATTTGTATATTTGGATTTATACATGGGGTGGGAGTATGGTTTCCACCTTTTCTGGGAAAAAATACCAGCCTTCCTATATATTCATCTCTTTTCCCTATTAATAACATTGGGCTCAAGCATTTTTTTTACCGGGCAGGTGAAATACTGTCCAGGCCAGTAAAATACTGGCCAGGTGCCAACCGTAAGTGGGAGATACAATAGTGCTTGGTTGAGGGATTCACAGCAGAATAGTATAGTAAGGAAATATAGTTAAAGGAAAAACTGTTTTTTTTAATTAAATGCATCAGTTAATAGTGCTTCTCCAATAGACTTCTGCACTGAGATCCATTTCTCAAAAGAGCAAACAGATTTTTTTATATTCAGTTTTGAAATCTGACATGGGGCTAGCAATTTTATCAATTTGCCAGCTGCCCCAGTCATGTGACTTTTGCCAGCACTTCAGGAGGGAACTGCTTTCTGGCAGGCTGTTGTTTTTCCTTCTCAATGTAACTGAATAGTACGCAGTGAGACATGGGTTTTACTATTGAGTGCTGTTCTTAGATCTACCAGGCAGCTGTTATCTTGTGTTAGGGAGCTGTTATCTGTTTACCTTCCCATTGTTCTTTTGTTAGGCTGCTGGGTGGGGGAAAGGGAGGGGGTAATTTCACTCCAACTTGCAGTACAGCAGTAAAGACTGATTGAAGTTTATCAGAGCACAAGTAACATGACTTGGGGCAGCTGGGAAATTGACAATATGTCTAGCCCCATGTCAGATTTCAAAATGAAATATAAAAAAATCTGTTTGCTCTTTTGAAAAATGGATTTCAATACAGAATTCTTCTGGAACAGTACTATTAACTGATACATTTTGAAAAATTTTTTTTTCCCATGACAGGATCCCTTTAAGAATCTTGAGGAGTAACACAATAACATACTGAAAGATTTCCTCTGGTTTGCTATCCCATAACATCTACAAAATTGGCAGTTGCTGGACCTAGGTACACTTTCCTCTTTTTATTGAATTACCATACTACCATCTAGGCAGGGAGAATGCATCAGTAAATACAGATAAATTTGCAGGCGACTAATCGTATACTCTCTATAATAATCTGTTTTAAAATAGCAAACTGGATTAAATAATTTTTTAGTGCAATGGCATACCCTCCAACATTTGAAAGAAATGGAAAGAGACACAAAAAGATCTGCTTCATGCAGCCAGGCAACACCACACCCATTTTGTGACCAAACCCTCTAACTACCATGTTCATTTTAAAAAATTTGGCAGGTTATGAAAGTTTGAACACATTTCTGGGAGTTTTAGGGAATGTTTTCTGTGTTGTTACAGTTTGTTACGCTGGCAAGGGGGCATTTAAAAAAAAAAAAAAACTACTATTATCCCAAACCGGAATGTAGGCTCTATTAGCCTGCATCTTTGGTTGGGGATAACATTTTTGCCCAGCAGGTGTCCCTTAAGTTTCAGAAACATTTTCGGAAGCTTTTTCTTTTTCTGGCATTAGTGCTGGAGATCTTTGGACTTTTCAAAATCGGGACTGTCCCTAGTAGAAGTGGGCACTTAACAGTTTCTAGGTTCACAAACATTATATTAAATTTACAAAATGGAAAATTGGTTGCCCAAAGGCATTCATTTTTGAATTGTGAATATTTTTTCCTTTAATGTTTATAACATTCCCACATATCTGTTCCAAATATTTTAGGATGCAGTCCCTTAGGATACAAGTGCACACTGACATAAGTTTTTTTGGGACTGTTTTGAGTGGAGGTTTGGCAAACTAACAACTACCATCTCTCTGCAGACAAGGCCACCTTACTATAATTTGCTGAATGAAGTTCTGCAGATCTGAACAGCTCTGATTAGATGTATTGAGTTATCTGTCTAAAGAATGGCTTTCCCCTTTCTAACCCCCATGGAAGTCAAGTAACAAGTCAAGTAACAACTGTAAGATATGGGTGTCTAAAGGGCACAATATAATTTGTATTTCACCAGTATTAGGCTGGTGAAATGCTAAACTCCAGGGAAAACTGTGTTGCTGAAGCAAGTAACACTGCTTAATTGTGAACTGCTCAGTAAAAGCTGGATTAAGGGTCCCTGGAGTGGATGGAAGAGAGCAGAGTGGGCTTCCATCCCTTGTTCCATGTAAGGGTTTGCAGCTGCCTAAACTAGGTAGCTAGATAAGTAATTAGTTAATTAAGGATAGTAAAAAGGAGGTGTGGCTGCTGCTGTTTTTCCTCTAGAGACCTCCTGGAGTGGAGGAGGGTGGGGGCCACAGAGGAGTGCTGCTGAGCACCAGGGAACCAGAGAGTGATCCCCTGAGTTGGAGAGAGAGCCAAAGGTCTGGGAGAGGACCAGAGAAACTACTCCCAGGAGATCAGAGTGTCTCAAGTGTGTCCAGAGAGGATTCTGGGATTTGTGGTCCAAGTGAAAAGTCAGTGAGGGCCAAACTCAAATGTGAGTAAAGTGAACACCAGTGAGGGTGTTAGGATCGGGACTGTTTTTTGTTAAACACATATGTGATTCCCCATGTGAAGCCAGTGGGCTGAAGAATTGTGTTCAGTTGCAAAAAAATGCCAGCAAAGCTGCAATTTAACCATAAAAGGCTGTGTCAGTGTCCGTTTCTGTGCTGAAATCTGTGCCAGGGCCTTGGGTTTTGGTACCGGAAGCTCACACAACATAATATATGAGACTAACATTCTAATATGTTGGGGAAAGATGGGTAAGACTGGAAAGATGAACAACAGAGTTCCTGGATCCTGAAATCCCTTGTGGTATTTACTAGTCTTGCCTTACATTATTGTTTCATTTGTAAACCACAGGAGTCACAAACACTATAATTTGACTATTCGACCAGCAGAGATTGGAGGTGGTATATAAACTTGAAGGAATGAAAATTTTAAAATTATTACAAAGATAAAAAGTCTACTGGATATTGGCTCTAGATATGGTGCACCCTACGGGTATAATGAACAAACAATTGAATTGTAATTGTTTGAAATGTTATTTCTTTTACAGATACTGATATCAGTTGAGGAAGGTTTGTAACTTTCCATTTACTAACATTTGACCCATAGCTTAGTTATGGACTTTATGGACAATTTATGTAGGAGTATCTCAGACCTTAAGTGAACCATACTGTGGTGTTTATACAAATGGATATCCTCCTCATCCTCGGCTACCAAATACAACACATACAGTCCTTTCCTTCTACAAGATGGCTTGAAGTCAAGAAGTAGCAGTAAACCAGCCATAAAATATGAATAATTTGCAGCAGTATTACATCTGCCAGAGAGCAATTGCTCAAAAGGCAGTTTCCTAAGAGAACTCAACAAACATTTTGGAGTATTGTTTATTCAAAGAGAGATTATACATTCTTTAGGAAAAATAATTTTTAAACATTAATGCAGTTTAATTCTTTCCATTCATTCTTATTTTCAAAAGCATATTTATCAAACGATGAACTCCATTGGAGAAGTAAAGGTTAGACTTAAGAAGATTTCTATTGTAAGTCTGGTGCACTCAAAACGTAGTTAATGCTTTCTCCCTGGTGTCTAGAAGAAAGCTTGTTGGGCTCAATTATAGTTTAATGCGCATGTCTGAGAGGCCCAGCCTTTCTCCTCAGATGGCGCGCTCTTGCTGCTCGTGCTACTATTGCTAATGAGTGCTACATCACATGACGCTCAGGGGAAGTATTTTTTTGCGCATTACTGATGTAGAGGCGAAGGAAGTCTCAAATCCTTTAGTAAGATGGCCACCACATTCTACAGAAGCAGAGCAGAAGATCAACCATCATTTTCTGCTTTTGCATGTGCATTTGTGAGGAGAAAATATAGCGACTAAGGACATCAATGTTAGTACTGTAGAGGGAGGTAGTGTATGAAATTTACCTTTCTTTCTCCTTTAATACAATTCTAAAAATCCCATAGGAATAAATAGAAAATGAGTGAGTTTTTCTATTGATATATCTGCCCCTAAATGTAATAGTGTCCACTGCAGGGTCATTAATATTAGATGTGAATGTGCTTGTGTGTGTGTGTGCGTGCTAGTTTGTGTGTGTGTGTGTGTGTGTGTGTGTGTGATAGTTTGTGTGTGTTTGCGTGCTAGTTTGTGTGTGTGTGTGTGCGTGCTAGTTTGTGTGTGTGTGTGCGTGCTAGTTTGTGTGTGTGCTAGTGTGTGCTAGAGTGTGTGTGCAACGCTGACATAGATCCCATTTGTTTCATACATCTTATTCTCATTAACAAATGCATATTCTATTCCTGTTCATTGCATTGCATGATAAGTTTTTAGACATTACCATTTCCACGCATAGCGAACAGTACGTTACTGGCTCTGCTTTGACGTAAATTGTCCTCAATGGTCTTTCTCTCTTGCATTTGGCACATGGCCCAAATAGGACAGCTAAAAAGGTTTGATCACACATCCTGGAGGTTTAACGTCAGCTGGAACAGAGAGAGACAGAGAGAATGAAATCCCACCTTCTATTTCCGTAGCAGCTAATAACGTGGAAGCCATAATCGCAGAGCTGCAGGCAACACAAAGCTCCCGCTTTGATAATCCCCCGCTTTGATAATCCCCGTTGCCCTGCTGCTAGTGGAAAGACCATACACAGTAAACTGTACATAGATACATAAAGAATTCTGGATAATGACTCTACCACAATTAATACATAAAAATACCAGTATTTCTTCCATAAACCAAAACTCATAGTAATAAATAATGAATAATCACTGAAAAGGGGAAGTTACTCTAGCAGCTGCTGAAGAACTTGAAACCAATAATTGTACATATGTTGCCGTCTCTCCCACATATAATGCAGTCTGTTAGTTGGCAATTGTAATCACATTCAAACTTGTGGAAGCATCTGATATGGGTGCGTAGGCTTGAAAATCTGTTAAAGGGAACTTGTAATGCATAAAAACTATGGGGGTTATTTATTAAAGTCAGAGTGCTAAAAACTCGAAAAATTTAATTTTTTTTTAACTATAAAATCCAAATTTATAGTGAAAAAAAAAGAATTTTTTTGGGATTTATACACCAAGGATGAAAAAAAGTCAGAATCCGAAAATCCGTGATCTCAGACCTACTGAGGTTGTATAAAAGTCAATGGAAGGAGTCTTGATCTGCTCTGGGTTTCGTGCAATAATCTGAAGATTTAGTGGTTTTCGGGCGGAAAATGCAAAAAATGTGTACGCTTTGATTTTTTACGATTTTATTCGAGTTTTTTCCCACACAGGGAACTTTTTCAGAAGCAAGGTGAAATAACCCGTCTGGATTTGTCGATAATGAGTAAATAATGAGATTTTCAGATTTTGATAAATAACCCCCTAAATGTTTCTTCTCCTTTTCTCGTCATCTTATCCATGTGGTGTAGTAACTAGTATCTTGTATGTCCACTTTGAGGTATATTATACCATATAACAACAAGTACTATGTACTCTGTGGATATAAGTAGATGCTAAGCATTACAATGCATATATACAACCAAAGTCCAAACAAACATCTCTGCTCTGTTAAGTTCATTCATAAGCTCCTAAAATCTATTAAGGAATCTATAAGGAATGAAAGCACATTTACACACCTGTGTGGTACGCGGTCAGGAAGAGTCTGTACAAGTGCGCTTTTGGGAAGAACAGAAGTTTAAAGACTAAATATGAGTAATCCACTTACATAGGTATTAAAGCATGAGTGTCTTTAGGAGGATGGGATGTAACAGTGCTATTTGCAACTAGAAATTGCAGTTCCTTCCCATTTAATGCTGCTCTTTTGAATGAATTGAATTTTAATATGACATGGTTCTGATAATAATATACCTGGAATTTAATGTATCATTTTTTTTCAGTTGTAATGATTAGCATTGTTGGCTTAATTCAAAATGATTACATATAGAAAACATTGTAGAAAGGAAGAAACTGTTAAAAAGTAGATATGTAATATAGAAAATAGTCTTCATCATTCATTTGATTCAAGGTGAATCATTCTGCTGAAATGGAGGATTTACTCTACAGTTTACTAAGTGTACAGTTGAGTAAATGAGGAATGTTACTTACATTGAAAGAAAGTAGGTGTGGCTCCTAATTACGCCATGGTTATTATTCTGAGCATAATTATAAAGGGAAAAGATATTCAGCAGCGCTGTATAATAAATGAATGTGCATACTTAACATACAAACTTCCAAAAATATAGTCGATAACCGGTACATATTGTATATAATATAATGTTTGCCAAGCTCTGTTGCCCAATATATTGGCTTGACAAGTCATATCTAATTTTCACAGAGATAACCTTTGTCATTTGTAGTGGTTAAGGTAAAAAAAAAAAAAA
>CM044436.1:43501609-43513984 GCA_024363595.1 Xenopus borealis
ATATATATATATATATACTTATATCTGGTAACATTTACATTTCAGAGTGATTCATGGGCTCCATTTTGTGTTACTTGATGGTCAGGACAAGCTGGAAGAGAAGAAATATTTCTCAAGTGATTCTATGTGGTTCTGTAAGGAGGAATACTATTAAATTCCGCATAAATCATAATGTGCACCCAACAAATAAGGGGCAAACTAGACCACTCACCTAATCTGATCTGACCACAACCAGTAATGCCCTGACACTTGAGTCTGCTCATACTACACCCCTTTTCCCATGAAGACCAGAACCTCTGGAGTTACAGGATATTCTACTGGGAGGTATGGATTATGTATGATATAGAATTATTATTGGAGTTTGGGTAGGCTTGTTAAATCAGTGTCCTTCCAGTTTAGAGGGCCAAGCAGGTGACTTTCCAGAGTCCCAAAATAATTGGCCCTCTGAGCAGAAGCTGTAGGTAGGACGAGCATATGGAGACTTAACACCTGATATAAAATATTTACCCCAGTTCATGGGACTGTGGATATGAAGCCTGGAACCAATATTTATCCATGCTGCTCCAGGGCAGCCAAATGTATTTCTGTACCCTGGTGGCATATACAGTACAAAGTGCCTGCTGTGCTGGAATGAACATTAATAACATATAGAGGTCCCCATTATTGTTGATGGCAGGAATAAGGCAACGTGGTGCCCAGACAGGGTGAATGTGGGAGCCTTTTCAAAAGGAACTGTGTAATGGTAGTTACAATAAGAGGAGGTACAAAATGTACAGTAGTTTGTTGCCAGTGTGTTGTTTCCTGAAAATTGCTACAGATGCTTGTAATGATAGCTTGAACTGCTTGGGGGCATTACTTGTGTCCATTTTATGCCATTTAACTAGTAGTCTCATTTCTAGAACAATAGGTCAGTTGTTGCATAAATATATTCATGCACAATGAGAATTGTACCACACATTTCTATGGCAGGGATGATGATCATAGCAGCCCTTACCCAACTTGTCTAATAGCCAGAAATACTTAAAATGAGTCCATAGTATTACACTGTTCTCTTTATTATAGGCCCCAAAGAGCTAACAATTCATCTACACACATAGGATTTTCATTGTTACCCTAAGTTTTATCCTCTTATTCTGGTCCCTAAGCAACATATGTATATTAATATTCCATTTTAAAAGCATCAGGTCCTTAAATGTTGTAATAAGATCATGTATGAGGCTCATGCATCCAATTATAAGCTTATCATATATATTTGCCTAATCTGACCACCCATGATGAGCCATATTAAGGCTGATCTGAATGTATAGCTCCTGGCCCAAGAACCTGATGCTGCCAAGGTCTATGCAAATCAGAACAGCACATACTATATTCACACAAGGCCATTTGGCAGCTCAATCACATAAATTGGTAACACAATAAAAGAAAATTTGAAATCCTTTTTTTTTTGCAGATTTTCTAAAACCTCTTTCACCAAGTACAATTATAAATGGAGATGTTAGCCTTACTATTGATGCTTCCTGGATGTTATTGGTTTATCGGTAACGCAGTACTTAGTGATACTACCCAGGAACCAAGATAACAGGTTTAGCGGCTTGCGTTTCAGGTCCCATCCCATGTTGGGCAGCTTTACTCACCAATAGTATTCCATCAGATCATCATGATTTCACTAAAGAATTTATGAAACGTGGTGTCACTTTGATTTCATAATAAAATAATAGATGAGGGGGAAACAATTGCGTAAAAGGCAATGATCATACATGCAGTTTCATGTGACCTTTGCATTTCATGCTGGAACATTACAAATTATTCCTAAAATCAGTACTTGGAGGTTCGTAGCTGAACATATTCTAAGATTTTCTGTAAAGGTGAACTTTCCCTAATGCAGAAGGTGAAATATACAGTACATGCAAAATGTAACCAGCACCAATGGCAGCTCTACTAAATTATTTAATCAGGGAAATGCTTCAGATCCAGCTTGTTGCTCAACTTCAATTCTCATCAACTCCCCCACGTCTACTTCTTTACATCTATGAACCTTGTCACCTAACTTGTAAAGTGGATTTCGTTAGATGTATACCCGTTTAGTGCCAGGTGTCACACTAGGATTAATTTACCAAATAACTACACAGATTAGAAAAATTATTTATCAGATAATATGCTCAAATAGCAGATTGTCACAGACTAATAATTATGCATTGCAAAACACGCCGGATTACAGGGAAGAACTAGTTATTCCCTTTTATGTCATACATTTTGCTCAGATTTTATTTATGAAGTTGAGAGTCGCCAGGCTGTAATTATAAAGTACAACCTGCAGAAAATGGAGAGATTCCATCTAAAGGTGACTTGGCCGTGGTTACGCCACAACTAAAAGTATTAAACAAATGCCTTTCTAACATGTAATATATAACTTGGCAACATCAAATACTTCTTGGAACAAAAACTAGAGCAAGAAAAAAAGCACATTCCCACTGGTCTGGTATCCCATTGGTATTGAGGCAACATAGATGTTTCAACTGCCTGTGTACAATAGGATTCCCTGTGCAGCAACCATAGGACCCATTCACTTACCCTGACGTAGAGAGCAAAGTGCAATTTTGGATACAATTGCCATGTCTTTTCCCCCAATTTACCATTTTTCCTGCACAGGCCTTGATTTAAATGCAGTTATGCTGCATCTGACTCTTGTGCTTTGTCCAGCAAAAATGGATGCAACTGTGCAAGCAGTTGCCCTGAATATTGTGTCTGGAGTCAGCTCCAGCATTTAGAGTATGTATGTCCACTCCACAAAGTCGGTCTGGGGGGACCAGGGCCCACAGGATCAGGGCCCCCACACCATCCCATGAGCCCCTCTGCCGCAAAGGTCCACTATGCACTAGTGCACTTCCACCCTCCCCTGGAGGAGGTGCACACCTCTTTCCAGCATGTCAGCATCAGGGGGGGATGTAAGCAGAGGGAGTTGCAGGAAGAGGGCTGGTGGGACCCAAAAGAGCCAGGCCCACCAGGTTTGTTTGGCCCAGTCCCACCCTGCATCTCCAGCCAATTCTTTAGTTGAAACTGTGTTCTGAAGGAATCCTGGATCTACTGCCTGGTCAGGAAACAATGTTAGCTGTGGGGTTAGCACACCTCAGCAGCAATAAATTTGGAATGGAACAGAAGGCCAGATCACTGCAGAGTTCAATAATACGGAATGAAGTACTTTTAATGGAAGTGGTTTTAGACACAACTCACTGTGGGAAAAGGTGCAAGTTGCTCACTGCGTCTGTGAATGTAAATGAGTTCTCATATCTCAGTGAAAAATATAGCATCTGGGATGGTACAAAGAGGTACTAACAGTGCCAACATCATATATAATACAACTAAAACTAGGGAGTTTATTGACATTGTAGTCCAACAACAGCTGCAGGGACGGACACCAACTGGGCAGCCATGACTTTCATCATAACAAGCAGTATTGTCCCACAACACATACTATGTAGCTGTATTATTATTACCCTTTATTTATCCTCCCCAAAGATGATATCTCTAAATAAATACAACTTTATAAAAACAAACAACCATTCTGTAGCTAAAAATAATGAACGGATAATATCAGTGCTGCACCAAAAACACAGCAAATATCATTAAAACTAAATCATAAAAAATACTGTGTTCAAACAAAATATCCAAGAATGGAAAACACAAACAAAGGCAACACTGCCTCCATAAATAAATTTCCAGGTATTTGTTCTTTAAGGCTCTCTTTATTTTACTCATAAGAGGTTTGTTTATCACTGAGATGTATGTGCTTAAAGTGCCTCTTTTATCTTAAAGGAAAAATGTTCTGTAGTGTATATATGACTTGCACTATAAAACAGATGACATGGGACTGTAAACATAGCAGGGAAATAGAGATGACTATGCCTGTAGTAGATATTTAGAGAAAAAAAAACATTACACAGCAGCAATTGAATATGCAGAATAACCCACAGTGCTAACAAATGAACATCTACATTACACAGCTGTCCTTAATACTTTTTATAGTTATCCGACATAAATAATAATGTAGTTTGACTATTGGTGATTGTGTGCATATTATACACCTGAGCTCATACTGATCCACTGAACAGTAGGCTAAATACTCTACCAAACTTAAAAAAATACACCATGTTCTCTCTCCTTATTTATATGGTCCATCCAGAAATATCTGTCTCTCATGCTCCAGTATTATTGTTTTGGATTCTGCCAGCAAAGGAATGTCTAACAGACCTTAAATAACAAAAGGACTGATAACCCAAAAAAGGAATTTGAGGTTAAAGACAATTTAAAACCATGACTCTATAAGTGTATAGACGATCTTAATGAGTGATGCGAGGTGCCATAATTCTTCCATGGTCATAGATTGCAAATATACAGCAGCATCCAAGTGGGGTTCAGATGGATGATACTTCAGTAGCAAGCAGTGCATATCTATATATATTTATGTCTTAGACACGTGTGAGGAAGCCAAGGCCGAGGCTGCTAGGAATCTGAATTGTTTCTAGGGCAAGAGACGAAGGGTTGAACGGGAAGGTGACAGGGAAGATATGCTTAGCATCCATTAGCAGCTGAGGGGAGTTCTTCCTATCCCTTAAACGCATCTGTAAAGAGAATAAAAAAAATAAATAATAAAGTTGCATTCCAAATGTATTGAGCACTTCCTTGTGGCACTGTAAGTACAAAGCAAGTGGGTTTATTCCTGTGTTCCCCTTTGATGGAACACACAAAAGCTCCAGTGCAAGGGATGCAGGAACAACCACTGGTGTATAAGGGCCCTAAGACTGAGCTTCCAGGAGTATATTGGTGAGTAAATAGGCATTCCAGATCCCTCTAGCCTCTGCAGTGGGGGCCTCTAGGTGGCACAACCCCACAATTACACTAGTACAGAGGGTACTAATCCACCCTGTAAACCAAGCATATTTGCTCTATCTTTGAATTAACTGTGTTTCTATTTATACAGCATCAACAGGAGACAAACAATATCATGATAACGTCATTCCAAAGTATTAAAATACAATCTGTACATACCTGTATATTCCTTATAAATGATACCAACACCCTCTCTTCAAACTCATTGACTGGGGTGTACAGGTTCAACACCTTGACAATCTGTCAGAGAAAGAGACGTGTTTTCAGGCCTGTGCTTTTTGTTAATTTCAAACCACAGATATCAGATGGCTTTACTCAAGCTCCAATTTTGATTGCAAATTGCTTAGCTATTTCTTTTTTATTTATCTTAGTTCTCATTTTGTATCTTTTGTGTGTTTTTACTAATTCAACTTTCTGATTTGCTGCTCTCTCCAGTTTGGAATTTCAAAGGCTATTTTAGTTTTCTGGAGTTCAATGTCCCCTAGGAACCAGGCACATGTATGAATAGGATGAGGCCTTTGTAGAACCTTTGTAGAAGGCTAAGCAATAAAACAGAACAAAAACAACACAAATGTAGTCTCTCATGGAATAATTTGCTTGGGTCAATGGCCCTCAAGGTCAGTGGACAACACAGTGAGGTGAAGCTCAGACAAGACAAATATATCATTATATATAACTATTCAAGAGCAGCCAGTGCACACATAAGCAGTACCTGGGAAGTAGTCAGAGCATTGCACATGGAGCAGATGGCTTCTGCATCTTCATCGGTTTTCTTTTTCACCTGCAGTAACTGAGCAGCTTGAATTAATGGCTCCAGGGTTTCTTTAGCGCTGCTATTAATCAGGTTCTTGTCACGCAACCATTCTTCCAACTGGCTCACATTGTACCTTGGGACAGTAAATTATTACAGAGTCCATCAGTGTTACAGAATTAAGCAGCTCTTTCCTTTGATGCCTCCAGCCTGCTAAAAACACTCTTGCTCATTGTTTACTTGCTTATTACAAGCTCATTACATGCTTATATACCACTATACTAAACCAAAATATAAGGTAAGCTGCATTTTCTTAAACTAATACACCCTGTTTAGGCACCCATATTTTTTTAACAAAGAAACGCTGTATTCTGAGAATAGAGGATACATAAAATAACCTTATTTACTTTCCTAAAAATAACTCAATGTTCCTCTTCAGGTATTAAGGGAACCAGTATTGATACGCTCACCTTATCTGCATGCCTTTGCTCCAAGAGCACATATCCTTTCGCAAGAGCAAGTTGTTGAGTGTGACGGCACCAATGATGTAAAACATCTGTTTGACCACCTGCTTGATAAGTTCAGGATCCATCCCATGCTGACACATTATGGAATGGAAGGTATTAAGTTGCCTGACAATGGAGTCTAATGTGTAGGTTCCCTCATCTGCTATACTGGAAGTTCTCTTCCGCAGACCAGTAGGCTTGACCCCAGACATACCCTGAATAGTCTCGTGCTCCAGCATTCCTGAAACTGAAGCAACACATGGAATTTAAGTACACAATGCAAAGGCAGAGTTTCAAATTATAAATTTTTTTCATTACCAGTTTTATACGAAGAACTGCAAGATATTATTTTGTATTTATTTCATGGAGATCCAGCCTGTGTCCATGCAGCTACAACTTTATATGTATTTGTAGAGGTGTTTTCTGCAGCAAAACCACCTATACTAGAAGGAAACCCCCTTCACTTATGTAAGAGACGAGGGCCCATTGTTTGTGTTGTGTTTCATACAAGAATCTCTCTTCTATCAGTAAAAAAACATAGCCAGGCAATATAATTGTCTATTTATTTCTCTGAGCATTTCCATTTGAATAAAATGCTATTCTGCTCAACAACAATACTGTGATTATGCAAATGCACACTGTAATAATAATTACAATAAGCCATCATTTCACTTTTGTATTTAGCTAATGAAAAAATTAGAAGATGAATAAAAACAAATAACACATATTGAAGGGTTTTCCTAACATATATAATTTTTTCTAAATATAATTATAACTAGATTTTCCTTTAATTGTTTTTCAGTGACCGGGAAAGCCAATCCATGTGTAGGAAGTGCAAGTTTGCTCAACAGAAGCCATATAACACAATCCAGCAAGATGATATATTCCACTTAAATTATCTTCATTAAAGAAGAAATCAACCCACCACTAAAAAAAAATGCTAGCCAATTCCCTACATAGTCCCCCTCCCTGCTCTCCGCCACATAGGTGATAACATCTATAAGTTCCCCTATTCCAACACTCACCTATAAATGCAGAGTAAGTGCAGCAGAGCTCGTGGGTGAAATCTTCCTTCTCTTCAGATTTCTCTGGGAAGTGAACACTGTATTTGTGCATGCGCAGTTGCAGCAGTGTTTCTGTTCATAGAAACTGTGCATACCCCAAAAGTGACGGAAATTTCAGAAGGGAAGAAAGAGGACCCGAAGAATACCGAAGAGCTAGAAGACGGTGCCCGTGACCTCCGCTGCACTTACTTTGCACTTATAGGTGAGTATAGGTTCAGGGACACTTAAAGATGTTATCAACTATGTGGGGGGACTATGTAGGGTACTGGGTAGGGGTTTTTATTTGTGGGGGGTTGAGTTCTCCTTTAAAGTGCTTAATTTAAATCCTCAAATGTATAGAAAGCTCTGAGTTGCAGGAAGGCCATCTCCCATCGACTAAATAATTTAAAATATTAAAATGATGTACTATTTCTTTGTAATAATAAAACAGTTCCTTGTATTTGATCTTAGCTAAGACATAATTGATTCTTATTGGAGGCAAAACAATCATACTAGGTTTAATTACATTTTAAATGATTTTATGGCATGGGGATTCAAATTATGGAAATCCCCCTTATCTGGATAAACCCATGGGCAAACATTCTGAATAGCAGGCCCCACACCTATACTGTGGGAATTTCTTACCAATCATTGGCTGTAAGATGTTTTCCAGCACTCTGACCAACTGCTGGTAAATCTGAATGGCCAGGTCACTCAAGACTTGTCTGTATTCAGCGAGGTCAAAGTTGGACAGACAGTGCTCATTCTGCCTTGAGGAGTTGTGCTTCATAAATCCCTGAAAAACAGAGGAAAGAGCTACTAGTTTCAGCTCAAATAACTTGGCTGACGTAGTTATTTTTGGGTTGAACATGCACTGAGGAGAATGATAGTTAAAGTAGATAGATAAAGTGATAGAAGAGACACTGTGGTGGAGAAAGGCAAGGGTGAGCTTGCAGTGTAGTGATTGGGGTGACACACAATAGTTTGGGAAATAGAGTACATTGTTATTGTTTAGAAGAAATACATAATGTGGTTGACGGGAGGACATTGTAGGGTCTACTCATGCTTCTACATTTTTAACACAAAACACAATAGAATTTGCTCCCTCATAGCTTGTTTGTAACAGAGATGTAGTGTTGCTTAATCGCCTAAGAAAATTCTACAAGATAGCAGCAATAACCACAACACACACATCACATCAAAGTTAATAATCCTGTATTTACCTCTTCTCCACTGTATTGCTTCAAGCAATGGAGGAACCGGCACGTGTTGGACAGCCAGAAAGAAACCGTTTCAAAATCATCTCCTCGTTTCTGTGGGGTAAATAGAAAACATTATAAATTACATAAATTAACTGAATACATAGTGAAAACTATTTTACCTTATATGTCAACTAAAGGGGCTGTTCACTTTTCAATGAACTTTGAGCATGATGTAGAAAGTGATATTCTGAGACAATTTGCAAATGTTTCTTATTTAATATTTGCAGTTTTTTTTTAAAGCGATTTATCTTTTTATCCTGCAGCTTTCCAGTTGATCTGAGTGATCAATATGGATCACAAAACATGTCAGTAGTTTGTAACTGTTGTACAATGCCATTGCCAGGTGCTTTTAAAGAGAAATGAAAGAAAAAGTATTTTATCGCCAACTTGAGAAACCCAGTGTTTTATCTGGGCCAATAGTCTTTTGAAACCGACTAGTCAAGTAGGAGGGGTCTGGAACCCACGTGAGATTCCGAGTGAGTGTGGCGAGCTCCGCTTTTGCTAGTGAGAGGAACTTTGATATGATAACGTGCATGCCATACTACTGGAACACAGCTCGCACTACAATCCAAGCCTAGCACTCCAAATTAGAATCATAATAATATTTACAGTATTAGGCACAGAGCAATGGTTTATGTGAGTTTATCAAGCCAAAACTGCAGGGGTTACATATATTTCATCTGTAGCAAAGCTAAGCTTCTTCCATGTAAGTGTACTCTAACAATATCTATTGTTCAGCAGTGGAAAGAGCCTATGATGCATGAAGACCATCTCCTCTACTCCCACTGCATATTCAAGTCTTCTGGCTTCTAACAATAACTTATATTTAGAGTTCCTATTCAGTGTTATTACTTCTCTAAGTCCGGCATTTGAAATATCCTTTGATATGTACATATACAATGTTCTCTCTAAGCTGTGCACTTGTGCAGACGCATGCACATTTTGAGGCCAGAACAAACTGTGGTGCGCATAAAGAATTTAGATTTATTCTAACCTGCACACACAAGAATTTTTTTCATAATTAGAGGGAACATTGCAAGCATACTAGTAGCATTTTCCAGCCACCTATTTTTTTCACATGTAAAAATAAACTAGGGACCTGGACAAATCCCAAACTGAATTCTGGATTGATTACATCCCTAGAATAAAGTACTATGTATACCAAAATTCTGTTTCAGGGTAAAATTCTTTAGATCTCTGGCCCACTAAGGCACTGGTTGCAATCAAACTGAGCTCACCTTTAAAATTTTCTTGATACCATTAATAGTTGAAGTAAGCAAAGAGCGAACTTTCTGATCATCATTGAGGTAATCGGCATGACGCAAACACATGAACAAAACATATGCTGGCAGTCCTGGAATAAGGTTGACTGCTACACCACGAGGCTTTAGTTCTGCAGAGAAAAGGTAGGTTTTATTGATGTAGTTGTATTAATAAGCATATCAAACTATGAGCTTTACTTTGAATAAACGAATAAATATTATAAAGTTAGTTAAATGATAAGTCCCTGAACAGTGTAAAAGAAACATCCATTATTTATCTCTATATAATACACAAAAGCCATGAATATCTTTTAAATGATATCCTTATAAACGGTGAGTAGTGATGTCATCAGTTAAAAATGGTGAGTAGTCACATGACTCACTAAGACTTGTGTATTATAATACAGTACCCCTTGTTTGAAAATATGAGGATATTAGAAGTAACCTCAGAGTTCCACGACCTGTATTAAAGCATTTGGCCTTCGGCCTTGTACTTTTATATGGTCATGGAATTCCTCTGTGACTTATAATATCCTTATATTTCACAATAGGGTGTGCTTTATTCACTATACAACAGTAATGTAGAGTTAGGTAGTGAATCTCATGTGATGCATCATGGGTTTGTACCCCCAAACACTATAGACAAAACAAGTGAGCTGTGGGTCCTATTGGAAGGGGAAGATTTTAACAGATATTTCCAATTCCTGCTTCCTACCACAGCAGGTAGGCACTGCAGCTTCAGTTATAGGCATGGGCTGAGTCTTTACTTTACTAACAGGTCATGTCTAATGGCACAGGTTGCACTATACTCTTTATGAAGATTTCATTCTTTTAGCAACTAATACTTAAGAAAAAAGTTTGTCAAAACAAACTAAAACAACAGATTGCTGCTGTCTTAACTACTCATTCACTATTCCATGCTGGAACAATTCTCTTCCTTACATGCAGTGAAGGGACCTTCTGATCCAATAATCAGGTGACTATAATACTATAATGTAAAGTCATTTGTTTCTTGACCCAAAAGACCTACCTAAGATGAGGTTCTTGACAAGCTTTGCTTCGTCCTCTTTCTTATATTCCAGCATTCCTTGGAAGTCCTTCTCTTTGCGTGGAATATTAACAGGACGAATGGGTTCATCCACTGTCTGACCAGGAGAAACATTTTCCATTTGACCCACTGCAATGAATAAAGTTGACCAATTAAAGAGACATCAGAGTAATATTGCTTCTGTATCACTCCGACAACCGCTGTACAATAGAGGGTGTATATTTAACATAATTGAACTTAAGCTGAAATACTGACTACAGGAGTTAAAAAAGGCCCTGCTCGCTACAGCTTACAATTAATATGGCAGCCCCCATGTATCCATTAATGCAAAACTACAACACAATGTTTAGCATGTCCAGCAATGGAGTCCAAGTAAGTGAGTGAGAGAAAGCGATATGAGTGTATGTGTGTAAGCTCCAATTGGACAGGGTCTGATGTAAATAATGTATAATATTTATAATGTGCTGTGTTATATGTTGGCATATATTATTAGTAATAAAGGTACTACTAAGGTACTGTATGATTTTCAAGTAGACATGCATGAAGAAAGATCCTTTATCCAGAAAGCCCCAGATCCCGAGCATTCTGTATATTCTCCCATAGACTCCATTTTATCCAAATAAACCAAATTTTTAAAAATGATTTCCTTTTTCTCTGTAATAATAAAACAGTACCTTGTACTGGATGCCAACTAAGATATAATTGACCCTTATTGAAAGCAGAACCTGCCCACTTGGTTTATTTAATGTCTACATGATTTGCTAATAGATTTACGGTATGAATGTCAAAACTACAGAAACAGTTATCCAGAAAGACCTTTTATCTACATTAAACAAAACTTATCAATAAACATGTTACACTGTCCCACTAAATGTGTGTGGAGTAATAAAAAGTTTAGTTCACATAATAAGGACATTGTCTAGTAAAACTGTGACTGTGAGAATTAAACATGCAGAGTATAATACGAATAGCCACTGACAATGTAATCTGAGGCCAATAGTTTTATACGAACAGATTAAGACAGCTTTTATTACCTTCCAGCTCCCCAATTTTCTTGGCAAAGACTTTCAACTGCTTTTTCAGTTTGCGGACAGTCTTATCTTGCTTCTCGAGTTGCTCCATCAGATCCTGTAAATAATAACAATGCATTTGTCATAAATGGGTGCTCCATTCCCTCCCCTCAGCATAAAGGGCTTATATAATGGCATGCCTACAAAATAAAGGTGATGTTAAAGAACATGCTGAAAGCAGCGAGTTAGTTCAGAATGTGGCTTCAAAGCTGAGCAATATTGCCATCATGTGGCTGTTAACTGCTAGTGGATTAAAGGCCATACTCTAGTCAATGAAAGCTCAGTCGGGGCCACATTGATTGAGGTGAAATGTTTATATCCAAATCGCAAAGAGAACTTTATGGAGAGACTAGCCTCTTCACAAAGATAACATATAAAGAAAAATATCAAAATGAAGCAATTCCATTATCTAAAATACTTATGGCTCCAGATCTGTAAAGCTTGGAGGTTTGTTTGGTTTGTAGTTTCTTATTTTCTACAAGTAACTGGTAACAAATAAATGTTTTTCACCTCAAAAATTTGTGCCAAATAAAAAAAAAAAAAAAA
>CM044436.1:43514034-43543973 GCA_024363595.1 Xenopus borealis
AAAAAAAAAAAAAAAAAAAAGGCTGGTTTAAGAAAAGATGGCGGTTTGATTGTTTTAAAGTTTTACACCCTAGAACGTGGCCTGAGCAGAGACAGGAGTTTTATGTCCCGATAAAACAGTAAAGGAACAGTAACATCAAAACATTAAAGGGCAAGGAAAGTGTAAAATAGAATAAGGGTAGAAATGCTGTATTTTGTATACTAAACATAAACATGAACTTACTGCACCACAAGCCTAAACAAACAAATTATTTATACTTTCAAAGTTGGCCACAGGGGGCTGTCATCTTGTAACTTTGGTAAACACCTTTGTCTGACACTGGCACTGCACATGCTCAGTATGGTCTGTGCTGCTTAGGGATCGTCCTAAATGATCAAAAAACAAAGCTGTTTGAGTTCTGCATGGCTGGTAAGTAAGGAGGGAGCTCCCCCTGCTGTTCATAAGTATGATTGTTTCCCTGCCAGAAGTTAGGGACCGTCTGACAATTCCTATCCACAGCACTTAATGAAGGGAGAATTTCACTGCATACAGTCAGGTTTCTTATAAAAACGGTACACATTTTTTCAATAAAGAAAGTAAAAATGGGATTTTATTTTCTTTGCCTTTCCTTGCCCTTTAAAGTGTTTTAAACTAATAAATATAATGTAGTATTGCCCTGCACTGGTAAAAACGTCTGGGTTTGCTTCAAACACACTACTATTGTTTATATAAATAAGCTGCTGTGTAACAATGGGGGCAGCCATTCAAAGGTGAAATGTCTCAGGTTACACAGCAGATCGCAGATAAGCTCTGCAGAATACAATGCTGTTATTGGTTATCCACTATTTAGCCTGTGCCATATAGGGTTTTTTTTTTCAATTTCCACCATTGCTATACAGCAGCTTGTTTATATGAACTATAGTAGTGTTTCTGAAGCAAACAGATCAGTTGTACCAGTGCAGAGCAACAGCACATAATATTTTCATTTCTTTAAAACACAGATTTTTTGTTTTCATTGTTCCTTTAACTAAGGGATATGACATCTACAAAAACACAGCTAAGGGAGGTGTCAGACAAGGCTTCAGGGGGAGATTAATCACCCAGAGACAAATCACCTCTTCTTTGGGCGACTTATCTCCCCTAAATACCTTCCTGCCGTTTAGAATGTAAATCGCCGGCAGGATGGCACTCAGAATGATTCATTTTCCGAAGTCACCCAAAGTTTCCTCAGCTTCAGAAAGCTGAAGTGATCAGAATGCCATCCGGCAGGTGATTTACATTCTAGGTCAGTGGTCCTCAAACTTGGCCCTCCAGCTGTTAAGGAACTACAAGTCCCACAATGCAATGATGGAGTCTGACAGCCACAGTCAGGCAAATGCATTGTGGGACTTGTAGTTCCTTAACAGCTGGAGGGCCAAGTTTGAGGACCACTGTTCTAGGTGGCAGGAAGGTGTTTAGGGGAGATTAGTCGCCCGAAGAAGAGCGATAAATCACTGGGTGACATCATCTCCCCCAGTAGCCACGTCTGCCACCAGCCTAAGGACAATTTACATCTCTAAAAACGCTTTCCTTAGTTAGACTTCACCTCACAGTTGCTGACTGTACTAGTGTTTGTTTCCTTGGCTAAGGTTAAAGTGCTCCCCCTAGGGAGGGTTTATCAATATCTGGGCTGAAATATGGTCCAATATTTGCAGGTCACAATTCATATTTGTAGTTTATGTTACAGTCTGTTATGGCCTTTTGTGAAGTGGATTAGTTTTGGATCCAAACATTATTCCACCCAGTGGACTCTACCTTGTATCTTCACTTTTCTCTTCGCAAATTCCTAATTGTGCAGTCTTGTTAACCCTATTCTTTCTCAGTCTGTCCCAATATGTGACCTGACTGAATCCAGACCCCATGGACTATTTACAACCCACCCTAATTACTCTACAAGTTATCTCTGTCTATCTGTAACCTTCCAATTTATTGCCTGCAAACCCTTTGTATTTTGTCTGACTAAGGGGCCTGGGTGAGCTTGCAAAAGCTTGCAATTCAGTTAGCCTATAAAAGGTATCACCAAACTTAACATTTTCTACATTGTTTCAATGGCTAACACAGTACTACATCTTAAAACTATGATTGGATGCTGGGTGTCTGTGACAATTTTTTAAATAATGAGCTTGATTTGCACAAATCATAAGGGTTATGTTTTACAAGCTTGATTTATGATTATGTAGATGTTTCTGGAGTGCATTTTGCCTGGATCCATAAGCAAGTGAGAGGAACATATGCTAATGAAATAGCAGGGCAGTCTAATGCAATGAAATAAAAAGAACAAAATGTGATCCATCGGAACACTTGGCTGACTTATTTAGTCTAACATGACTACTCATACCATGAAAAATCATAACCATGGTAAACCATAGAAAGCTCTGCTGTTTTAGAACTAAGGTAACCCAGACCTTTACCCTATGCTTCCAGGGAGAATGGTGTGTAGAAAGTGCTTGGTCTCTTTGCTTACCTGCTGGATCACAATTTACAGCTCTTACAGGGAATTTATTTCACTCATATCCTTAATATGCTTACACTATTACATTTGTTTAAAATAATTAAGATTCTGGGTTCCAGATACATCTACAGTGGACCCTAGTGTAGCCAAGTCCTAAATGGCCAGTTTTTATAGAAAGTTCAGGAGGGTCATCTGTACATAACTGTGTGGTGCCAGATAACTTCTATTGAATCTTAGAGAATGTAAGCCATTGGGTTTATATACATCAGTTCTTCTGTTAGTAAGATCTGTTGCAGTGCAGCTTGCATTAGTAGGAAAAAGTGCTCAGGCACAGGCCTTATCATAAGAGGAAGACATGACTGAGTGCAATAAAAGCAGTGGGGTAAGGGGACATGGCAGCTTTGCCTCTTGACCTATTTTAGAGACAAGCAGCCTGGCAATCTGGTCCGTGATTAGTTCTCAACTACATAAAGGAGACAGGACAACAGAAAACACAGGGCATTTGGATTTACATACAATGATCCGTCTGTACAGGGAGATCCGGTACGATTGATACTTCATGGGTTCATCTGCATATAACTCCTCAAAAAACTGAAAAAACAGGTACAGTGGGAATTCCCCCCTCACTGGGTAGTTCATTGAACAGGGTCATTAATTTTTATTTAGAAGGTCAGGAGTGCCAGGTTCAGGCATGCTTCCCTCATTCAGGCACATATATATACTGGTTTATAGCCCACAGGATTAATGCATTATTTTACAGGTATAACTGGTATAATACAGTGCTGTGCTTGGCCCACCTTTATCTTTATATTTATCATTCTTTCAAAAGGGGCTTGGATATTTTTTGGACAGACATAATATCAAAAGCTATTTTGATACTAAACTCTACAGTTAGTATAGCTATGGGCATATATGGTTTGTGTGAAAGAGTGGAGATGTGTGTGTATGCTGGGTTTTTAATTTGGAGGGGTTGAACTTGATGGACTTTGTCTTTTTTCAACCCAATTTACCTATGTAACTATTAATATGTTGATTTAAAGGAACAGTTCAGGGTAAAAATAAAAACTGGGTAAATAGATAGGCTGTGCAAAATAAAAAATGTTTCTAATATAGTTCGTTAGCCAAAAATGTAATGTATAAAGGCTGGAGTGACTGGATGTCTAACAGAACAGAATACAACACTACTTCCTGCTTTTCAGCTCTCTAAATCTGAGTTAGTCAGCGACTTGAAGGGGGGGCCACATGGTACATAACTGTTCAGTGAGTTTGCAATTGATCCTCAGCATTCAACTCAGATTCAAAAGCAACAGTTATGACCAATGTGGCCCTCCCTCAATTCACTGATTGGTTACTGCCTGGTAACCAGGGTAACCAGTAAGTGTAAACAAAAGAGAGCTGAAAAGCAAGAAGTAGTGTTCTCTTCTGTTATGTTAGACGTACAGTCACTCCAGCCTTTATACATTACAGTTTTGCCTAAATAACTATATTGAAAACATGTTTTATTTTGCACAGCCTATCTATTTACGCACTTTTTACTTTTATACTGAACAATTCCTGTCTAATACATGTCAGCTTTCATCAACTGTGGTGGGGTTAAGAGAAATTGGGCTGTCTATGAAAAAGGTTAGCAAAAATCAAGACTACCACTGTGCTTCCTAAAAATCTGCGTACAACTTACTAAGTTTGCCTCTTTTTCATCTAGCTATTTGAACCGAAGTGTGACTAAAAGGAGGGCTGTAACAGGTATACAGTTTGGTTCTAGGTTCAGTAACCTATAGCACCCAAACACCAGTTAACAGATAGGGGCAAACTCACTAAAGCATGAAGCATTTAACGCTAGCGATTATTCGCCAGCGTGACATCATTTAGCAACTTTGCAAAGTAGATAGACTAGCGCAACTTCACACCCTTACGCCAGGCGAAGTTGCGCACTGACGGAGGGATGTAACTACGCTTATTCACTAAGATGCCCATTTTACTGAACGTTACCTCTTACGCTAACTTTACTTTGCCAGGTCAGACCTGGTGAACTTCAATACAATAGATTACTTTTTTAGCGTGATAGTCTGAAAAATAGCTACCATTCGCCTCCCTGACGCAACTTTGCATTTTAGTAAATTAGTGGCGGGCTGGCGAAAAATCGCCTGGCCAAGTGCAGTGAATTGTGGCAAAGTCATCGCTAGTGCGTTTTTGCTGATAAGTGAATTTGCCACTTGTGTCTAAAGCTAATTTCTGAATGGTTCTTATGGGCCATTTGACTTGGAGCAAACACTACACATTATTTACATTATCATGATATGCAATATCTATTCAGGCTACACCAAAAGCCCTCTATGCAATGTCAACAAATTCATAATCAACTTTTGAATTTCGTTTTTGGTTTTGCACAGCCATATTATCTGCATTCTTTATAGTACATCAACAACTGGACAGGTTGGTACTGCAAGCTGTGAATTCTATTTTGGGTAAAATCAATGTGCAGAAATGATTACATGATGAAAACACAATGGCTGACAGATGTTTATAAGTAGTCTACATACCAAGTTCTCGTTGGTAAGCCTGGTGATTTCATGCTGCAAGCTAGCTTCAATTCGTGCTTCAGGTGGTAGTTGGAGGTTCTGAGCTAAAAGTTGCTGCTGCCGGTTGTTCTCTTCTTTTAGAGCCTGGATCTCACCTCTGAGAGCTTCTACTTCATTCTCAAAGGCCTTTTTCTGGGATTGCAGCTGGGACTCCAAAACCCTGCAAAGCAGCAGCAAGGAAGCAGGCACCTGTCACTCACACTGAAAGCATGCCCAGCAATGCAAGCCAATAGCAAAGCCCAGTCTATTATCCACCACACAAGGCAGGCTTCCCCTTTAGTATCCTATCAAACAGCATCTTTAGTTAGCTATGTTAATACTCAAATATCTGGAGCTAATTTAATGGGCGATTAGTAATTTACTTACAAAAATATATTTTTAGTTAGAAAGTTCCATGAACAATTGCAAACCAAATTATTTTCCCAAGACCCAAAACAGATGGCTACAAACTTGAAAAAAAATGTAACTTTACTTTAAGAATCGCTGCCTCTTATTTGCATCGACATAACACAAAGGCACTAACTTGTACTGTATATTAGTGAACAACCAGAAATCCGAACATGGGCAAAGTAATAAAGCTTGGCAAACAGGCTGATAGAAATAGTGGTTTGCAGCTGGACACAAGGAGCGGAAACATTTTGGGTAGAGTATAAGTGCCATATAGCAGCTATTTATATGGAATAAAGAGGGGGTGGGAGGCCTCGGTTCAGGGGTACACAAACATTCTTTATGGATAAACTAACTTCAAGAAGGTGCTTTTACACCTGGGGAATAACCTAAGGCGTTTGTATTTCCTAAAGGATGAAACTTATTGATGAGCAGGCATCTGAACAGTTTACAAAAACGGGCGTCTCTTTGTTTCCTTGTGTGAGATTTGCACAATAGCCCGTCATCCACATACTGTACATATATTAGTAATGTGGAGCAGCAGTATGAACAACATAACCCAAAGGCATTTGTTCATTATTAGCAAGCAGCAGCACTTGCGTCACATATGGGAGCTCGTTCAATAGTTTGGGCACCTCTGGTCTAATTACAGGCGTTGCTGATTTTTTGAAGTGAGAAGAATTCAACGTCTGCAGGGAAAACAAATACTATGTGCTTGCAGAATTTGACAGACTAGAAAAACAAAGCATAAAATGTAGAATAGCGCCATGCCAGTAAATACTAACATTCCTACTGTTTTTGCTTAAGGATTTGTTCCAGCTATTCCTGGAAGTTCAGAAATACCCTGCAAGGATAAGTAAACCTTGAAAAAAACTGAATGTAAAATTGCTCAGGGTGCTTTTCTAAGCACTTTTGCAATTTCCATGAATTAATTTTTTTTTTCCATTTCAGAGCCCTTCACGTCTTTGTTAACTACCAATATAATGACAGTTGTAACACCGTCACCTGCTGGTCAGTTCTGTGCTGTGTTTGTCAATTGCAAGAACTGACCAGTGCTTAGAAAAACACCCTGAACAATTTTATATTTAGTGGCATATTTGTAAACATCACCAGTGATAAAGCACATAGCAGCCAATCAGATCTTTGCTTTTGTTTTTCCTATGGGCAACATCACCGGTGAGATTTTTTTAGGGTTTATGCATCCTTTCAGTATTATTGCAGTGATATTGTGGGTACATAACCAGTCTGTGACTACTTTTTTTTTTTCTTTTATGTATTTATGGAGCTCGAGCGTGCTCCAACAAAACCACCACTGCAAAGTGTCACACAAGTGCACACACAAGTGCAGGGGGTGCAATGGAACTTAGTCTTAAAAAAGACTAAGTCCCCCAATAAAAACTCCGGATCATCCGGCCCAAAAGGCGCCAGGATAAAAAGAGTTCTTCAGACCCACCTTCACCCGAAGGCTACAGTGGGTCCCTTTATCCCCGACCCCCCCGGCACAAAAGGCACGGACAGGGGGCAAGGGTCTTCAGGTCCCCTTCGCCGCAAAGCTAGGGGGACCCCTTTCTCCTAACCCCGAAGGGAAAGGAACAGATGACCTCCGAAGAGGTCCGTTTGCGCCCACGCAGGGCCGGGTTCAGGGGGAGAAGGAACCAGATGGCCACACATCTCCCCCCTAGACAAGTGTACACCCGGAGGCATTGCACCCGTCCTAGTAAAAGTGCTAAAAAGTGCTAAAAGTGCTTAAAAAATAAATAAGGGGTGGGGAAATTAATACGTGTTTAGGCAGTGTACTGCCCCAGCCTATCGGCCGGATTTAAAAAATTGTCTTAACTCCTAGCCAAAAGGCCCGGGGCTAAAGAGCAAAAAGTGCGAGTAATAAAGTGCAAGAGTGCGCTAAAGTGCCAGTGCCAAGTGGTCTCCCACCAGTGCATTAATCTGGCACCCCAGGTGTGCAAGGCCTGGGGCGCATAGCTCGAGCTCGGCATTACAAGCCAGCCTTTTGGCCAGAGGATCAAGTGTTTCTCCGCTTTACCATGAGGGGCAACTGTATGGACATCCCTTAGCTAGGATGTCTCCCCCCATGGCTAGGCAAGATACTACACTTGATCTTAGCCAAAAGGCCGAGGGGAACAGATATAAGCCTTTTTCTAATTGCAATCCATTATTTTATTCAGCTGGTTTTCATTGCGCTTCAGTTTAAAGTTGAGTGCAGTCAGTTCCACCGGCTCTTTTAGCTGCGAGCAAAACCTTCACGGCCCGTGGCCGTCTCTGCTGTTTGACCCATTGGCTTCTTCTGCTATTCCCAATTGCCTACCTATAAAAACGAGCAGGCAGCCTTGTTTGCAGACTGTCACTGTTACTCCCGCCGTTGCTTGACTGCCTACTTGTTTTTTATTGGTAGGTGGGAATAGCAGAAGAGACGGGAGGGTCAAACAGAACAGGCGGGCACGGGCTGTGAAGGTTTTGCTCGCAGCTAAAAGAGCAGGTATGTGGGGGAACGGATTGCACTCAACTTTAAACTGAAGTGCTGATAAAAAATAATGGATTGCAATTAGAAAAAGACATATCCGTTCCCCAAAGACAAAGGGGTTTTTTAATTTTAGACAATACATTCCCTTTAACTTCCACTTCCTAATGAACCATGCAAGAAAAGGGAGTGCCAGCAGATGCCCACATTCCACTCATATGGTACCCCCTCATTGTGCAACACTAAACATGCATTCAGGTACTTTTGTTTGCAATGCATTCAGGGACTGGCACGGTACAGTGCGGTTGTTTTGTTTATTTACTTTCACCTTAAATCCCAATAATAAATGAGCCATGCAATGTTTTAAAATTTAACCAGTCTGTTGAATTAAGTAAACACGTAGGGGCAGATTTACTAAATTCACATGAAGGATTTGAAGTTTGATCGAATTTTCAAAAAGATTCGAATTCTCGAATGTTTTTGAAGAACACTTCGACCAGCGAATTTTGAAAATTCGATCGAATCGAATAATTCGAATAAAATTTTATTCGACTATTCGACTGTCGTAGTACTTCCCCTTTAAATTTTTATTCGACTGCCTAGTTTGCCAGATCAAAGCTACCGAGTTGGGTTTAGTTATTTTTGATCGGATAAAAATATATCGATCAATCCAAACGATTTTATCGATTGAACGTTTGACCAAGCGAATTGCGGTAAAATCTTTTGAATTGGATATTCGAGTTCAAAGGATTTTTATTCCCCAGCTATTCAATTGGTCGAATTTGAGGGTTTTTTTAACCCTCGAATTTGACCAATAGTAAATCTGCCCCATCAAATTTGCAACAATATCCTGTAAGTTCCCTGCATAGACTTTTTTATTCATTCAACCAGCATTGCATGTAATTTAACCTAATGTAACAGGCAAATGCTGGACACAAACTAGTGGAAAAGATGCTTTGCTTATAAATGCTTAAATACATTAATAAACCTAATTTAAAAAGAAAACTGCAGGCCGTTAGCACGGGGCTGTTCCATTTCCTTACTATCAACGTCATATAAACAGATATGTAGAAGGTATGACAGTCTGGTCTAATGTGGTTCCCAATAAGAGAGCATAGAGCAGTTGATGGCTGCAAGTTCAGGGTCATTTGACTATGGCAGAGGTTCAGCTTTAAGAGCAGAGTCTGCAAATACTACAAACTAACACGAATACTTAACACTTTCACCATGAATCATAAAAATGAAATATACTATATACAAGCAATAAGGCAGTCTTCACTCAAATGTATAAATTCTAATAAATCAAAAATTGATATTAAAAACAATAAACAATGGAAAAAAGGTGTGGGTGTGTTATTGTTGAAAATAAACAATACTTACAGCAGTGCAATCTGCTGTAAGAAACTACATGAGCATCTATAAAGAGAAAAATTGAATTCTATAGTTTCAAGAATAAATGTATATATATAATCTCAAAATGCACCCAATAAATGTGTTGTTTTACTAGTAGCATCTCATGGAACACAACAAAATGAACAAGTATTTGCTTGTTGCATATAAACGCAACAGAATAATGCAAAATGTTGAATAACTTCACAATTCATGCTATGAATATTGTTAGATGCTTTTAACTTCTGAACAGAAGCTCTAAAATCTCCACTGAGTGTGTAGCAAAGGCACATATTACTTTTGTGGTTGGCATATCACCGAATGCCAAAAACTGTTGAAAGCCGTTTCCAGTTACAGTAAATGAGAGCTGTAATGTTTATAGCTACTGTTGTAGTTGGAATATCAGTCTCCACTAATAATAATTCTTTCTTAAGCGAGGGTGCAATGACACACAAAATTCATACAGACAAATACTGCAGATTGCCAGAAAAAGGGCCTGTTAGTATATCACCAAAAGAAGCAAGCAGTTAGTATTGGGCAAAATGCAGATACAAAAATCCCCATTTTGACAAGTATGGTAACCTGTTGGCCTGCTTTAACCCATCATAAACCAGCCATAGCTCTCCGTCCTCATTCAGCTCTTGGTAGTCTGAAGGCAGGCTTCTTTTAATAGTTTCAAAAGTTACAAAGGGAAAAGAAAAAGCAAAACACAAATGGGATTTTGAAAAATGGCAAAATGAAATTATTGATAAAGAAAGATGATCATGACCGACATATGAGCAAAAGTTCACAGCCAAAAATATATTTCTATGTGCAGTATATAAATACACACATACTGGGGGTCATTTATCGACACTGGGCAAATTTGCCCATGGGCAGTAACCAGTAGCAACCAATCAAATTGCTGCTTTCATTGTTCTACTTGCAGCTGGCTTTAAAAATGTATTCACTGATTGGTTGCTATAGGTAACTGCCCATGGGCAAATTTGCCCAGTGTTGATAAATGAGCCCCACATCTATGCAAGCATATTATTTTCCAGTTGCATGAAAGGGAGACTAAAGAAATCAGTGGCACGACATGGAATGTCACAAATGATATTATTTAAACCTGTCACAGCACATTCCACATTGTGAGTATTCTGCCTGATCAGATACATAATCTCTAAATTTCACCAAATGTTTAATCTGTCACTCCTTGAATTCCTGGGGGATACAGTCATAAAAAAAATTTACATTTTTTTTTAAAATCCCCTCTGCTTCATATGCATTCCTTCTTATATGAATATAAGACTTGTTCATATGGTTCTCAAACATCTATAAATGTTTCTTTTTTTTAAAGATCCGTGTTTTTTTTTTTTTATATTATAGCTTATTAAATGCACTGCTAGAGAACCCTGAATCAGTTTACTAAATAACTTTCAGCAGGACAATGATCCAAACACACAGCTAAAGTAATGCTGGAGTGGTTCAAGAAAGGTGAATACCCTACAATAGCCCAGTCACATCCCTGATCTTAGACCAATTGAAAATCTGTGGCCATTTGAAATTGAGGGACTAGTATTGCATGACTAACTTTAACATTTTTGAGCAGTCTGCAAAGCTTCTTATTGCTGCAAAAGGTCATTTGATAAAATAATATTATGTGTGGGGATCAAATACTTAAGCAAAAAGCATATATTAATATTGTATTTTTCTGCAGAATTAACCGCATTTGTTCAATAAAATAAGTCACTAGGTGGGGCTCAAGTTAGAATCCAGCCTTTAGCATTCTTTTCACTCACACATGAAAATACTTAAAATCCATGTATTTCTCACACTTGATTTAATATGGTTCTGGTAGAAGTTTGGATCTTATACATTTAAATAATCTTTTCATATGTGAATTATGAATAGATGCTACCTGACATCACTGACAAGGCCTCTGCCAGTGACCAAATTGGCCTTGCTGGTTTATAGTTTGTTCAGAAGTGATTCTCTCTTTTTTATTCAGTACGACAACAATAGCAACACAGCAGTAGTTTTTATTGCAGAGAAAGAAGGTGATAGGATTCCTTTAATATCCTTAGAAGATTTATTTAAAAAATACATACCACCTTTATTATGTCTAGTATTGTATGGTTTGTGTTAACAAAGGGTTTGACTTACCTATTTGTCTCCTTCATGCCAGTATATGCTTGAGCAATTTCCCTCTTATCCTTCATCTTCTGTACATCCTCGGAAAGGACCATGGAATCAGTCATTGTGTCCTGCAAGAGAGAGAACATCAAACTATTATTTGCTCATTAGCTGGAACCATATAGTATGAGTGTAGTATGAGTCTTTTCCAGCAGTGAAAACATGTTCTCATAATATAAAAGCAGTAATACTCGTTAAACAAAACAGGCCAAAGTGCAGACTGACTGTTTTGAGGCTGAGGACACTGTTCGTGAATATAAACCATTAAGCCCGTTATTTTTCCTTTGCACTACTAGGAAGGAACCATTCATTAAGAATGAAGAGTTTTAAAAAAAAAGTCTGGTTTTCACGGAATTCTAATTATTTTGGCTCATGAATTGTTCAGTGCGATTTTAGTCAAAAACTTTATCCATCTTTACTGGTGAATAGACACAAAATGTAGATGTACAAGAGCTCAAAGGGGAGCACATGCAAGATCGTTAGTGCTGAATTAGGCAGCACATCTGCCTGGTTCAATGGTTGTGCTTTGCACCTCAAAAAGATTAAAAAATTGTTTCAAGGTGCATAGCAAAGTATCAGAGGGCACAGACCCACTGCTGAGCACAGACAGAGTTCTATTTAAGGGGGTAGTGATAGTTGTGTACTCAGAAACAGAGTGCAGAGACCTGTGACAATTTTGCATTAGCAAAATATGGGTACATTCTAGCAATTTACACACTGCCCAAAAGACAATTAAAGACCCCTAATAGGTTCTGGAAAGATGAATTGCCCCTTTAAAACTATAATATCAGAGGTGGAAGGTATCCAAGCCAGTGAACCTCAGCTGTCCTAGAACTCAACAACAGCTGTGGTGGTGGTGGGTACATTAATGTCTCTGTGTTCTCACACAATCCACAATTAGATATAGTCATTTCAGCAGACGTGATTAGAAGATCAGAGCACACATGGCCTGCATGCATACTTTTTAGTGTTAAGGGAATTAAAAGCAGTTGACATGATAAGTCAGCATGTGGGTATGCAAATGGTGTTAAAATATGTGCATGTTTTTCAGATATCAATGTTTCTCTAGGTTCTGCTGATGCAGGGTAGATTTGCCATGGGTAGGCAGAACTAATCTATTGCTCATCATGCAGTGGCAATACAAATGCTTACCTTGTCATCCTACATAATCAATGGGGAAGCCAACGAAAGGGGGAAAAACATTTGTCAGAGCAAGCACTGCACACCAACAATCAATTATACAACTGAGATTAAAACATCAGGTATGAAAAATATGTCTTCTACTTTGGGCTGTTTCACTTATGTTGCAAAAAAAAAAAAAACTTCCCCTTTTCTATTAAGAAATACGATAAATATGTTCCTCAAGATTCCAAAGATATGAATTGAAAGCTGTGAAATTTCCCCCTGGTCATCTGTGGCATGAGCTATCTCAACCTCTGATAAACCTCTGATAATATGACAAAATAAGAGACTGCAATTTTGTGGTTTATTGTTGTTTATTTTGTATCAAACAAAGCTAAAATGGATGAACCAGAGATCTGTGAAGCAGGAATTTTTAATGTTGGCTAAAAGTTTTCCTAGGTGTGTTACTACACTCATATATTTATTGGTGGACAAAAAGTGAGACAAACCAAAATGGTGCCACCTTCACTAATCTATACACATTGGCCTAGCAAAGACAAAAAAAATGGAATTACAATAAGGCTTTGTTGGGTATTTCCTGTATATGAATTTCTATAAAACTGTAGTTCTTATGATTATGACTTGATAAAAGAAAGCTCATTAAAGGACAACTAAACTCTAAAAACGCATAGGGCTACATATGCCATGTTTTATATACTAAACTTATTGCACCAGCCTAAAGTTTCAGCTTCTCAATAGCAGCAATGATCCAGGACTTCAAACTCACAGGGGGTCACCATCTTGGTCTGCGACACTCACATACTCATTGGGCTCTGAGCAGCTGTTGAGAAGCTAAGCTTAGGGGTCGTCACAAATTATCAACCAGAAAATGAGGTTGGCCTGTAATATAAGCCAATGCTACAAGGCTGATTATTAAATTCTGATGCTAATTGCACTGGTTTCTGTGCTGTCATGAAGTAATTATCTGTATTAATACCTTATAATGTGAAATTTCTATTCCATGTGTACTGTATATTTTGAGTCCCTACGCTCAGTAAGTGACAGCAGCACAGAGCATGTGAATCAGTGAATCAGCAGAAAAGAAGATGGGGAGCTACTGGGGAATCTTTGGAGACACATCTTATTGCTAAAGGGTTGTGGTTGCCTTGGGCTGCTACAGAAGCACAAAACATAATGTCTAGTATTTCTAGCTACTTCTTTAGTTTAACTTTCCTTGTCCTTTAACTAAATGTTATACAAGTTGTGCAATGTCTTTCCTCACCTTGTGTGGAATGGCTTCCATTTGGCTCACCAGCTGGGACCTCAGTATAAGAACTTCTTCCTTACGCACTTCAAGTTCCTCACTTACTGAGGTCATCTGTTCCAAGAGAACGTCATAGACCGTTCCACGAGGGCCTTTAGCATCTGGGGAAGCTTTCTCAGTGATTGCCTTCCGCAGCTCATTCAACTCATTCTTCAGCTTTTTGTTCTCAGATTCTAGTTCCTGACGCTGAAAAAGAACGTATTTATGAATGAAACCCAAAAAGAAACAACAGGTTTCTACTATTGTAATAAATAACTAGCACCTAGGTCACAAAAAACAATAAATACTTACCACATACTCTACATTTCGAATACAGCAGGGCTGCTGATGGCCCCACAATTTATTATTAATAGATTATTTGACAGATACCACAGCTTACTATAGGTCACAGCTAAGGTATAACATATCTGCTAAGAAAACTACAGGTAGCAAAATAAGATGTCTACGCAAGAACCTTTCATTACACAATGGAAACCCTCATGAACAAACAAAAATATCACACCCCCTTTGGCTGCTAGGGGCACTGAACCTGCAAACCAGATAACATTTTTAAATGCAGGAGAAAAGAGGGTAGAATAAAAAGGCAAATAATTAACAAAACATATCAATAATGAGGGCCAAACGAATTGTTGTTAAAAATGGAAAATATATTTAGTTCATGAAACTCTTGTTTAAAGGGGAATAATAGATTGTATTGCAGGTTTAAGTGGCCTTAAATATACTGTTGAACTTTTATTGGCTGCTTTCCTCCAATATTTACGAGAGCACATGAAATTTTGTGAGCGCTAGTGCAGAAGGGTTTTGGAAGGAAAAAATAAGATCAGTTACACTTTAGCAGACATTTTTGCTTACATTTACTACTCTGCTGCCGGTAAAAAAGTAAGTGTGTGTGTGTTGTATAAAGAGCAAAAGGGTCAAATGTGTGTGTGTGTTAGTGTGTGCATGCATTGTACAAAGAGAAAAAGGGTAAGTGTGTGTGTGTGTGTGTGTAAGTATGTGTGTATGTTGTGCAGAGAGCAAAAATGGCAATATCTGTCCAGATATTTTGTTCAACACACTAGCAAATGATCATATGAAAACTCTTATATGTCAACATAGCGCATTTATGGTGCATTTTTTGAACATTAGATTTTATTGAGACTGTAAATAAAAGGAAAGGGTGTATTGAACACATCTCAATTATTTTTTAAAACATAAATAAGCAGTGCTTATATATAGTTACTATGTAATAGCTATCAGTGTTTTTCCACTGGCTCAGCATGGTTTGTAACTGCCTGCCCTTGGCATTTCCTGAAACACATTGAGTCTGTGGAGGGACACTGATAGGACTGAAAGAAAAAAAATGTTGTTTAATGGAGTATTTAATCAAATTGCTATGTTGTCGCCCAATGCTTTCAAAATTTCTACTCTGGTTCTCTAAATGTTAAGGGTTCCTGACATTTAGCAATTCCACACTGCAATATGAAAGTTTCAGGGGGGAAATACTGAAATGACTGGGAGAACACATGCAGTGTGTGGACACACAATAAGAATAGTAAGCATTCACACAGGTACAAAAAGACATTTTTTCTGGAAATTGTCAAATTCAACAGTGTAAGATGGCTTTTTATTGATTTAATTTACCTTGAGTGACTCATACTCCAGTTCTGTACCTCTGGTTGGTGTCTTTGCCTCCTCCTAATTACAGGAAAAAAATATGAAACTTTTGGGACATAAAAAAAACAAAACTTTACAGTGCATAGGGGATTGACATTAATACAGAGAGAACTGCCAGCTGTATTCAAAGTGGCCAACTGCAGTGACAATACAGCAGTAGATGCAGAGTTAACATGATACATGTAAAAGAGTAACATCGACATTATAGTATCCTCATGCAATTTAGGTCATCTTTATCACTTTACACACTTCTCATCATACCATTAGTTTGGCTCGTATTATCTGTTCCTCCTTCTTATCCAAATCATCTTGCATTACTTGCTTTTCCTGCTCAAGTTCCTTTACCCGTTTCTGAAGCTTAAGGAACAGAGACATGTCCAGTGGTGTTTTTCTATCGGCAGGCTCCTGTAACACATTGTATTTAATTGTGAAAATATTCAGGGAGCTTTCACTGCACTGCAGTATACAAGCTATAGGTACAAGCAGATCAGAAGCACTTTCTATGGTCGGTATCTTACAGAAGAACATTTAATTACAGGAATTTTCATTCAAACTGCTTCTTTACATCTTTTTGTGAAGGAACTGTTGCCATGCTTTACTTATGAGAAACATCATGTTATGCAATCAGTACAGTAGGTATATTTTAGCATAACCCTGTCAAGTAGGTTTGTAAGATGATGAGACATCACTGAGCCACATTGTCTTTGCAGCAAAAAAACCTTTAATTTACTCAAAAACATGATTTGGCCATAGTCTTACCTCATTTCGGTATGGGAAATCTTCTGACTCTGTGATCTCAGAGCTAAATGTGTATTCTGATTCATTGCTGCTATGGGTAGAGTCTGTTCGCTTGTGTCCTGGCTTTGGAGGACTCTGTAACAAGAAACCCATGACAAGATAAATGGTTTGAGCTCAGCAAGTGGTTTTACAATTGTAGGTCCATTACACAGAGCAAAAAGCCCACAAATAAACGCACCATGGTATTCATTTCATCCTTCAAGTCATCATATCGCTCCTCTAGGCGGCTGTACTCATTGAGAAGATTCTGGTACCTTAGTCGTTCATCATTCAGTTCAAGCTCCAACTGCTTTGTTTCTTCTATAATTTTCTTCTCCATATCCTCTATAATAAGGCAAATACAGTGCTTATAGTGACTGCCTCCAGTCTTCACCACACTAGACATATCTACTTATCCACACTAATCCTAAAAATGGGCTTTTAATGATGTCCTTATATACAAAATATACTGAAAAGTGATAATACTTCATCAAGAAGATCCTCTCAGACATTATACCTGTCATTTTTTTTGCCTGCTCCTGGATTAAAAGATTCAGTTCCTCTTTTTCAGTCTTCAGCAAAGCATTCTGTTCTCGCAGCTCAGCAACAAGCTATGGGGCAATAGATAATGTCAGGCTGTTTCAGATAATAATGGAGTTCAGAAATAAACAAAATGTGGCCTTTAGATTCTGTTGCCACTGCCCAGTACTGTTGGATGTACTGAAAGCAATTCCTAGGGAACAAATAATTGATACTCCCACAGGTAGTGCATGTTTTGGCCCAGTTAAATAAGGTTTCCATTATGAGAAAGCAAGACCAAATCACCAATTGGAAAGTATTTAACATTCTTTGAAAATATATTGCAATAGCAGCCAAATTTATTTGACATGCATCTTACTCTGAAAGGTCATTTTATTTAAAAATAGCCATTATGTACCTTGCTTTTGGCAATGAATTGAAGGGAACTGTACTGTTGCATGTCATCATGATATACTTTAAAATGGGTTGCAGTGGAACAATCCTTTAGGGAGCAATTAAATTTTTATTTCATGCAGTGAGCAGCAGATTCAAATTACATTAGATTAGACATATCAGTTCCTACCCGTTCAGTTTCTGTCTGGTATTTCTCTGCCCTCTCTTCAATCCTGTTCTTTTCAGTCTGTGTTTGCTGCAGCTCTTTCCTAAGCCTGGCAAGCTCATCCTGCAAGCTGACCATTCTGTTTGCTGCATTTTTGGCCTCCTCTTCTACATGGAGCAGTCTGTTGACATCATGTCTTAGCTTATCTTTGTCTGCATTATATGTGACCTCCAGGTGTGTTAGCCTCTCCAGCAAGGATTTGTTGTCTTTATTCTGTGAACATACAGAGGACTAGGTGCTGAAACTGTACATCAGCCATATTTCACATTCTGCCGCTTAAAATACAGGTACTATGCGACTGAATGGACACTATTCCGTATATATCATTCCCGATCCTGTACAGGATAGTTCAGTACCATGCGGAGATGAACTCAGGAACATATCAATGACACAGTACCTGCTCATCGACTTTACGCTGCAACTGCATGATTTTGTTCTCCATCCCAAAGTTGAGTTTCTTGTAGTGTTCCACTGAGCGTGCCTCTATCTTTAGTTTCTTCAGCTCCCTTTTGGCCATCATCCTGCGATAACAACACTGCAGGTACACAATAGCACTTAGATTTTTCTTATATGTGACACGGGCTAACCAGCCACGCACATGCTTCTGAATGATGGTAGCCTTGTGAGCTTGAAGAATCTGCAAAGGGAAAAAAAAAACCAGAAAACTTAAAGGATTTATTTACTAATGGCAATTTGCATCCAGTATACTGAACAAAAATGGGATGTGCCCTTTAAGTACAGATATCTGTACTGAAAGCATACGGTCTCCAAAATATGGCCTGCATCTTGTGGAAATAGTTGCAAATACAATATCACTTTTTACTTGTATTTGGAAAGGCCAAAGTTCAGATCTCCATTAGACTAAATGGACACCACTAAGAAAGGTGTTAGTGTTTTTAATACAGAGCACTGTAGGGATGTAGGTAGGGATTCTTTATCACACTGATGGCTGACCCCAACAGAAATCAGATATTCCCATTACTAAGCATACAGTATATCTTCAACGTGTTCTGGAATTTAAAAGTGACAAAGATGGGAAAATAGTACACAAAGTTATTAAAAAATATATCAAATAAGTGAAGTCACTGCTCTTATAATACAGTAGCAAAGAGCAAAAAGGCTAACATAATCAGCATACTTTATGTTTGCAAGTGCAGCTGCAGAAGAAATGCCATAGCGGTACTACTACTATTCATTATGGAAGGTTTTCAATCTTGATTAAAAAAAAAGAAAAAAAAGTGGCAACTCGCTTTAGCTACAGGTGTAAAGGGAATTAAGCTTTAAGAGATGAAAACAAAGTAATATTGAGGCTTCCTGTGTTTGTTTTAATAGTAAAGTGTCAGTACAACTATATACAACATGGCTGCTCCGACTTATTCTGCATTTTATGAGTGCTTTATTCACAAAAAGAGCACTGACCCTTGTTCTGTCCCAATGTCCACTAGATGTCAGTTTACACCAGAGTGGACCCTGATGTATAGTTGGGAAATCTACATTGTTATTTTGAAAGTAGCAAAGAAAAACACAAGATCCTCGGTCTTAAAATAACGCCTTACCTCTTGATATCTCTTCCTTGCTGCATAACCACGCAGATATGACTGGAGAGCAAGAGTAAAGGACTGTATATGCCGGTACTTCTGCCGAACAACGTACATCCGTTGGAATTTTTGGATAATAATTGCAGCCCGTGTTCTACGCAGAAACTGTGCATAGCTGAATAAATAAAGTAAGAAAGTAATAAGCAGAAGTGTAATATATCAAAACATCACAATTCAAAAAGATTCAAACGTCAGAGCTGCTGTTGCTAGACAAGGCCAACAATTGTCTGCTCATTCAGTTCAAACGGTGTTGGTGATCCTTTGATACTTACTAGTTCTGGAAGTAGCAACCTCAGTCTTATATTTCCTAATTCAGCTAAAGTACCTCCTATACTACCATAAAACTTAATATTCATACACACAGAAACCAAACAGTCCTTATGGAGGCTCAGTCCTTTACATAATTACTTATTAATACGAATTTCCAAAGCAGCTCACCCTATGCAAAGTAAGACCTGGGTGTAAAAACCCCAGGTCTGTCACATAAGGTGATGCCGTACTTCATAAAGTAAAGATCACAGCATAAGAGTTATTGCAGTAAATCAACCACACTCCCTGATGGCATTCGGTGGCTCGGGTGCAGCGCCCCAAACCCGTAGCTTGGGGAGTAGTATCGACCAATTGCAGAAAAATGGACACGCACTCCAGGAGCCAAAAGATGCTGATAAAAGTCTTTATTCCAATGAGCTAAAAACACCTGTGCCTATGATTAAGTATCTCCAGATACAAAACGTGCTAGGTTTTTTTAGCTCATTGGAATAAAGACTTTTATCGGCATCTTTTGGATCCTGGAGTGCATGTCCATTTTTCTGCAATTGGTTAATATTCATACAGGCGAGCCAGACACTTTTTATAGATATCCAAAAGACTACGCTGTGAGTGGGTCATTTTAATTCCCCTAAGTGAAGCACAAGACATATATTAGGCTGCAGCACCAATACTGCACATTATGCAAACCAGAATTAACCATGGTGATGGCAGCTTCAGGGGTCTAACTTACCATCGTGCCTGGTATCCCCTAACATATCTCTGGATTGTTATGGCTGCTTTCCTCATGCGCAAATATTTCTTCCTCAAAAGCCATCCTCGGATTGTCTTCTGGATTCTAATACAGGCCATTCTCAGCTTGTCTGCTCTGATCTTTTCCAGATAGGCCACTTGGCCAGCACGGAAGAAAATCTTTGTCTTACCAAACTGGTACTTATCCTTGTCCTGTTACCAAGAAAAGAATTGGTTGGGAGAAAACAGAAACTTAAATGCAAGAATCCCTGTACTGTTTTTTTTTTTTTTTGGAATTCTAGCAACAATGTCACTAATTCATAAAAACATGAGAAGATGACAAAACGATGACCTTAATGGTGGCCAGTTCAGCCCAAATCCTGTGAGGATCACAGATTTATAAAGTCATAACTTGACCAATCAATAGATTAGCAGGTAAGTTTAAAAGTTGAGGATACAAGATACCCCACAGAATATACTAAAGGAATAAATTCCCTTAAAGATAATGTCCTCCCTTATAAAAGAAAATGCCCTTCTAAATAACAATGGCTATTGAGTTGACCAGCTATTTATATTCTATACTACTGGTTTTGACATCTGAATCAATGTTGCAAAAACCTGCTGATCTACAGACCTTGAGCACAACTACCTTCTGCTACAAGAGGTGGCTCACCTTTAAGGTAACTTTAGGCAGTTATAAGAATTATTTGCCTTCTTCTTCTGACTCTTTCCAGCTGACCCCATCTAACAAATGCTCTGTAAGGCTACAAATGTATTGTCATTGCTACTTTATTACTCATCTATTCAGGCCCTCCCCTATTCATATTCCAGTCTCCTATTCAAATCACTGCATAGTTGTTAGGGGAATATGAACCCTAGCACTCAGATTGGTGAAACTGCAAACTGGAGAACTGCTGAATAAAAAGCTAAATATCTCAAAACCACACATGATACAACATAAAATCTAATTGAAAATTGTCTCAAAATATCAACCTCTATATCACACTAAAACCCCCTGCCTGGTTTGTAAAAGGCACTAATGAACATCTTATGGTTAAGGTAGTAGTAAACAAGGAGTTCAATATATTGAAATGATTTATAATACATATATTTTAAGTTCTCTACAAATGCATAATTTCTAACAACACCCAGGTTTCAGTAAATGATATGAAACCTATTATTCATAGCTGTTGTAGTTTAGTTTTGTATGTTCAGTTTCTGTAACAGAATAATGCACTTGCCCCTCTGATAATGATTCCAGTGTGCAGCCACGCTGTCTAAAGCATAGAGCCGACATCAGTATAATGCAAATTAATCATTGGGGCATCACTGAGAGGCTAAGAAAAAAGACTGTGCATTGAAGAAGACTTTTTAAGCAATAGTTTTGATTTACTTCCCAGTCTGTGAGAAAAGCTGTTTTCGAAATAGGGGCTACATATCATCCAAATAAAGGTCATATAGTACGGAATGACTGCACTTTCACACTTATTGTATATAAATCTGATTTAATGGTACTGCATCTTTTCATTTTACTATATGTGTTGTGTTTGTTTTGTCAAACATCTACTAATCTACTCCACAGAGACTCTACTGATAATGATTTAAATTCACACATTCAATCTCAACACTAGCACTTAATCTTAATCAATCTCTGGATTAAATTTAATCAATCTCTGGATTGTTTCATTCCCTATAGTAGTAACAAAATAGCTGTTCAAGAGTTGAACCTTGGTTTACAGGTTTCCATGTAGTGTAATTGGACAGTTTACTGTGACATGCTTTAGTATTCTGGTAAATAAAATATATAAAGAATACAATAAAACTGAAGGTCAGTAACACAGTAATAACTGCTAAAAGTCCAATAAATATATATATAATATATATATATATATATAATATATATAATATATATATATATATCTCCATATTAAAGGAGGGGGAGCCTTGAAAGGTTCAGTATTCACCAACAACCTTTCTGCTGAAATGCCCACAGAACACAGGACTGTGCTACCAATAAGCAGGTGATGATGGGGGTTGACGTGAAGAAGTGGCTGCTTCTGCACCGATGGCACTGAAACTGGGAAAGCATGTAGACCTCCAAATGCATGTTACAATATCATTTAAAAAAAATTTCCAGGACATTGTGCAACGTTGAGTCTTGGTTTGAGGAAAGCTACTGCTGCTACATTGTTTCAGTTGCATATGAAAGTTGCATATGAAAGTAAAAAGTACCAAGAATGAAAATCAGATTCTGCTTTCAATAGTGGTTATTTACCCTGTAGCATGATGTGTATGTGTACATTACGATACAGCATATCATCTGTGCCGAAGATCCAGGAATACAAGTACAAGATATATTTAAAAAAATATTTTTAAAGAAATGTGATGTACCAGAATGAGCTTCTCCAGAACATTTTTGCAGGTTTGCTTCCAATCACTGAGAACATCTTTTTGCTTCATTAAAACGCGGTATCTGCTAAAAAATTCCTGGTATGTCCACCTATAGCAAGAAAAATAAGGCACTTATCAGTGGCCAGAACACCTTTGCTCTGTGTAGAACATCTATCTCTTCAATGATCCAGAAGCCATTAGAATATGACAATGGAAAATGGGATGCCTACCTAGAAGGAAATCCAGTAGCACTGATTCGGATGGTTTCCAGTACACCACAAGCCCTAAGCTGCTGCACTGCTCGTTTAGAGTCAAATCTGCAACAGGGATTCAAAACAATTACTGTATTAGTGTACAAGTACATATTTTGTAATAATATCCAGGTTATTTATTGCCCGTAATCTGCAAATCATGGCACACAATGTAATTTGCACTGAAGTCAGAACAGCACTTGCCTTGGGTAATTGATCACAACAAATAGGGAGCAGAAGCTTTTCTTAGCCACATTAGGACAACATTTCCTAGTTGTTTGTCCACTCTGACTAACTGTTAAAGGGGTGGTTCAGTTAAATTTTAGTATGCTAAAGAATGGCCAATTCTAAGCAACTTTTAATTATTTGCCTTTTTTGTTGGACTCTTTCCAGCTTTCAAATGGGGGTTACTGTCCTCACATACTCAATTAATAGTGCTGAGCATACCTATTACCGTTTCTTATTATTTCTTGAGCTAAACGGTGCATCTAAAGCTACTCCTTTTTTGTTCCTAACAACAGTATACAACCCCATTCCTTCAACATTTGTTGTGATTGTTTTGAACACAGGAAGCCACTGAGCAGTTGGAATATCTGTAATATCCGTGGTTAGCCAATTATCTACCTTGCAAGAACGTAACTCTGAGTAGCTATAATTTCCGTTTGTCCTGGTTAGTTCAAGAAAAAACAAAAATGATGCATTTCAGTAATTTACTGTTCTCTACAAATGTAACACAATTGTTTGTTGCAGGAGAGAATTTTTGTCTGTATGAAAGGTGATTATAGAAAAAATCTATAAACAGCACTGCAGCACATTTTAACATCCATCCAATAGATTATAAGCACTAGTTTTAATTGTGTGAGCTATGATGGACTACTCCCCAAAATTCATACTTGTACATATATTTATTTTTCATAAATCCCATTCAGTTTGCAAAATTAGATGCAAAGTGTTTACTTAGACATACGTGAAGGGGTACTTGAAGTCATTTGGCTTAATGCAACGAACATAATGTGGGGTTGTGGCATTGAGAGTCTCCATTAGAAGGTGAAGCGAATTTCTGAACTGCAACAGAAATGAAAACCAATGTCAGCAAGAAAGTATCTATTTATATATCAAATTGCAGGGAATGCAACATTTGTGTTGTCATATTACCTGGTGGCCTACAGTTTTTTTATGCTCTTTGCTTGTCTGGTCAGGCTTGGGCTTCAGGGAGCGCAAACTAGTGCGGGATAGCAGAGTTCGGCCTGAGGGTGGCGCAGAAGACGTAGGGCTCAAGATCTTCTCCTCTTCTTGGAACAGCTCTGTTAGTAGTGTAAACTAGGAGGGAATTGCACATTTCATTAACTATGCTGGAATATGAATTCTGTTGGGACCATATATGGACATTGTAGTTTTAGGACATTAAAAAGTGTGGCAAGAATATGAGTAAGTGCTCCAACAGGTACGAAACGTGTTAGGCCACTGTTTACTATGTCCTAATAAATATTTTGTAATTTTACTACTTTCGACTGATTTTTGGAGGGACTCACAACTGATGTTTTTCCCCATTTCATCAACAATAAATATGCTGGAATAGGAGTTCTGATGGGACGATATATGGACATTATAGTTTTAGGACATTAAAAAGTGTGGCAAGAACATTTCTTCTTATTTCATATCAGTGGCATCTTCTCAAGAGAACCATTTCTGCCAACAAGATGCACTACTCTTATCCTTATTTAGAGAACAAGAAGAAACTTACAACTGCAATGTAACGCAAGTTGGTAAGCAAAGTTCATTAAAGGGTAAGCTGGCAGTTCATCACACTAACTGACAATCCATATTATGACCCCATTCCACCCCAAACACCAAAGGGGAGGTTAAACTGAAAATTCCTAGGTGCATTCATCCCTCCATTTCTTATTGGGTTATTTTTTTAATGCTTATCGTAGATTTGGAGAAGAGAAAAGGGGAGCAGACACTCTCGTCGAATACCTAGATAGGTGCTGACACGCTGTAAAAGCCACCGGTCAAGGCTGGTTCCTGAGAGGATTGCAATGAAAATAATCAAAGGAGCACTCCATCGGTATACTTGAAGTTAAATTCCGTGTTTATTAGATCATATTTAAAAAGCAGCAATCGTGAGTGCAACAAGTCCCATGCTTGACGCGTTTCGTGGCGTCTCGCTGCTGTATTTTTCCTGTAGGACACCTTATTAGTTCCATCTGGTTGGTAGGTTTACTACCCATGGCAACCCAAGAGATAACGTGTGCATGAGTGTATTAACAACACATAGATGGTAAACTTTAACGCACACCTTCTTCTTGTCTCTAAAACTTAGCTCTAAATCTAATGCAACTGTACTTTGCATTTAGTTGTATTTATTATTGCAATGACCCCATCTTCTATTAATTTATTATTGTTTGGCTGTATAGTGCTGCATAAGTAGAGTTATATAAATAAAAACATAAGATATATTAACAAAATCCTGGCAATAACAAACAGTGAGGAATGGTCAGTTATGTGGCCAATTTTATTAGTTTATACCCCTGTACAATGCATTTAGTAACACCTCAAAGTGGATCTCTCTTGCACACAACCATACAAAAGCAACAACATGCCCTGCTGGCTCAAAAGATATAAAAGCAGGGAAAGAAACAGCTTTTGGACTTGCAAGGTAAAAATAACGAAGCACATCTAGTTCCTAGGATTGACTTTAGACAGCCAAGTACCTAGTTTGTTGATATATTACAAACACAGAAATTACACACAGCAGCAATTAAGTTAACATTACTGCTTTACTGAAAATCCAGAGGACACCACAGCATCTCATCCTTTCCAGAACCATGCTTTGATGGTTCAAACACTCCAAATCTCCCCACGCCATGCAGTAAGAAGCAAGGAATTGTGGGCCTACTACAGGGAAGCAGCCATTTATTAGGGAAGCTGGCTTAAAGTTTTTACCTTCTGATGAACATGAGTTGAATGGAATATGGAGGAGAGAAATACATATTACTTAACATACGTAAAAATAAAAGAACTATACTGTGCAGAATTACATAATATTTTTGCTTGTATTCTTCATCCAACCTAGATATATTCCGCCACATCCAGCTAAATATTCTATTACATTTTAAGCCCAGGCTTTATGGCCTATACTGCTAGGACACTGCAGAATTCAATTTATTTTAGTGGCATATACCATGCTGTTGATTGTTCCGACCCTCCCAATCTCCCCATGGCATGCAGTTAGCTGCAAATTAATGTCAAACTGCTATAGGAAAGCAGCGATTAATTAGGGAAGCTTTACCTTCTGCTGACCATGTGTCGAAGGAAATATAGGGGAGAGAGAAAAAAGAATAAGACATACCAGCTACAATAATTGAAAACTAGTATTAATGTTATCAAAACTAACTTTAAACTGGGCATGAATTAGTTCCCATAACACAAATATGGATCAGTTGTTGGCAAAAGGCTCCAAAAGGCTGTCGATCCTTAGATACACAACTTAGATACACTCTGCTTTATGTAGCTCAACGTTCTACTACATTTTAATACTAGAGAGAAAGTACTGAGTTCAGTCAGTTGCAGTTTGGGCTGATCTTAGGCCATCAGAACATATTGGATCCATTTAGGCCATGTGCCCATGTGCACTGGCATACCTCCTATAATCAGTTGCCAACCTCACCATAGTCTTGTGAACTAATACTGTGACATGCCACATTATATAAATCCCCCCCCCCCACAAGCCACCTGTAGAAAATAAATTTTGGGGTTCGCTGAGCTTGGGGCTGACACTGTGTCTTGAAATGTTTGTGAGCCACAGTATGCCACAAAATACTTGTGGGCACCATGAAATGGTTAAAGTCCGCACTGTCTCATGAAATGCTGGGGACCAATTGATCAAGGGCGGAGATAAACACAGTGGTCCATTATAAGAAATTATACAGTCATTTGAAGAACTGCTGTTATATCCCCTCGGAAGCAAATTCTACCTTCACCAATAAACATACAAAAAATAGTACATTCCTAAATATATAATATAAAATCTGAATGTGAGCCTTGATCACAAAATGCAGAGATACTCCTCAAAAAAACAATTCTTTATTACTCACCTTACTTGCTTTCAGCACTTTAATTTGTTCTTCAAATACTGTATCTTTGTTCTTTTCCAGAAAACCTTCACACTGGTACTCTACCTGAAAAAAACAACAAAAAAGTTAAATACAATGATTCCATTTCATATGTGACATTTCCATTATGTCCACTCTCTCCATTACTATGTTGAAAAATCAACAAATAATAAGTATATTTACTACTGTAACTGTTATAGTAATAAAAAGACATCATGGACACGGAGACGTTGGTAGAGATGCCAGAAATTGTTATTCAGTTTACTTCAGCCATAAAGTCACTGCAGTTGATAGCTGGTCACCTCTCCAGGTTCATTATAGAGAAGTTGGCTGAGAATGATGATATTTAAAAATCTACAACAAAGGCAACATTTGGGGTTCGTTAGCCTTAGCCTTTGGATCCTTTTTATTACAAGGATCCAAACCTTTCCACCCCACTCCTCTTGCCTATGCCTGGAAGCAGCTTATTCAACATGTATTTAATAAAACATTTGCCTATTAGCTTGTAGTATCATCTATACCAGAACACTTATATCCTGCAGAAGACTTACCTTGTCTGCAAAGTGTTTGATAATAAAAGCCACATTAGACAGACGTGGCTTTTCAAATAATGCACATTTCTTAAGATGGGTATTGTATAACTTCTGTGCCCATGTGCTGTCTGACCCTTTGGGCATCTGCAAAAGGTTTTAAATACAGTTAGTCTGGGTTCAAAGAAATGAGTAGCAACATTACACCTACCCTCCCAAGTAGAATTAGAAAGGAAATCAAGCAAAGACTTAAGGGTCATTTACTATGTGAGAAGTAGGGCTTAAAATATAAAAAAAAACAGATACAAGCCATCATTGCATCCTGCCCCATAGGATGGGCGTAGATAGTTTTACTCTAGAATTGGGTGTAAAGCATTTTCCTCCTATATCAGTCTTATTTATATTTTTTAAATTTAATTCACATACACAGCTAAGAAAATGTAAATGTTCTAACATTTCAGTTGGAATACTCTATTATTTTGGTAACAATTTCACTTCATAAGCAAAAAAAGATTAATTTCCCCAACAAATATATCATTTAGTTGAGCTATCTAGATCACCAACCTTGCATTCTTCATCGAGAAGATCCAAAATTCCCATTTTTGCTTCAATGAGATTGATACAAGGTTGGTTATCATAAAAATCAATTAACGTCCATGGAATTTGCTCCTTCATATATTCTTCTTGTTCCAACTTAAAAACATGCTGGAAGGAAAATATTTATTCTTTTATTATGTATATTGTATATTCAAGGACAACATTTGATAAAACACACCATATAGTTGTTGGTTTTTAGTCAAAGGTTCATTGTCATTTATAAAAAAAACAAAGATCAATTCTGAATAATTCAAAACACTCATAGCCAGTTCTCTCCTTTAGGTTTCCCAACAATCCACATTTCAGGAACAAATAGTTTTTTGGTTTGCACACCCAAAGTATTAAGTTGTAGGGGGTTGGTGCAAAACATGCTAACATGGTTATTTTATGTTGCTTATTGAATGGAATTTTGAGGCTGTGACCATAAGGGAATTCTCTCAGTTTAAAGTTTTATAGGTAACCTTGCTCTCCGTAGTCCTTTGAGAGATGGTTAGTTCTTGTTGCTGATTGAGAATTCCAGGTACAAGTAGCCATACACAAGCTATCATCAGATGCTACTCTCTCTCTACTGACTGCCCTGTGTAACAGCCAGAAATTATCATCTTCACAGAAGATATCTGGTCAGCCTCCTTAAAGATATTGGCTAGTGGAATGGAAAATTCTATTAGCTGATGAACAAATGGGGCATCAATTTTGTCAGCTGCCAGTGGTTTTGCGTGGTCCCCTTCATGTAACCAGATGGTTGACAACTTGGCCAATGTTTATATTTTATGATAATTTGGTCACCAGAGGGTACAGTTTAAAAAAGCAAGAATGAGGACATCATACTCATGGCCATTCTCTAATCTTATGAATATAAATAAATATGCAGATAATAAAGCTGCCAGAGCAGAACAGCTAATGGCAAAATCTTTTAAAGGAAAGCTCTAGAGCAACGATTGAACGCAAACAGTATTTATAATTAGGTTATAATTGTAAGAGCGGATTCTTAACTTGCCAGTGGCTACAGGATGAGTCCCCAAGTGCTACATTTAACCAAAATATGACAATAGGATAAATATATGGGATCCAAATGATAGGAATGCTAGCTCACATAGATTTAATTTTAAACAAATAGTCCTAATTTTAACAAATGATTTCCTTTGTCTCTGTATTAATAAAACATTAACTGCTACGTATAGTAAAAAAGCTGCATAAATCCACTTGGTAGCAAAACATTCCCATTGGGTTTATTTAATGTTTAATGATTTTAGTCTGGTAGGTCTGGTTATGCATTCCAGATGAAAGATCCTGTAGTTTAACATGTTTGCGAAAATTATATTTATTCTAAAATGGAAACTTTGTTCTAGATCTCATGTCACTTTGGATATTTTACATTCAAACGCGTGTGGTTTCATGTCAAATTCCTCTCACTGACCTAAGGCAACTTCTTTCACTTTCTTAATAATCAGAAGGTAGCCAGACAAAAAGAATGTGCTGAAAGGAAGATTTTTTTTTTTGAAAACCGGTTTCTGTTTTTCTCTTCTGTGACATTGCCCCTAAATAACTACATAGACGTATATCTCATGTTGTGGTTTTCTTCTAGCAGTACTGTAAATCTATAGCGGGTGCTTAAAATGGATCCGGTTGTCAGAATAAAAAATGTTTTACCTATATTTGGCTATTAGAAAGCGGATCTCTAGGATTTTTACATGTCCAACTTTTTTTGGATAGACCTACTTTTAGAAATTGTTCTGGTTTTGCTTTACATGTCAAGGTTTACTTTAGTAATATGTAAAAATCTTAAAATGCTAAGCTTATTGGTTCGGTCTTGTTATGATAGTGATTTGAAGTGTAGGGGTGGCCTTTAAAAGTTGCATGACTTGTTGTTAAAACATTGACAGTCTGCTTTGAGCAACACATACATATCTCCCCTAGGGGCAAATTGACTAAGATCCAAAAAATTCGCCACGCAAATTCACTAAAGTA
>CM044436.1:43545493-43567008 GCA_024363595.1 Xenopus borealis
CCATTTTATCTAACATTAAGTTTAAATAAATTCCATGTTAAATAGGAAAAAAAAGTCTCATGAAGATCCTAAGTCTTAAACCCTTAAGTTAAATTATAAAATACAGGGACCTGTTATCACAGAACGCTGGATACCTGGGCATTTCCTGGATAATGGATCTTTACATAATTTGGATCTTAAGTCGACTAGAAAACAATGTAATCATTAAATAAACCCAATAGGCTGGTGACCTCCAATAAGGATTGATTATATCTTAATATGGATCAAGTACAAGGAACTATATTTAGTTATTACACGTATGGGATCCGTTATCCAGAAACCCATTATCCAGAAAGCGCCAAATTACGGAAAGGCAGTCTCCCATTGACTCCATTATAATCAAATAATCCAATTTTTAAAAAAAGTATTTCCTTTTTTTCTATATTAATAAAACGGTAGCTTGTACGTGATCCAAACTAAATTATAATTAATCCGTATTGAAAGTAAAACCGGCCTACTGGGTTTATGTAATGCTTAAATAGCTTTCTAGTAGAGGTACGAAGATACAAATTATGGAAAGATTTGTTATCCGGAAAACCCCAGGTCCCGAGCAATCTGGATAACAGGTCCAATACTTGTACTGAGAAAAACGAAATCATTTTTAAAAACTTGAATCAAATGGATAAAATGGGAGTCTATGAGAAACGGTCTTTCTGTAATTTGGGTATTCTGGATAACGGGTTTCTGGATAACAGATCCCATACCTGTAATTCATAAATAAGCACATCCAAGAAGTTGATAAAGATGACACAAAACATACTGCACACTCACCAAATTAAATTGTTGCTGGAGTTTTTCATTAGCATAGTTGATACAAAACTGTTCAAAGCTGTTGATTTCAAATGTTTCAAACCTAAATAAAGATGAACATATTTAGGCTGAGTGACAACAATGCTAGTCCATCTATAGCTTATAAAGCAACCAAATAAAATGTCCTTTTTATCTTAGCCTATTCACTAACTGAATGATTAGTAATTGTATAGGGAATAAATAAATTATTATAGATCATAAATCATTATAGGCATCCTTATGCTTAGAACAGAACAGTTGGCTTCTGCAGGCTATAACATTAAAAAGCAAAAGTAACAAAAAAATGAAATAATGCACGGCTGCCCTGCACTGGTAAGGGTTTCTGCTTCAGAAATACTATTATAGTTTATATAAATATGCTGCTGTGTAATCATGGAAGCAGCCAATCCAGCTGAAAAATGGCACTGGTTGCATAGCAGATAAGCTAACAGATAAGCTCTGTAGAATACAATGGGTATAGATTCCTGTGTAAGAACTAAAACCATCAGGCAGCATTCACTTTCCAAGATGCTGTGAGCATTGCCCAATTGTGAGCAATTTTGTTTTTGTTTTTCCAGATGTACAACAAAAAGAGCAGGGCTGTCTGGCACTCAAAGGGATCCACAGGACCAAAATATTTTAGTTAAATTTTCAAAGTTAAAAAATGTTTACTTGCATCTCCACTGGTATATACATTTTTGACTAATAAAGATATGTTTTAACTTTAATATGTTGTTCCTGTGGATCCCATTGAGTGCCGGAAAGTCCTGCTCTTTTTGTTGTACATCCTGGTTTGCCGCTCCTTAAAGCTGGGGGGTCTGAGGCACCTGGACCACAGAGCTAACTACATTATATTCTGGGGCACCATTATGTTTTTTCCCCCACAATGAAGCATTTTCCTCCAGAGATTTGGCATCATTACAGATGTAAGATGATTCTCTTGATACAATCAATAGGTGCCGCAGCCTCCATTTTGATAGAGAAGACAGGAAGGACTGAGTGGATGCAAGTGCAACTATAAGCAGTGCACATATTGACACACTTTCATAAAAGTGGTTTTAGGTGCAACTCGCTGCTGAGAAAAGCAAAAGTTGCTTGTTGCACTTGCAGAAGTAAATGAGATTAACTGTGTTCCACAGATCTTATAAAATGTCTTACTGCCAATATATTATTATTAGGTTATTCTCTGTCTCAAGTGACTATTCATTTTACATGACTTTCCTTAGGGACATTTTATATTTGGATAAAAGAGACCATCACAAACAATACATTTTTAGCTAGAAAGGAACAGGAAGCTTTAAATACCCGTAAATATCCAGGACGCCAATAAACGAACTCTGCTTTGTTGAGGAAAGAAGAGCTTTGTTGACATGACACACAATCCAGTTAAATAAGAAAGCATAGATGTGTTTAGCCAGGGCATCTCTGGCATTGGTGGCTTGTAACCTGGAAATAGGCTTGATGTAGGTCTCAGCAGCAGTAACCAGCTTTCTGTGGCACAGCCAATGTGACATCTCTTCATAATCCACACCCATAAGATCACAAAATATATTAAGGGGTACATGTTTTGGCTGCAAATAGTAAAAAAGAACTTAGAGGTCAATAGTAAAATGCATTATTTTAACAATCTTGTTTCTCCAGATTACAGTAGAATTCTAAACTGGTTAAACAAGTGGATACTATAATAGCACATTTGCAACTAACCTAGTAACCCAGAGCAACCAAACAGCAAGAAGCACGTACCAGTGTTCTGTTACTGAAAATCTTATGTTATGAGTTAGTAGACTTGGTGTAAACTGTGGAACTTACTTGTTCAAATAAAATTACTTACTGGGATTAAGCAGCTATCTGAATCCCGAGATTTAAATTCCACATTTCCCAGGTGAAGTATTGCAGCTAAGATCCTAAAAATTCCCATTTGATATGATTCTCCAATTCCTGAGGAAAGAAAAGGTATTGTTATCCAAACATAAAAACTGTCCAAAAAAGTGATGTGCGGGTTGGGTTTTCCCCGACTCACATTTGACCTCCCTCCACCCGCGCCTACCCGCACCCGCCTATTGGCTTCCTTTTATAGACCTGCCCTGTTGATGATGTCACAAAAGAGGCGGGGTGAGCAGGCGCACATCTACAAAAGAAGAAGCCAGAATTTGGAAGCCGGCAGTGGAATAGGGGTGCGAGGTCTAGATCTATAGTTGTTTGTGAAAGTTTGTAAACCCTTTAAAATTTTCTACATTTTTATATGAATGTGATCTGAAACCATCATCCGATTTTCATCCAGAAAACAGTTACACAAATGAAACAAAAATTATATTTGGTCATATGTTTATTTAAAAATAAATATCCATGTCTGCATTTGGCAAAAGTAAGTGAATCGTGGCTCTCAGTATTTGGTGTGACCCACTTGAGCAGCAATAACTGCCACTAAACATTTACAGTAACTGTTGATCAGTCCTGCACATCAACTCGGAGGAATTTCAGTCCATTCCTCCATACAGAACATCTTCAGCTCTTGATATCGGTGCATTTATGTTGCTGTTATTGTTGTTTCCTGATAGTGGACTTGTCAACATTCCCCAATGTGAGACAGGCCTTCCAGTTGCTTAGAAGTTACCCAGCGTTCCTTTGTAGCCTGTCGGATTATTAAGAGGCCTTAAAGTTGGAGTTATATTTGATGGTCAACCACTTCTGGGTACGGTAACAAAAATCTTGAATTTCCTCCATTTGTACACAATCTGTCTGGCTGTTGATTGGTGGGAGTCCAAACTCTTTAGAGATAGTCTTGTAACTTTATCCAGCCTTATGGGAATCAACAACTCTTTTAGGGGTCCTCAGACACCTCCTTTGTTCGAGCCATAACAAACATCCACAAATGTATTGTATGTGTGATAGACTTTGCAGGATAGACACCTGCCATCCCATTGACTGAAACACATTTTTTTCAATAAATACATGACCAAACATAAAAATGTTTGTGTCACTTGTTTAACTAGGTTTTCTTCATCTACTTTTAGGTCTTAATTGAATATCAAAAGTTATTTTTGGTCACATTCAAATACTTTCATGCATGACTGTATCTAGAATACCAGTCATAAAACAATAACAGAAATAGAAATGGCAGTGGGTAAGAGGAATACACTTAACTGATGGAAGAGTGACCAACATTATATAACATTGTTCTCAGTCTTGATATGATTATAATTACTTTTTTTCTTATCTATCAGTATTATTAATAAGCAACTAAGCAACAGTGCACATAAATTTAAAATTGAAAAAAAGTCTGGTACTTGAGAGGCACCGAGACTTAAAACACAGAAAACTAATTAATGCTTCAATAATTCAACCCACCACCTGTTCTCCCCACATATAGTACAGATGTCGGTCTATGAAGCTGTTTTTATTAACTAATATTTATAAAGCGCAAAAATATTCTGTAGTTATATATATATATATATATATATATATATATACAGAATTACATACAAATCTTTGTGTGTATTTTCCCCATAGACCATGCTGATAATGGAAGAGACTTAGTAGTATTACACAAGTACTGTATTACTAGTTCTGTTTGGCTAAAGAGAAATGTAAAGTATATGGAGTGTAAGGAAACCTACTACTTAACTTTTCAAACATCTCTGAGTCATGGTTCATCATTAGAAAGTTCTACCCAAAAGCCAGAAGATCGATAATAGTGGGCGTTAGCGGAGTAATATGTGTTACCTGATTTTTACTACATCGTTCAACATTTTACTGCATGCTTCACAAGAACTCTTTGTGGAAGGATAAATGAATATTACCTAGTAAGGTGCAAGCTTGCCTTGTGTTTCTCATTTCCTTCTGGTCATCCACTCCATCAATCACAGGACTGCCTCCTTGCTTTGTATAATGGAAATCATTGGCAGTGCCTATTGGAAAGAAAGGAGAAGGTTCATGTTATCAACAGGGATGAGGCAATGGACCAAGACTCTCGACATGTTAGTTTAAATTGAAGAAAGCATAGGGTAGCCTCACTTAACTCTATTCTCTACTTTAAGCAAAAGAAATGGCAAACTTGGCAGCCATGCCACTTTCTTATGTAAAGCAAATAAATGGTTGATCTATTGATTTCTCTGTTAAGTTATTTTGTCTACTATACTCTCTTGCTACACTGCATACACTAATGGATAATCCAGATATTAGTCATTTGGACAGTAGTGCAAGACACATTACATATGGAAATGCAGAAATACACATGAATGGTAACTACAGCAAAGACTTTTCAGCTTGTCAAATTGTGTGGCATTCAGATGAGATTCAGTGGTTTGCCTTACAACATAGGAGTAGTTTGAATTGGACAAGGCTTCTCTCTACAACTGATTTTTATGTTCTCCTTGGGCCTGCATGGGCTGATGCTTATGTTGCTTCCCACACTCCAAAAATATGCAGACAGCTTAGTGGGCTCCTGATAAAAATTATGTGTATGTGTTGATGAATGTAATAGGGAACCAATAGTACAGGGATTTAAGAGCATTAGATACTTTCTGTACAGCACTACATAAATAAAGGTGCACATGAGCTCTAGCAACAGTTAAAATATGTGAATAACAAATGATTTTACTTGAGACAAGAGTGGTTTTACAGATTGTAATATAAACAAGAATACATAATAACGTTTTAGTGATTGCTTCCAATTACAGCATTAAATAAGCTAAATGAATTTTTTACTCTAAACAGGCCGATCATCAGAGTAAGTGCCTAACTTAATGTGTTGATAACTGCATTATTGTCCCTTGTGTTCAAGTTATAGCAAAATCATGACTGCCTATTTGACCCGAAAGCAACATGCTTTGTGCTATTGTAATAAATACATTCACTCCTGAGTGAATATATTATGAATTTCATATTGATAACAATTTAAGGGTTAAATCAAACTAATTTGATCACAGAAATACAGAATATGCATGTTACAGTTGCTAATATGACACTTCCCGTGGTTAGAAAGAGTATATTTTACACCAGAGGATAGAATAAAATCTTCAGTTTAACCCATGGTACAATTGAGAATGTAATAATGGTTAAATCTGGTCAATCTTAAATTACTTTTCAGGCCTTGCTAGAATCTGCAATCTCTGGGAGAGTATCATGAGTTGTGTGGTCGGTGTGGTTATGGATAGTCAACCATGAAAGTTCCAGGGACTCACCAGCTAATTATTCAGTGTGCCATAGTGGTTGGGGAACTTGGTTCTGATAACACACAAACTTATTAATTTGTACATTTGCCAGATTAAAGATATCTGAATTTACATGTTTGGTACAAAGTTTTTACTGTTTCAATAAATACCCAATCGAAGCATCTTGAACTCAGGCAAAGACGCAGAAGCACACAGCTGATAAAAGATGTGATAATTCCTCTCTTCTTCAGCCTAAGAAATTATGAAAAACAGAATTACACAACAATTGGTTGCGGTGAGTAAATGCTTTCCAAACAAATAGGCCTTCTCACTGCAGAACCATCTTGCTCTGAGAGCAGGTCTTATTCAGTTGGTTACAGTAGAGCTATGAGCAAGCAATAAATATGAGTCGTCATTTGCTCTCAGTACATTACAGAACATCAAGGAAGCAGTTACTGAATTCCAGCAGTGATTATTTTGTAGATTTTACAAAATCTCTCAACATTAAAAAATATGCAAAATACATACACAGAAAGTATGAGAAATACTTATATATTGGTCCTTATTCTTAGATACTGTTCCAAGCCATTCTTGTCCTTAGTATATTTCCTGATAGCAAGTGATTAGGAATGATGGCTATATATTTAAGTATGTAAGTCTTTCTACATTATTTGGTGGAATAGAAAAACTGTAGGCTTCAGCACTCTTTATTTAGCTGACCACACAGTGTCTCATGTGACTAAGCTTTTAGATTACAAACGAAAATTACTGACCATTTCTCCACATGATGAGTTGACAGAACATCATGTAGTCCCATCTGGCAGCAATTGATGTCAACAAAATATTATATTCATTTGTCCAGTCAGTATGTTTGGAATTTTACTGACCAAATTCAAAGCAAGCACTGCTCAAGCCATCCTATGAATGAATTGTTTGGCTCAAGATATTAAAAACAGTGGTGCTGCTGGGCTATCTATGGACAAATTACACACGATTTGCAAATCTGGCTAATCTGCAAAACACAGATTACTTTAGTGGCAGGGGGTATCAGATTTTAATGTATCTACGTTTATTTGGATCAGTCGGAAAGATTTTTTAATAACACAAAAAAGTTTTCTAAGATTACTATTGTAAGATTGCTAAACAAGTGGCTAATTATGGACACCCAGTGGATTTGTTACCATTAATAAGTCATTGCTGACAAACTAGTGAATACTTGGTTTGCTTTCGCTGAAAGGGTTTTACAATATATCTATATAGGGTTAGGAAAGAATTTCAAAGGCTCAGGTCTTGTTATAAAGAAAATATGTCCAATCAACCATTATCTAAACCCTGCTAGCTTGCTGGCAAAGTGATGTGACATATCTAGAGTAGAGTAACCTAGATCAGTATCTTTTTGCACCTTTTGCAACATTTGAATTAAGCAGAATCCTTAAAATTCAGTGAAAGACAACAAAAATGCTCTATTTTCTTAAAAAAACATTTCTACCAAACTGACATCTACATTTTTATGATATCAATTTCAATATTTATCAATAATTGAACTTGAAAAAAATCTGCTGCAGGAAGATACTCAATAAAATTGTGAAAAAATCTGAATCGTCTGACTTTTTCAGGTTTGACACTCAGAAAACTCTTTCTGATTATCGGCCAAAAACCAAAACAAATTTCGAATTATTGTACGAAACCCAGAGTAGATTGTGATATCTTCCAATTGGAATGACACCTGCCATTGACTTCTACATGACCATGGCAGGTTTAAGATGGAGTACTTTTTTATTTGGACTTTAAGCAGCGCCGGGTTTTAATAAATCATGAAAAATTTAATAAATAACCCACTTCAATGAATAACCCACCTAATAAATCATTGTAATTATTAAAGCAAGAATAGACACTTTGAAGCAGTGTAACTGCAAAATGTGCTTTTATTTGCCACACAACATGTTTCGAGCTTGTGAGGCTCTTTGTCAACCTAATAAATCATGTTAGATTGTCCCACTGAACACAGAAAGACAGATTTATTTTTGCAGATTATGCAGTTTTGTTTTGGTATTTAGGTGAATATTTTGTGTATAACATTCAGCCAGATGCAATACTTATGGATTTTGTGCTTCCCTGTGCTTTTGTGCTTAGCAAAGTATTACTAACATATATTTGTGCCTTCAGCGTGCATATCACTGGACACTATTTGCTCCATATATTTTACGAATAATGCTGTAAATCAATTTGTTGCATGCATGTATAGAAAAGGATACATAATAAATATTCTTTTCAACTTTCAGATATGGTATATTTACCAGCAAATATTTTTTGCAGTATAACAAACAGTGAACGCGTAGATGAATAAAGTTTTGCCACATACCTGAAACACCACTCTAGATTTCTCCAGCAAATAGGTTCTCATGTGGGCACCAAGAATCCTGTAGCGTTTATCAAAGCCAATTTCAATGTATTTGCCAAAGCGACTGCTGTTATCATTCCTTGTGGTTTTAGCATTGCCTATAGACTAGAAAGACATTAAATAAGGCGTTTACTTATTAGGCACAATTTGGGTATGGAAGTTAAAGCATTACTGGTTGGAATTTAGGAAATAGGAAATTTAGGAAATACTTTGTGAAACCATCCACTTATAAGTAATTCCTCTTGCATTACTAATCCTATGGTTCTGCTGTATTTGCTCTAGCATTATGACACTACTGTTAAAACAATAAAAAAATTTTTTTTAAATTATGAATTTTGAGTATAAGATCTATTATGCTACAGACCTGAGCAGGCCCGGATTTGTGGAGAGGCCACCTAGGCCCGGGCCTAGGGCAGCAGGATTTTAGGGGACGGCATGCTGCCCAACCACACCCACATTGGTTCAGAAATTTACATTTCCTGTGTGCCAATTCCCATTGCTCTGTCCTGATGATGAAAATTTAAGCAAATAAAAGGGAGGGGACAGGGGCGACTAACGACAGCGGGCCTAGGGATGCCCACTAGGTAAATCCAGCCCTGGACCTGAGGTCATTCTGTAATTGGATTCGGTTCGGGATTCGGCCAGGATTCGGCCTTTATCAGCAGGATTCGGCTGAATCCTTCTGCCTGGCCGAACCGAATCCGAATCCGAATTTGCATATGCAAATTAGGGCCAGGGAGCTAAATCACGTGACTTTTTGGCACAAAACAAGGAAGTAAAAAATGTTTTCCCCTTTCCACCCATAATTTGCATATGCAAATTAGGGTTCGGATTCGGTTCGGTATTCGGCCAAATCTTTCGGGAACGATTCGGGGGTTCGGCCGAATCCAAAATAGTGGATTCGGTGCATCCCTAATTGAAATCATCATAACTTAAGTCTACTAAAAAAAAAATTTTTTTGCCACGGATATGGATCTGTGCAACTTCGTAAGCTTCACGTACAAATTACCGGTTTATTATTACAGGGACAAAGGAAATAACTGGAAAAATATAAAAATTTTTGCTTAATTTTGTATGGGGATTATGAACATTTATCTCTATATCTGCTGTCAAAACTACAGTTACATCAGCCCCAGGGTCACAATTAAGTACTTTTAATTAAGATGTTTGTAACATGGTGTACATTGTGAAAAAATGTTTTGGATTAAAGAAGGTGAAGGTATTCATATTAATGACCCCAAAGCTTCTACTAATGGATTAGCCATTACAGGTTAGGTGTCTTACATTGAATCTAAAAGTTTGCATATGGCATAATGAAACTTTTTAAATTGAACAAGCTCAAACAAAAGTATTTTGATGACGAAATTAATCTATGTTGCAAAGGATGTTCATCAGCTGAACAATTATTGAATCTATGTAAGTACAGTGTTAACCCCGCCTAATTCCAAGTAACATATACAAAACCAACAATGGATTCTAATACAACATATTCCTAATAATTACCTCCTCCTTCAGGTCCCATCAGTAATAAATGTCAGTAAAGGAATATTTTAAGAACGATATGTAGATCTTCACAAAATAATTCTTTTTGGGATGATAAAAAAAACTGAAGTCTATAACCATCAATCGGTCTTCAACACAAATGAAATCTCAGCGCTGCTCTTTTGCAGACTTGTATAAAAAGGATTATCGGCCCGAGAAGCGGGACTCATACTAGATAGACAAGTACCATGACATGTCCTCAGCTGGAAAATGCTATGCACGGTTCTCTGGAACCACTGTTAGCACAAGAACTATTCAAGTATGTGGGGTTTATATGGGTGTTTAAAGGGAAACAAATACATCACCATGTGCAAATGGTAAAAATCAGCAAAATTGATATAAAGTTCAGTGCCACTGGATTGTCACTGGATTGTCCTCAGGGGTGATAGAATGCCCATGTTAGTAATGACCCTAAAGTAATGGACAATAGGTAAAACATCTGCCTGTCTTGTATGCCATAAGTATTATTATTCAATTCCACTCGATAACGGAGTGCTCAACCTCTATATTTCCTCCTCTCGGATCAGGTGCCAAACGGTACGTTACCCAGCCTGCCCCGTGTCAGGAAAAATCAATTGTAGTCCAATTGACCGTTGCACATGGACACACTGAATTTTATTGCACAACTAAAAAGCAGATTCAGTGCGTCAGTGTGCAAAGGTCAATTGGACTATAAGTATTATTAACATATTTACTGTGTATAGCACCAATATATTTCGCAGTGCTGTAGTACTCCTAGTTTATGCTTGGCCAGGCTTGTACAAATAGCAACTCTCACCAAACCTACTGCCAATAATATATAGTCAGATATGTATTTTCCCAAGCAGACTGGAAAAATCTCCCTGTCCATCACCTGATCATATGCCATCATGCATTATTACATGACATATAGAACAAAGAAAAACATAATCCCAAAGAAAGAGAAAAAAAAAAGTAAGCTTTCCTGGCTCCTCTAAATGAAGGCAAACCTATCTGCACATCTTGTAAGTATATATGCTAGCTTAATTAAATAGGAATCTAATGAAAGTGCTTTCATGCCCCAAAACTGCAAAGCAGTCAAAGCCAACATAATGTACTTTAATTCCAATCACATTTAACACAAGTTATTTACATTAAGAACGCCATTAAGTGAAACAGGCAGGTGTTAAGCATAATCACCCACTTCTTAAGCTTACATGGCGATCGACAAGAATGTACTTTTAGAGCTTCAATACTCAGAGGTGCACTTAATTACAAAAGAATGTTTTCATGCCACACATATCTTTGTTTTGGAGATTTAGTTTAAAACTATCCCAGATATTTCACCTCTCATTTATTAACATGACCTCATGGGTATTCTCCAGAACATTCTATTTCTCCAATCAAGGAGAACACATTTAGTTCTGTAACATTGCAAAACATGGATTTAATTTCATGTCATGCACATTAGACTAAATAATCCCAGTTGCCTAAGGACGATGGCACATAGGGCACTTTGTCACCCATGGCAAGTGAAGTTTCCTGCAGGACACAAAGTATCTTAAATTACCAATTTATGGCAGTGAAGAGGAACGGCCACAGGTGAAAATAAAACATATGAAATGCATGACACTGTCTTCGAAGGTATTTTTGCTTGAAATGTTTTACTCCAATATCTGCTTCAAAAAGGTATTTTTACACCCTTTGACACCCAGATGTAGCAAAGAGTCCTGTATGCGATCACCCTAAAGCACTTATAAAATAATAAATATGTATCAAATACTGTAAGTAAGCTTAACAGATATCTATCTATTATGAATACCAGCTGGTTAATATATTTAGATAGCGGCCAAGGAAACGTCAGCCAGTTCATGGTGCATCGGTAGATGAGGAATTTAATAGGGGCCAGACCTTCTCTTTATTTCCTGTGTTTGTACTGCAGGTCCAATTCAACAGAACAAAAGAAAGCAACAGAAAGCAACTCTATGGCTCTCCAAAGACAGTGGATATATACAAAACTGAATGCAACTGAAATTTGCAATTTCATGTCAGACACAAAACTAACCTAATCCGCATACTGGAATATCTGAACGTGACAATAAACAGGTTGTGTACTGCAAGTGGTATGTTATGGTAGGCCCTGAGCAGTCTTTTCATTGTAGGCTTGTTACAATGGAGCTAAGACAAAACTGGCATAGTAGAGATATGTGCAGAAGACTGCAGTGAGCACACATTGCACTCACAAAAAAAACTACTTCCATCCTTTTATAAACAAACAACATTGTATTTTTAAGAACAACAGCAGAAAAATATCATAATATGCTTGTTTTTTCAAGAAATCTGACCATTTCCATACAACAGTGAAGAACTTTTCCATAGCTACACAGACAGCTGCTTATTCTGCCTTGGCGTTCCATAGGTGCATGTATTCCCATTAAAATACAGAAAGTATGTCAAGTTGCAGACATAGATCATGACTTTTTCCCATAGACGTGATGCACTGCACATGTGATTAAAGTTATTTTTTATGTAAAAATGTTTCAACTCTCAACACAAAGAATATCTGTTAATAAGGGCTGTGCACGCCAGACCTGTTCTGTTGTTAGCATTTTTTCAAACTCTAAGGTTAAACATTTCTGAGACTTTATGTCAGAAACAAAATAAATATTTTAATAATAATGTTTCTTTCAAGAAAAAAGTTTCCTATTACACATGGAGAGATTGGTAGCTGCTAGCTGTAGTTTTTAGAGCAGGCTTTATTGATTATGCCATGGAAAAAAGCCATGATAGCCCATGAGGCTTCAAACAAATTAAACCTACAGACTTTTCTGTAGCAAATATCGAGAGGTCAAAGTTCAGAGTATTTGAAATACTTGTGAAGACAGACAACCACACTAGGAATATCCGGGGGTTGAACAGGAGGTTTACAGACAGTTTCACTAAGCATATCTTAGGCATGGGCGTTTTAAAATGTGAATGGTTTTACCAATCCTTTATTTATTTATAAGTAATGGCTTATTGGGTCTCCTCAGTAAAGGAACTAAAGACAATGCAATTGTTTTGTGAAATCTCCCCAAGTCAGCATGTATTCCAAATTTTACTAACAAAACTTGCACCAGCAAATATCTAGTCAAAAATCCAAATTCCCATTCTCCTTCTCTATCCAACTCATGACATTAGAGCACAAGTGTGATTAGTTTCACCCCATGAACTCAAAGTCACGGGTTTCTAACTAATGTCAAAAAGTAATCTTCACCCATGCTCACAGTTCATTCATTTGCTCTGATCTTGCTGTGTACGCTAGATTTCATTCTCTAAAGGAACCTGAGGCTTAAAAAGCAAATACTTCCTGTTCTGCAAGGGTATATCACACCTCCACAGCTCAAATCCACACACCAGAGAAATGTAAAGCAAGGTTTATATAGCAGTTAATGGTTTTGCTTTGTGAACTACCAGCAATGATTTGAATCAAATACCACTTTGCCTCATTCTTACCTCCATGATGGGATTGGAGGCCAACACTTTTTCTTCAACATTTGTTTCACTGGCAGAACCACTGACTGTTGCAAAGTATCTCATGGCATACTTGGCAGAGACAGTCTTCCCAGCTCCAGATTCTCCACTTACAATAATTGACTGATTGCGCTCATCCCTGAAAAGACAGGAACCAGGATTAATAGTAAAATAGCGGTGTGCTGTGTAGGTCATTATAACATCTCTACAACAAAGTCCCTCTTCAGGGGAGAATACATTTAAGGTTAAAAAAAAAATTGGCACTGCTTTTTAACTCCTGTTCATTATTACAGCATTGATTTTTCACTTTAGAACAATTTCGTAAAAGAGAAATGTAACTGGAATGGATTTATATTTCAGTCAGCTTTCAAGTTTTACAACTTCCTAAAACTAAGGACTTAAATAATCACTAACATTTAAGATGCGCCCCTCTCTAGAGGGTACAGAAAAGGGCAACTAAGCTGGTAAAAGGTATGGAAAATCTTAGCTATGAGGAAAGACTGGCCAAATTGGGGATGTTCACGCTGGAGAAGAGGCACTTACGGGTTGATATGATAACTATGTATAAATATATAAGGGGTCATATAATAATCTCTCTAATGCTTTATTCCAGTAGGTCTTTCCAGCAGACACAAGGTCAACCATTCCGTTTAGAAGAAAAGAGGTTCCGCCTAAATATTTGGAAGGGGTTTTTTACAGTGAGAGCTGTGAAGATGTGGAATTCTCTCCCAGAATCAGTTGTACTGGCTGATACATTAGATAACTAAGAAGGGTTGGATGGCTTTTTAGCAAGTGAGGGAATACAGGGCTATGGAAGATAGCTTATAGTACAAGTTGATCCAGGGACTAGTCCGATTGCCTTTTTGGAGTCAGGAAGGAATTTTTTCCCCCTCTGAGGCAAATTGGAGAGGCTTCGGATGGGATCAACTAGCAGTTAGGCAGTTAAAATTAAAAAAAAAAAAAGGTTGAACTTGATGGACGCGAGTCTTTTTTCAGCCTAACTTACTATGTCCCAGTGATTACACCATATGTGCAAAGGCATAGTTATCCTTATATACAATTTCAAGTCATCTTGTACATGAATGCAGATTTACTAACTGTGAAAAGAGGATGTTTTGAAAGTGACCAAAAAATTAAGCTAATTTTTCAGCCAAAATACACAAAAAGCACCTGACTGATTGGTTAATTAGCTTGCAGTAGAAGGGAGTACAGTAACAGATGTTTATTTACAGCTCTGTGTTATTGAAACCCTACATCTGCATGGGAATTATTTTTCAGTTCATTAAAATATCTTTATAGATCTCAGTCTCTAGAGATCAGTGAGGGATTGAATTTTTAACCCAGTTAACATTGAATGCAAACATGTTTTAATATACGCATAGCCAGATATTTAAAGCGCTACACAATATGTTGGCGCTATAGAAATACCGGTACATGTTAATAAAATAATAATAACTGTACTTAGCATATTCTCCAGCTAGCCATTGACCCTACTGTGAGTAGTTTCAGAGGCAGCAGAATCTAAAATTAGCCTTCAGTTTAATTAAATCAATTTGTAAGTGCTCCTTATTTTATTCATTATTTACATTTATGTTGTGTAGATGTCAGGCTTGAAAATTTTAATTGCTTTCTGTTTGCTAGGGCTTGGGCTATGGGCACTCAGGCTGAAGGCTCTGGCATTCAGCCAAAATAGGAAAGGATGCATCTCCAGGGCTGCAGTGTGTGACTACATACACAGGCTGATCAGAATTAATGGAGCAGGGGAACTGAACAGATCTGCTACTCTCAGCCTGCAAAAATACACAGCCTGTATGCCCATAGCCAGTAGTAGAAGGCAGCAGTACAGAAGTAAGTATGTAAGATGCATAGTAGAGGGCATTAAATATCTTTGCAATATAAAATAAAACATTGGGGCAACATTGGACAACCAGACAGCATTTTTTTCCTCACAGGCTATGAAAAGTACAGCACAAAAGTCCACATCTGATAAGTAAGGTTTAAGGTACACTCTACAAACCTGGCCATTTGTTTATATGCTTCTTCTGCCACTGCAAAAATATGGGGATCCATGTCCCCCATATTCTGCCCACTGTACGCATTAATGATGTCTGTGCCATAGATCGGTAACTGTTCATAGGGGTTTATAGCTACGAGAACAATGCCTGAAAAGACAAGAAAATGAATCAAGATCAGTCAATGTTCATCACTTGAGCAGAAATAAAATATTCCCAGGAACAGTGGCAAATGTGCTTTGAGCAAGAAATTACATAAACACAGAGACAAAGTTAAAGGCACCTTGTAAGTACAGAAATAGCCAGAATTATTGCTCTTCCTGTCATTCATATAAATACTTGGTACTGCCTGTGAGGACTAAAATACACTACTGGAGAAATATTATGTGTGAGAAGAACGCTCAGGATGGGGCAGTATCAGCGGTGCGGAGAGTGCAATTCCATTTTCTCTTACACTAGAAAAGCCAAATTTCTGGTTTTAAAAACTGCTTTTTTTCAACTTGCACCCCCAGGAACACTGCTCTAGAAAATTCAACATTATGCCCTCAGAATACTGATACAAGTATTTTATGGTGAGTTTTCAGAGAACATTCTTTTCACCCTTTGATGAACATGTACAAATGTTTTGCTATTGGCATAGAAAATTATATTTTCTTGAGCCAACCACTGGCTCATCAGTAACATTGCTCTCCCCCCTAGGATGTTGCTCTCAAAGCTTATTTTTTTAATTCCAGGCTTGGAGGCAAGTCTTTATTTCATAAAAACTAGGTGTACTGTCAAGTAAAGCATCCTTTAGGCTGCCAGTCCACATAGGGACTACGAAATAGCCAATCACAGCCCTCAATTGGTATCCACAGGACAGTGTGCAATGAATGTGTATGGATGTAGATGTATAAATCACACTGAAGCCCAAATGTGGATAGCAGATGCTGTATTGTGCCTATGAAACCAGTAAACACTGTGCTACATTTAGATTACTTTATACTCAGAAGACAGTGCACTGCATTTTTCCCATTCATGTGTTCATCCAGTGCCATGGACTCCTGCTAACAAACAGTCACAACAAAGGGTGGCTGGATGAGCTTGTATACAGGTTATTTAATCTACCTTGCAAAAAAACAAGTAGCTTGTATTCCCTGCTTTGCTTAGTCATTTACAAAAACCCTAGATATTTCATGAATAAAACAATATGGGAAAAAGTATTTTCAGTACAATCCTATTCATTGGACCCATGCTGAACAAGGTACCATACTGCCCCGTTAATCTATGGAAAACACCTCAGCAAGGACAAGCAAGATGGCAGTGCTTAAATACAAATAAAATCTGATGCCCAACATGTGAACTCATTCTGAAGTCTTTACCAAAACAATATTCTTATATAGGCAGTACTGAACCTACAGAGATACAACACAATGACTATAAACAAACACTTACTTTAGTACATATTTGTTATATAACAAAACCCTAGTTACACCAGACATGCATTCATTATATTCCAAACAAGGAAGACTCAATGAAAAACACTTGTGTTTATATTAACAAAAGCAGTTCACTTACCGCAGTAAGTATAAATAAGTTTGGAGTCTATAAATCGCACTTTCAAATTGTGTAGAATGGCTGGTTCATGGAGATAACTGAGGGCAGTGAGGTCATTCTCTCCCACAAGGATGTCTGGGTTTCTCAGAGGTGGGAGTTCCTTTGTTTTGGCATCAAGACGGTATTCCAAGTCCTTGGAGACAGAAGATGGGAATGAGCACACGCTCAGAGAGTGACTTTAATTTAGACTGTATCCTAATCTTTTAATGCATAACATCTCTAAAATGCGGTTGCTGAAGAGATCATGGGAAAAGCTAATAACATTCTGTGGGGAAATGCAATCAAGTCGCAAAGAGCAAAGCAATTTGCACTAATAAGAATAAAAATTCACATTTTGCGATTTAATACTCTTCATAAAACTTATTACATTGCAAATTTTAATCGTGCACTTTTTTAGTGCTTGAAGGTGTCGTGAACTTTTGGAGCAAACAACTTTTTCATTAAGAAGTTTTATTGCCTTCACTGCGCACTGGCACTTCCACTGTCGGAAGTGGCCGCTAAACGATTTCCAGGTTAGAGTCCAATCCCGCTGTACCCTGCGGGTTGCTCGTAGAATTTCTGGGTGCGGGTATAGAAGCGGGCCGGTGGTTCTGCAGGTTGGCGGGTTGAGGGTCGGGTCGCGGATCCTCCCTATAGCGATTTTTACTCCTTTTTCTGAGCATTTCTACTGCTGATGTCGTCACATCCGGTTTACAATGAAAGCACTTCCTGTTTTAATTCTTTTTTTTCTGATCACGGCTACTTCCGATGATGTCACTTCCGGTTTTCAATGACAGCACTTCCTGATTCTTGATGGTCAGCGGGTCCGGGTTGCGGATCTCGGGTTGCGGGTACGGGTCGCGGGTCCAAGCGGGTAAGAATGCGGGTCGCAGGTTGCGGGTACGGGTCCCAAAAAATGGACCTGCACAGGACTCTATTCCAGGTTCACAAAAGTTATATAAAATTTGTGCAAAAGAAAATTTTTTGCACATAGGCACTGCAAATTTTTCCACTACCAACTTTTTATTACTTCCCCCATTGGTGTCTTAAAACACTGCTTGGATAAATCAGAAAATTGTACACTCAGGGTAAACTAGATGATGTTCAAGGTATTGTTAAAAATGAGACGAATACTACAGTATCTGATATAGATCCCACATTGTATGTACTTTTACCAAGGGAAATCCCTGCCAATGGCTCCACTCTGGACCAGGGTCTTTCCTACTGGGGCTTTTGCTAAAAATCCCGTCCTCTTGTATTAATACTTCTGCAACTATGTCAGAAGGCATTCGGGCATCTCTTAAACAGCTACTGCTTGCAGGTTGTTTGCTTCACCTCTTAGCAAATATCCAAGGACAGCTTTGCATTTTTACATTCCTTATTTATTGTATAATATATGCACTTAGTCACTGTTTTCTCCAAAGGATTATTCTAGCATGAGTCTGCAACTTGCAAGTCACTACTGGCAGAAGCATGGTTAAACTGTCTGTAGTAGGAACAAATGGTAGCTTGAGTACAGAACACTAATTTGTTACATTAGTGTTAGTTCCCCTTTGTTGTTCGCAATCTCTCCAGCTTGGATTTTAACAAATATATATATTGTGACTTGCAAATATCTCAAACCCCTGAATAAGTTTTGCATATTTTATACAAAAATGGGCATGGCCAAAAGATTTAGCCACGCTATGTGCAAAAGCTATTGCTATTGCTTCCAAAATGTTGGGAGGTATGATTCTAGCCTGGTGTAAAAAAATATTCAAACATTTATGTGTGTCTGGTTTTTTTTTTTTTGGAGTTCATTATGACTAAAAGATTTATAGATTTATTTTTTTTTTTTTTTTAAAAATACCAGAAGTTCTTGGGACCCAGGGGTTTCCAGATAAGGGAACTTTCTGGTACTTGGATCACCATACCTTCAGTATTAATATTGACACCAATATGGATTCATGCTGCTTTGTTTACAATCAAGTACAAAGTATTGCATTATTATTCCAAACAAAATTAATTATTAGTTTAAAAAAATTCTACATCTGGATTTATGGATAAGAGCTCCCTTTGGTATTTTAATCCATCCATTTCTATGTGTAAAATATTTTGAAAATTTGTAAAAAAAAAAAAAAATGTGCCGTATGCAATCATTTATGCAAAAGCAGGCAGGAAGGCTAGCAGATGAGCCCTAATCGGGTTGGCTTACTGTTATTTGTTCCAAGACAAATCTGCTTCAATCAGTTACTGACATGTGTAACAATCCTCTTTGCTGGTGGTGACAGATAAATAATCACAATGCAGGTTGCTAGTTTCAGAAGAGCATCATGGACTCTTTCTATCAACGTTCCATCCACAAATATCTGGATAAGCATGAGGAATTCATGCAACACCTCGGGGCAGATTTACTATTGTTCGAATTCCAAATGAAAAAAAATTTGAAATTCGATCATGTGAAGTAAAATCCTTTGAATTCGAATATCGAAGTCAAAGGATTTTACCGAAATTCGATCGAATAGAAAAATTCGATCGATCAGTTAATCGTTTGAATCGAACGATTTTATTGATCAAATTTGTTTTATCCGATCAAATATAATGGTCCCCAATTCGGCAGCTTGGATCTGGCGAACTAGGTGGCCAAATAGGGGAAGTACATCGACCATCGAATAGTCGCATATTCAAATAAAATTTTATTCAAATATTCGAATTATTCCAATTCGAAGATTCGATGGTCGAATCAAATTCGATAGAACTTCGAATTCTTCACACAAATTTTGTAAATCTGCCCCTCATGTCTACAGCACCTAGATTATGGCAGGATAATCAATTTATTATAAACAGCTCTGTATCAAACAGCAAATTACCATTACTTCCACTGTCCTAAAAATATACACAATATACACAATACAAGTTCAATTATTTCCAATCTCTACCTACTAGAGATATAGCACTGAATAGGAGCCAGATTCCCCAAACCAAAATCTAACAGAATGGGGGTACGCAGTTAGGGCATTTTAGAGGCCTATATCTGAAGACTAAGATGAATAACTGAAATGTCCATGTTTAAAAACATAAATGTTTCCCCTTACCGTGCCTTCCTCCAGACGTAGCCGAAGAATGGTGTCTCCAGGCTTGTAGTCCTTGAGGATCTCTGCAGATTTCCATACTTCCTCTGGGTCAGGGATCCACACCCTTGCGTGCTGCAGAAACAAACCAAAAAAAGTGGGTTATAGTAGTATTGCGGAGAACCCATTTCTAAGTATTGCAGGTATACAGGTATAAAAGCAGGCGACACCAGTGCTATACACCAACAAAATTACAAATACCTATAAATACTAGCAGTGTGTTTCTAAAAGTGTATGAATCTCAAAATCCTTATCATAGCTTTTATTTCCATACATGCAAATGCATTGGGAACACTGCACATTCTATTCCAAATCAAAACATAAATAAAAATCAAATTTGTGTTATTATTTTACAGATCCTTTTGAGCACAACTTTTTTTTTTTTTAAACAATGGGACTTTCAGGGGGGCTTCTTGCCAATTGCTTGGCTTCACATTCACTTTACAGATAACTTTAGACCTTCTTTGATCTTCCTGGAGCTCATCATTGGCCATTCTTCTATTCATTTGAATGGTCATTTTCCGTATTCCTCCACATCTTTCAGGTTTATTTGGTTGCCATTTAAAAGCATTTGAGATCATTTCAGCTGAGCAGCCTATCATTTTCTGCACTTCTTTATATGTTTTCCCTTCTCCACTAAACTTTTTAATCAAAGAGAACTGCAATATACCCAGCATACACAGCATTTGCTGCCGTCTTCCTTAAATAAGGGCCTCAATAATAATAATAACCTCAATAATTGAAATTCACACTGCTATTATTTGTAACAAGCTATTATTTTTAACACTGCTTATTTGGAACAAGCCTCAATTAATGATTCAATTATACAAAATCAGCAGCATGCATATCATGACTGTAAGGTGTTCTGGTTTTCTATTAGGGCTCTTACACATGGGCATTTTTACCTGTGCTCCCCTGCGTTCCGTTTTGTTCCGTAGGAGTAGACGCACTCAATTCTTTTGAAGAGGGCTGTACTTACACAGACGCGTGTAAGCGCCGAACTCAAGTAAAATGCAGCATGTTGCATTTCAACCTGTGTTTTTCGCCTACATGTGTCTGTGTGAGTACAGCCCCCTTCAAAAGAATCAAGCGAGTCTACTCCTGGGCTCCCCTGTGGCTGGACGGAACAAAAGGGAACGCAGGGGAGCGCAGGTAAAAACGCCCATGTGTAAGAGCCCTTACGCTACTACACCTACCAGTAACTTATTTGCAATGTAGAAATATAATTTCTACCAAAAACAGTGACTGGTCAGTAATGTTGGACTGCTATTATTCAGAATACAGCAGCAAGCAGGGGTGTGGGATCCAAGTATCTGACAATATCCATGTGGAGCAAACTTTGTTTTGATCACATGCCATCTGAACCAAATGATTAGATAACCTACTCCATCTGTAGTACAACTGCTGCAATGCAAGTATGGGA
>CM044436.1:43571035-43604370 GCA_024363595.1 Xenopus borealis
GTTTGTGTGAATCAAAGAAATTCCCACCCATGCATTACTACTGACCAGGCGTGACTGACTTACCCAGAATTTTGAAGTCTTGAGTTATCAGATAACAAGGGAAAAAATGTCTTAATACTACTATTAAAGACCTACTGCACGATGCATCACGCACCATGCTACCTTTTACAGATATAATCGAAACAACACCAGACACACAAATGAAGAGACTGGAATACTTTCAATTGAGACACTTCCTGCAACCCTATACAAAATAATGGTTAAATTAATACCCATGCCCTTTAAACAAATAGCCCTACTCGGCCTACCACAAAAGTGACTGATATCACAACTATATAAACTTCTCACTGAGCCTGAGGAGGACACTCTTCCACAACATTCATATATATGGTTAAATGGAATAACATAACACAGCAATCACGGTCTACCGTGGATTGGCATAAGAACTGGAATAATGCTAAAATAAAATAGGGATTTTACCAAACAAAATGAACACATTTACAAAATCATGATGTTTTGGTAGCACACACCAGTTAAGTTAAAACTTTTTCCTGATCACCCCAGATAGCTGGATACTTTGCAGGCACAGAGGAACTCTAGAACACTTATTCTAGAACTTCCCTGTAATCCAACCCTTTCAGGACAATATTTCCTCTATAATAAACATACTCACTCCATCCCCGCTACAAAAGGATATAACAACTTTTCTAGCCTAACCTAACAGAACAAACATTAAAACATTAAACATTAAAACATTAAAACATCAAACATTAGCCAACCATATACTCACACTGGCTAGGTTATCAATTGCTAAGAGCAGGAATTCCTATTTCCCTCATCAACCAAGGTATTATAAAGAACAACAATAAGGAATTTGAATGCAGAATTGCATGGATACACAACAAAGTTCAGCAACATCTAGAGACCTGGGCTGTCTGGGAAGCTTGTGGATTGCCAAATCCATGATTATCACTGGACTCTCCCCTGGCTGCCCCAAGATAACCCTGCAACCCTTAAAAGGTGCACAACCATGGACCCTTATTTTTAAGTACCTCTGAGTAACTGACCACTATGACCATTCTTTTGCCTCTCCCATCACTGACCTAACATTTGGTGCAGATTTTTTCTTTCTTATGTTACCCTCTCCTTTCTTACTCTTTCTCCTCCTGCTGCCCCATTAGGTTTGCCCACTTCTCCCCTTCTTTTACTTTATTTCCCAACTCCCTTTATGTTGAAAAAAATGTTTATGTTAATTTGGCATTCAAATTGTAAGCCAACACCTTTATTTTATTTATTAAAGGTTTCCTGGGCTTGTGTAGTGGAATGTAGTGGCTGTAACATATACTTCTATTTTAAGTTAAGTTCCCGCCGTATGCAAATTAGGCTTCGCTAGCGTAACATCGCTCTGCCTAGCGAAGTAACACTTGCGCAACTACGCTACTGTTCGCCGACCTGAACGTAAATTCGCACTTTAGTGAATTTGCCTGGAGAAGTGCGGCGAACGCTAGCGGATCTGCGGATCTTAGTGAATTGTCCCCCAAGAGTCTTTAAACACGTGATGTAGTGAACTGCATTCACTTATACGCAGTGCTGATGCAAAGCCTACACATGATCATTGTTGCAGAACTAATAAAATGTGTTTTGTAAAAATGAATGGCTGACCCATCTTCAACCCTCAGCATGTCAGAGAGGTCCTGAAAAAAACTCAAGAGGTAGGACAAGGCAGCCTAACAAATACATATCATCAAATGGCATTTCACGCGAGGATCCCAGTGAGCCTTAATCACATGCTAACATCAGAAGACTGATACTCATTAGAGAAGACAAAAAGACTTATCATCTCATCAGACATTCTCATAAATACCTAGCACACTGCCCCTACACTGCATGAGAGTCCTGGTTGAGACCCAAAGTAGAAAGTACCTTGAATACCAACAACATTTTAATTTTGAAGAACCTCTCCACTTTTTATCAAATGCCAAAATATTTAAAGGAGGAAGAAGTTCAACTAACAGAAAATAATATTTGTGTTTCTTCTAAAACATATGCTAAAAAGGAGAAAGAAGTTACAGTGAGAATTAAAAGTTACATATCGGTCACATTCACTGTTTTTTTCTGATAGTTCCTTGAAGTTCCTAAACTTTACTGTTTTTCCAACCTGAATGTGCCTTCTTAAAGGAGAACCAAACCCCATAATTTGTATCCCCCTTCCCCCTATCCTACATAGGCCCCCTCCCTCCATCCTACCTGGTAGCCTGGGCAAATGCCCCTTTCTACTTACCCCTCCTTGCAGGTCCTGTCCAGCAGAGTTCACAGCAACCATCTTCTCTCCTCCGGTCTTCTTCCTGTAGTGAATGGCATTTTCGGCACATGCGCAGTTGGAGTAATCTTCCAATTCGCAGTAGCTCGGCACCAGAAGATTACTCCAACTGCGCATGTGCCGAAAATACTGCCTGCGTATGTGGGCACAGCTTCCAGTTGTTAAAGGGGAAGTTAACCCTTATGATGGTACACTCCAAAATAAACATGAAAAAAATTATTTTCCTACCTAGCCCTAAGCTGTCACTGATTCCCTCACTTACAGAGTGCCAGTAGGAGTCTAGCTCCACTTCCCTCCTTGATGGGACCACAGCTGCTAACTCGTGCACCTAGTGCTTGCTCACTTTGATCTTTCCTATTTTAACTTTTCCTATCTATTAAGTCTTCACTCACCAGCCAGATGATGTTGCTTTAGCCATGCCTCCCATCAAGACTGCTCACCATGGGGAGGGGGGCACCTCCTTTTATAGCCCTTCTGTGTCCCACAGTGGTCTCTGGTGGCCGGGGTAGAAATTACACTTAAACTAAACTAAAACTCTACATCTAGTGGCGATTTACACAAATTACAACATACCCACATACAACACTCCATCACTTTCCACATTGCAAGTAATCAATCAGTTGAAACCAAGAGAGCTGCAAAGCAGTTAGTGCAAAGGCAAACAGTACTCTGGCTATTAGACATCAGGTCACTCCAGCCTTTATACATAAATATTTGCCTAAATATGTTTAATGGTAGTAAGGTGTTGTACCATGTTAGCCACTGGAAAATGACAAATGTGAGGTTAGGGGATACCTTTTATTGGCTAACGGAATAAAGAATGTAAGCTTTGGAGAGGATAGTATTACATTTCTTCTTCATAACTACATTGAAAACATTTTTCATTTTACACAGCCTATTTACAAAGTTTTTATTTTTATACTGAACAATTCCTTTAAGAATACATTAGAAAGTGCTTGCCTTTAACAGGCAAGTCAACTCCAAAATAAAAGAAATTGCCTAATGAAAAAAATAGTTTTAAAAAATAGTTCTAAGCACGTTCCAATATACAGTTATTTTGCTTAGAATTATGTTTTATTAGGGTATTTGGGTTGACAATCATTTTAAATGTATATTTTAACCATAAAATTAAAGTTGAAGAGTTGAAAGTGGCAGTAAATTCCTTGACTCAACATTTAAGCCCACTGAAAGGCCTTTTAAAGTCCCTGGTAAGGCCTCACCTGGAGTATGTAATGCAGTTTTGGGCTCCAGTCTTTAAAAGAGAAGTAAACCATCCACAGTCAAAAGTCCCCACTGACTCTCCTCTGTAGGCCCCCTCCCGCCTCCCCCCTGCACACGGTTATGCTAGAATTGTGTCCCTTAGAAATTCTGACCGGCACAATGCAGAACAGCGCAGCGGAGCACAGGGGGGTGCCATGTTCGTCAGCCTCGGCTTCTTCCTGATCCTCCTCTTGCCGCTTGGTAATTTATGGAGCTTTCTGGCTCCAATTGTGCATGTGCCATATATGTATATGGATCAGCGATTGCTGACGAAGAAGCCAAGACTGACAAACATTGTGCCCCTGTGATCCACCGCGCCACTCTGCATTTTGTGGGTCAGAATTTCTAAGGGACACAATTATGAGGGTAGACTGTCGAGGTTGGGGTTGATTTCTCTGGAAAATATATACAAATATCAGGGGACCTTTTTACCCATAAAGAGGATCACCGCACCAGAGGCCACCCCTTCAGACTAGAAGAAAAGGACTTTCATTTGAAGCAGCGTAGGTGGTTCTTCACAGTCAGGACGGTGAGGTTGTGGAATGCCCTGCCGGGTGATGTTGTGATGGCTCATTCTGTTGATGCTTTTAAGAGGGGCTTGGATGATTTCTTGGACAAACATAATATCTAAGGCTATTAATATAGATATGGGTAAATATAATTTATGCGAGGGTATGGAGGGATGTTTGTATGGATGCTGGGTTTTCATTTGGAGGAGTTGAACTTGATGTCTTTTTTCAACGCAGTTTAACTAAGTAACTTACACTTTCAGATAAGAAGAAGCTCATTGTGAGCATCTCAGTAGAATCATGATTTGTTCCGATTGTGTTTGTTGGGACCAGGAAGTAGATTTTACTTATAGTTTCAGAGTTTGCGTTTTAGGACAAAAAAAATAACAAAAACTATGCATATTTCCCAGTTATAATGGCAGGTAAGAATTCTGTTCAGTACAAGCCCTATTTGTCAAACTAATGTTTAATATGGGGACATACTGACCTTTAATCATCTTATTACTAATCAGGGCTCATTTATTAAAACGTAAGATAAAAGTGCTAGAGAACTACACAGCACAAAAGCATGCCCCTTAGGCTTATGCCACACCAGGCAGGGAATTTATACTTCATGCCTCCCCCACTTGCTCAGAAATAGGAAAGTATGCATGCTGACGCCACTCATTGGGGCAGATTCAGGCTTCACCATACTTCACTGCACTTCGTCAGGTGCTAATTCACTACCAATACGCTAATTCACTAAAATGCGAAGTCACGTCTCGGCAGCCGAATGCTTGTGAAGTTTTGCTAGTGTAAATTTCTCAGCTCTAGCATTTCATAGCGAACTTTCTCCAACGTTCATTTCTGCTTAGCAAAACTTTGTTAACACACTTACGTTTAGGTCAATTTCCATAGGCAAGGTACATATAGGTAATATATATGCTAGGGATGCACCGAATCCAGAATTTTGGATTCGACCAAAACCCCAAATCCATTGTGAAAGATTCGGGCGAATACTGACCCCTAATGTGCATATGCAAATTAGCGAGGGGAAGGGTAAAAGTCTGCCGCGCACGGAGTGCGTGGCCAAAATTTTTTTTACTTCCTTGTTTTGTGACGAAAAGTCACATGATTTTTTGGATTCGGATTTGGTTCGGCCAGGCACAAGGATTCGGCTGAATCTGAATCCTGCTGAAAATGGCCGAATCCTGGCCAAATACCGAACCGAATCCTGGATTCAGTGCATCCCTAATATATGCCTTTATTAGTGATGTTGGTGTAAATCCTTGAAGTGGTCATTATTACTAAAAATGCCCAAGGAATTAAAATAAAGACAAAATAAATCCTCTAACGCCTTAGACATGAGCCCAACTTAAAACAAATGTGGCATGACCCTCAAATGGTTTAGAAAAAATTTTTTTAAACCAAAAATATTTAACAGTTACCAATATAAATACAATCCCACTTTAAAATATGAAAAAACACCAGTGTTTTTTTAAATAATTTTGAACACTTTTCAGCATACAAGATATTATGTCAATGATTTAACATTGAGGAGGATGTAGCTTCATCTCATCAGTATAAGCTCCCGCAAAAAGGGCAACATAGTGGAAAATTCACACTTTGTAGAGTAACGATCGTTTGCATGAGGGAAAATGCGCCTGGTGAAACTTTGTTAGCCATGAACTATTTCACTAGTGAATTGTTCTCTAGTAAACAAGGGATATTATAACAGGCAAATTATCCTACCTGCTATTTATGATTATTGTCATCCTATCCCTTTAACACATACCAGGTAGAAAATCCCCTGACTGATACTGAAATAGACTGAATTCTACCTCAACATACATAACATTTGTAATAATAATGCATATATAATTCTAGGCAGCTTTGTAGTAGAGCCCTGTGCTGGTTTTTTTATTTTTTTGGTGGAACTTGTACCTGACCTGTACCCACAACCTGGACCAACATTCTAACCTGCTTGGACCCGCTACCTGACCAGCAAGTACCTTATTTGCAACCCGCTGACCATAAAGAATCAGGAGGTGCGGTCATTGTAAACCAGAAGTGACCTCATAGGAAGTAGGCGTGATCAGAAAAAAGGATTACAAATCACTATTGAGAAGACCAGCAAACCCACAGAACTGCCGACACATGTCTACACCCGCACCAGGAACTTCTACACACAACCTGCACGGTAGCGCAGGTTTTTGCGGGTAACCCGGGGGTACCCGACCTGCTGCAGGACTCTACTTTCTAGTATTCATAAGGTACACATTTTCAATAATTGCATTGTGGCCTGAAGAGGTATAATAAGTAGATGTGTCTGACTCATGTAACTGGAGGGAAAGAAATACAGAGCTTCTGCAATGTTCTTTTGGTAAATGTGAATCTCTTCTCAGTCACATCTGCATAGACCAGGGATTGTAACTAATAATACCACAGCTAATTAATAAGAAGAGTTCTGCCCTTATTCCCTTATCACATACTCCCTTATCACAAAACAGTTATTAAAACTTTAACAGCACTACCCTGATAATCTGTACAATTTCCATTTTGTGAAACCGTTCAGAAGCATGTGCCTTGCCTGCAGCTCTCCTGCTGTTGCTGAACTACCGCTAACCAGCAATTGAAGCAGCTGCAGGGTTGCTGGGAGTTGTAGAAGGAGGGCTGCATTTGCATATTTAGCAGGGATTTTAGGAGGCACTCTTTAAAACAAGGAAATCATTCAAAGCATTACATACTTGAAGGCTAGGGTCTTCCTTTATACCCAGCCTTGTTCACATGCTCTTGGCTCCATGTGATTTCAAAGAAAAGAATGTTTTCAAGTGCAGTCAAGTTATAGCCATAAAATGTATGAGCATATTACTAATTAGTTTGGTCTGGGTGTAACTGCTGGCTGAGTTAACAAATATGCCCTTTTACTCAATGCGTCAGTGCGATTCAAACAACCCGAGTACAGAACTGGAGGCTGCTGGGCACAAATAGCACCAAAGAAATAGGCATTTATGGCTTTCATTCTCATTGGCTGGCTCACTGGGACTGTTCACTGCAAAAGGTCATTAAGAGTAGACTCGAAACTTATTAATTCCACCTTTAGTGGGAAGGTCACACGGACCATTTACAGTTGGCCTATTTTTATATTTTGTGGTATTTTAATGCAGAAGTACCATCCACAAGACCCAAGATCCTTGGTCAAAACTACTGCATTTTCAAAGCTATAGTAGAGTCAAAACATAATCCAGATTCCTCCTTTATAAAAGGAATAATGTATCACATTTAATTAGTATACTCCTTATTTCATAGCAAGCAAGAGGAGCAGACATGATGTTGTGAATGGAACTATGTTCCGAGATCTTGGGTGGTCTTAAAACTTACATCAACAAGGAGTAATTGTGTGTAAATCTGCATCAAAAATTAACAGTAAATACAAACTGCAGAAAACAATATTGTATGGTCTCACTACATTGACACCCAGCTAACAATAAGAGCAGTTATAACATTTAAAAAGAGTCTGTAAGGACATGTGTTGCCTTAGGTGTTTCCAGTCAACTCACCATACTCACATGCATGGTCTTACAACTTACACCATTTCAGGAAATTCTATCCTATACTGTAGAGTGATCCCAAATCAAGTTTTAAAATTACTATATAGGAGCACAAAAGAACAGAATGGTGGAGGTCTGTCCCCTAGGAAAGTACTGTGGGCCCATTTATTCTATTAATTAATTTTGTTACTCTGAGAAGAGGTGTACTAGCTCGGACAAAAGGCTACTGTTTCTGCCATCCCTCATTGATTTTTTTTTCCATTTTTCTTTATTTTGATGCACCCTAACCAGCCAAAGGATGAGATGTAATGATTTACTAGAATTTTATATAGGTTATGGGGTATATCTATGGATAAAATATACTGTGCTGTCATTTGCTAGAGGTGTGCCATTTAAGAAGGTATATGTCTTTGAATAATTTGGGGTGTTAGTTTCCCACAAATAACAAAAATAGGCCAACTGCAAATGGATTATTGGGGTGCCTTTCTTTGGCAAACCATTCTGACATAGGGGTGTAAGCGGCTGACTTGGGGGGCTGAACCAAGATGTTAGGGGGGAGAACCATGACATCAGGGGGCAGGGCATTGATAACAGATTATACACCAATGACAGTCCAGTTTGACTTTCAAATCCAGACAGAGTTGTAATTGTTTAATGAACAAGAAGGAGGCCCCTGCCCTGTAAAGCTTGTTATCCAAGTGAAGAGGATTAGTATGGATCTTTAAGTTAATTTAGAGAAGAATTGTATTGACTTGATGGATATTTCCACATTTTGCCCTTTGCAGTAAAAGAATTACATTCCCCATTCAAAATTAAAAGATGTAGTAAATCTCATTCTTGCAAGCCTTCTGGCATCTCTGTGTGCATTCTTCCAGTTCCACAACACCCTGCACTGGGTTATCATAACGGGTGATGACAATTAATACGATCTGCAGGTATCACAACAATAAAACTCACAATCCACATTGTTGTCAGCATTCCGTCACACAGCAGGCTAGCCTGCCAAAACAGTCCCCTGTTTTGATGTACACCAGCCCCACGCAAACCTAGGAACACTCTAGAATAAATGGCTAAAGTGCTTTGATATATTTCTCCAGGCCATGAACGTTACGGATGCCGTAAAGAAAGCCATGTTATTGCATTATGCAGGGGAGTAGTTAAATGATATAGTAAATAAATTACCCCATATTGTAAAATATAAGGATATTACAAGTCACTAAGGAGTTCCATGACCATATAAAAGCAAGAGGCCAAAGACCGAGCGCATTTACACAGGTCATGAAACTCTGAGGTTACTTCTAATATCCTCATATTTTCCAACAAGGGGTACTTTATGTATTATAATACACATATTTTAGTGAGTTATTTGACAAAAATTACATCACTAAGCTCTGTTTATATCTGACATCACTAAGACCATTTATAAGGATATAATTAACAGGATATTCCTGGCTTTTGTGTATTATATCTTTATAATACACAAAAGCCGTAAATATCTTGTAAATTAAATCCTTATAAACGGTGAGTTCTGATGTCATCAGTTATAAACGGTGAGTTCTGATGTCATTTCTGTCACATGACTCACTGAAACTTGTGTATTATAATAAATAAAGTACCCCCGTTTGCAAAATATGAGGATATTAGAAGTTACCTCGGAGTTCCATGACCTGTATAAAAACACTCGGCCTTCGGCCTCGTGTTTTTATATGGTCATGAAACACCTCGGTAACTTATAATATCCTTATATTTTACAAGAGGGGGTACTTTATTCACTATATAACTCTGCCTGGCACAGTAGATTACAGTTATTCAAAATAGCCCTAACAAACTACTTTTCTCCACATAAAAATCCACTTTTTGAGCCTTTTAAATGTAGACAGTCTAAACAGTTACCAAATGAAAGCACTGATGATTATCATGTGAGACTAAGGCATCTTGCTTCCTCGTGTGAATGTGCAATGAAATTCGCATGAAGCTCACACAGGGGAGCACATCAGCTCAACTGAGACGACTCAGAGACCTTGGCTAAATGACTAAAGACTGCCCGCATTAATGACGCAGCAGCTAAAATGATTAAAGGAACAGTAACAAAACTGTATTCTAAATTAATGAAAATATAATGTACTTTGTGCTGCACTGGTAAATCTGGTATGTTTGCATCAGAAACTCTACAATATTTGTATAAACAAGCTGCTGTATAGCCATGGGGGCAGCCATTGAAGCTGGAAAAAGTAGAAAAGGCACAGGATAAGCACCGTAGTATACAATGGGATTCTTCAAAACTTATCTGTAATCTACTGTGTATTTTGCGCTTGAATGGCTGCCCCCATGGCTACACAGCAGCTTGTTTATATAATCTATAGTAGGGTTTCTAAAGAAAACACAACAGTTTTACTAGTGCAGGGCAATAGTATATTATATTGCCCTTTCCTTTAAAACGTTTTCATTTTGGTCTTACTGTTCCTTTCAGCAAACTGATAATATTGCAGATGAAATATCACACTGAAACCATGTGAAGGCCATACATCTGCTGCAACCTGCTATTATTGCAGGGGCCCTTATCACCGCCAACAAAATTGTGCAAGGGGTAATCTGGAAAAAAAAACATAAGAATGCAGATCAGCTCCAAAAATAACAGTTATCTGTACCTATCCTCAGGAAAGAGAGTAAACACTGTAGTAGCTGAAGATACAGGCAGCACATATCTATTTTCAGTTTTTGAAAAGGATTCTTGTCATGTACATGCAATTGCTAATCCACAGCAGATAATGCTAATAATATTGATACAGGGGCATCTGTCAATGTTATCCGTCAAACAACTTAGCAGAACTTTAAAATATCGCCTTATGGATCATCACATGCCTTGCCTATATGTGGGAAATTTCCGTCAGAATGGACATTCATAGATAATTCAATAACGGACCCTTTCATTACCTGCAGCAGTGCAGTGGCCCTAGGTCTTTTTACACTAGTAAGTAATGTAAACGAATCCCATGTTCCTGTAATAATGCATAAACACCCAAACTTTTTTTGGCAAATTAAAGGGGCTGCAAGTGAAACTTTATATTAATCAGTCAATACCACCCTCAGTTCAACCTCACAGACGCATGTTCCTTTCCATGTTCACAGGCTGATGGAGAAAGAGTTGCAGGCAACTGTAAACACTTGACATTACTGAATTCGTTTTCTTGGTCTTGTTACATATTATGAAATGGAGAAACTTGGGAAGCATACACAGCCGCAGGTTTCCTGCAATTCAGCTTTTTATTGTGTCACCACACGACATGTTTCGGACCCATCGGTCCTTTTTCAAGTGAAAAAGGACCGATGGGTCCGAAACATGTCGTGTGGTGACACAATAAAAAGCTGAATTGCAGGAAACCTGCGGCTGTGTATGCTTCCCAAGTTTCTCCATTTCTGAATATATACAGGGTGCCAGAGACGGAGCACCCAGGGAACCATCACAAGAAATAAGGCAAGAGCACTAACTTGTGTAAAAACTTTGTTACATATTATGACCAGTTTCATTCCTGATCTTGCTTCTTTGTCAGAATCCATGTGACAGCTTACAAAAAAAAAAAAAAGGATGTTCCATGGTCATGGAACCAAGAAGCATCAAAATAATTTTGATGCACTAAAGTCTAACCCAGTGATCCCCAACCAGTAGCACGTGAGCAACATGTTGCTCTCCAACCCCTTGGATGTTGCTCCCAGTGGCCTCAAAGCAGGTGATAATTTTTGAATTCCAGGCTAGGAAGCAAGTTTTAATTGCATAAAAGTGAAGTATAGTACCAAGCAGAGCCTCCTGTAGGCAGCCAGTCCACATAGGAGCTACCAAATAGCCAATCACAGTCCTTATTTTGCACCCCAAGGGACCTTTTCATGCTTGTGTTGCTCTCACACTTGTGTGTCTGCATTTTTACTTTTTTTGGTTGCAGTTTTACTGTGGTTAGTGACCATAACCACTCATTCCAATCTTCAATAAATTCTCTTACAAACCTCCCCAGCGAGTAGAATGCTGGCTAATCAGACTACATAACTACCATTTTCATTATCAAGCATGTGTCAATCCTGCTGACTATTTTTTTAGACAATCACCTCCACAGTCTGCAAAGGACGACACTCCAGCAATCATCCTTGCAGAGGAACATGTGCCCAAAGCAATGACAACTGTAGAAATTCAACAAACAGTAGATGCTGGTCCTCGCCTCCAGTTAAGGTGGCCAAAGACGCACAGATAATATCGTACGAAACAAATTGTCGCACGATATTCTGTGTGTGTATGGTGGGAAATGAGCCGACCGATATTGTCAGAAGATTAAGATATCGGTCCGCTGGTTGGTCGGGGTGGATGGAAAATTTTGATCGAATGCCTTTGAAAGCACCCTTAAACATCAGCCATTGTTAGTGCTGAATCGTCAGATACAGGTAGAATTCTATTGTTTCTACCTGTATACTTGACGATTCAGCTCTACGCGTGTGTTGAAACGAACAATCTTTCTTGGAAAGATCTTTTCCGAGAAAGATCGTAATTGTCTATGGTCACCTTTAGTCATGGAAAGCATTAGATTCAAAAACTGGAGTTCTTTCAATGCTGAGGTTTGTCTTGGCGAGAACAAACAGTATACCTGCAAGCTTTCCTCAATGCCCGACATTAACTCTCCATATCAGACTCTAACCTACTCCTGCATGACAAACGCTTTGTCATCACTTTAAAACTGCATGTCACAGAAGTTGATCTTGCTCATGAGGCTCTTCAATGTATGGTAAAAACTAAACAGCTTCTACAAGAGAAGGTATGTGTAATGCTAATCTGGGCTATCCTGGCCACAGATAGTTAAAGTGTCCAGCTAACGGTATAAGCATGGGTTACACTGCGACTTGCACACAGGGTTTGGGCCTTCGCAAGGTGGAAGCTCTCCCTTTAAGGTGCAGTGGAACTACAACACACAGGTTACTGTACACAAAAATAGAAACTTCGGTGCCAGGAGGTTCTTGGGTGAAATAATACAGAATTGTTTATTAGTCAGAGACAATGACCACAGGTTTACTCACGCAGGAGAGGAGGTATTAGCAGATGACACATACTACACAGCTCACACAGAACTGGCAGGCTCACAAAGAGCTCAAAGATAGAGACAGCATATGGAGAGGCATACATAACTCACACAGAGCTTCAGGTAATAGGCATTTCAGCCAAGGAAGGACATCCATTAGACATTTGCAGTGATTCAGTACACCAGAGAGAGAGAGAAAATGACATCCAAAAAAGTATTCTGTGCTAATCAGAGTAATGCAGTATTTTTTTATATTTATAGAAGTAGTATGTTCAAATATTTGATTCAGTGTGGTTGTATGTTTGCAATACATGCAGAAACTTCTCTTCAGCTTCCTTTGACTTCTTATTGCTGAATCAAAAACATGGTCAAGCTTTACCACTATGGAAAATATTTGTCTTGCATTCACTGAGGGCCAACACACACACACAGACTTTTCCAAAACTGCCAAGGCTGCACAGTCTGGCGGCTACTCAGAATGCTCCTACATATCTGCTTATTTATTCAATATCCTCCAAGACTGGCACAATCTTGGAATTTGGGAACAATGGAGATGTATGAATAGTTTATAAGTTATTTATAATGCATCATGTTCACCGAGAACATAACATTAAATAGCATCTGCTGCAGTTTGGTGTGTGTGATATACCAATACGTATACACATTAATATCTGTTTTGGTAAACTGTGTGGCACATTTCTGTCACTGCATTTTAACTGCATAAGCTACATCAATAATGTTTTAGTACTTTTAGTCACTTTGCAAAAATCAGTGGCTTGCAAACATTGCCAGAAACTAAGGGTTTGCTGAAATTGCTGGCATGCCCAGGCTGCCATTAAGATAGTGTTTCCCTTGACAGCAACTGGTTGCATTGGTCCTCATGGCATGTTGCTCTGTAGCATGTATGGATGTGAAAGGGTCTTTGTAAATAGCATTAATGTGCACTCAATTATTTGTCAATTTCAGCACTTTGCTGTTGGGCTTGCACTTGTTAACAACCCCTTATATCTGGACAGGAAAGATGTATGAAGAAATATGTAGGTAGTGTACCTAAGCAATGTAATTAAGTGTATTTATTATCAGCCAAATCTGCATGTCACAAGAAGCCTATATTATCACAGGGTTGCCAATCAGGGTTCCTCTCCTGGGTTAATAACATTAACAACAGTAGTTTCCTTTGTAAAACTACTAGCAACACATAAACATACAAAAGCTGTTTTTTTTTTTATAGCGTACTCACTGTAACATAAGCAAAATCTAAATCATTCTCCATTTTCCAGCCGTCAGGCAGCGAATGCAAAAATCCCCCAGGAAATTGTAAGATTTTGTTTAATCATTCGGTTTTGTATTTCCTCGGATGAGAGTCAAGCTGGAGATGCGCACAGAAAGGTCTTTACATGAGCAAGCCATATCCCCTACTGACTGAGAATAACCATATCTAGAACATCTGCCCTAGAAATACTGCACCAAACACCCATGGAAATCATAAAAATGGACTTGTGACACACCATTCTTGGGTTGTGAATGAAAGCATTGTGGGGATTTTCCCTCTGGAGGGGGAGACATTAGCTCATTTTGTAAGGTCAACAAAAGCTAATAGTGTTTAGCTAAGAGCAATAAGCAGTCTTGTGATAATGAAAGTCTTTGCAGTACTACCATATCAATTTTATTGATGCCATGTCATTTGGTGGTGAGACCAAGACAATAAAAATGACCAGACTAGGGAAAATAGTTGCCCACCTTTAAAGCAATGTACCAGAGGAGTACCTGCTTATTTCTCCATCTGTTGCACCCCACAGAAGGTCAGCAGTTTAATCATCAACATATTTTATTCAGCATTGTTGGACAGTCTGATACATGCACAGTGGACCATAAGTCTACATGATCCTCTTGGACTGAGTTTGGTTGCTCCTTAAAAATAGATGTGCTGTTGATGTGATTCTGATAGGAAGATGCTAGAATGCAATTAAACAACTCCAGCATTAAACCTAACAATAATATTTTGAGCCCCCAATCTATTTATTTTGTTAATGAACGATTCTCTTTACCAAAATATCACCCTTATCAACTTATGGTCTCCTAGGCACAGGCAATTACAATACCCAGAAACATGTACATGTATAGTAACAAAAGTGCCTTAGAATGAAACAATAAAACCTTCCTGACTGCTAGTTGATCCAGATGATGTCACAAAAACGCATCTGAATTATCTCAGAGGGGGAAAAAATTCCTTCCGAACTTCAAGATAGCAATTGGACCAAACCCTGAATCAATTCTCTCACTTGCCAAAAAAGCCATCCAACCCCTTCTTGAAACTATCTAATGTACCTGCCAATACAACTGATTAATGGAGATAATTCTACAACTTCACAGCGTTCACTATAAGGGCTCATCCAGATGCGAAGATTCGGGGAGATTTGTCGCCCTAAAGTAAAGGTGCTTAGTCGCCAGGCGACAAATCTCCCTGAATCTTCGCGTCTGGATGAGCCCTAAAAAGCCCTTTCCAACTATTAAGATAGAATCTGCTTTCTTCTAATCAGAATGGGTGCCATTGTGTCTGCTATATGGAACTACAGGTAAATGAATCTGAGAGTTTAATCTATACATTTAAACATAGTTAACATATCTCCTCTAAAGCAACTCTTCTCCAGGCACACTTTACAGTTTCCAAGAGATAGCCAGACACACACAAATACAGAATGAATGACTCAGTATTTTTAATTTATTCCTGATAGGCACAGCCAGAAGAAGAGGCACAGTGACATCCTGATCAACAGTCAGCAGACCAAACACTGCAAGGACCATGCTACAGGGACTATATTTAGCTTATTATTTGTCTCATGCCCTCTGCATGCATGTGGATATGTGAGATGTCACTGAGGCACATGACTTACAGCAATTAACAGGTTTATATGAAGGAGATAAGAATGGTCCGCCAATACATGCTACATATCCAGCAAAATCTATTCACAGCGATTATGAATGTGTTAGAGTGTTACAGACTGAATTCACTGGTCCAAACCTTGTCTTCTTTTTCTCATATCAGAGTTTCCTAAGGGACTACATCATCTACATTGGATCTAAAAGAGAAACAGCAGCATCTTCAGTGGATCTAGGTTATTGCTGCTGCCTCAATTCTCTGTGATCAAAGAGGATGCAAACACTATCATTTAATCCTCAATTTGCAGGATTTTAAACATACCGCATAACATTTCCGTTTTGTGTCAGTACAAAAATAAAATTTTTGTAAGTCAACTCCCAAGTATCATTTCATTTCAAAAGAAATTAAATTACAGAGATAGATGCGATAGGTTACTATAAACCTGGCAGAAGGATATGTATAGTGAACAAAGTACCCCCTATTCGAAAATATAAGGATACTATAAGTCACAGAGGAGTTCTACGACCACATAAAAGCACAAGGCCGAAGGAACTCCGAGGTTACTTCTAATAGTCTCATATTTTCCATTTATAATACACAAGTTTTAGTTAGACGTGACAAAAATGACATCACTACTCACCGTTTATAACTGAAGAAATCACTAGTAACCATTTATAAGGATATAATTTACAAGATCATCATGGCTTTTGTGTATAAAGAGATTACATTCTATATAATAATGCATAACTACCACTAGCTCACCTAGTTTCTTCCATACAGCCATCTAGCCAAAGATACATTTACAGTCTGCATGTTATGTCAGCTGTTGCACAAAGATACTGTTTCAGCTACATTGTATGTTATGAAGTGGAATTGTTGCAACTTGTTGCAACCTCCCATTTAGGGGAGATTAGTTGCCCGGCAACAAATTTCCTCTTCTTCTGGGCGACCAACTCCTTGAACTGCCTTCCCGCCGGCAATTTTCATTTTAGCCAGCGGGAAAGCAGGGGGAAGCAGTTCGAGGAGATTAGTTGCCCGGTGACAAATCTCTTCTTCCGGGCGACTAATCTCCCTGAATGTGCCTATGTGACCTGACCCTTATGGCACTCGGAGCGCTTAATTTTCCGAAGTTGCACAAATTTTCCTCATGAGGCAACTTCAGGTGACTTCAGAAAACGAATCGCTCCAAGTGTCATCCCACCACGATTTTCATTTTAGCCGGCGGGAAGGTAGAGGAGGCAGTTCGGGGAGATTAGTCGCCCCGAAGAAGAGGAGATTTGTCACCAGGCGACTAATCTCCCAGAATGTGCCTATGTGCCCTGACCCTTAAGCGTTGGGGCATCCGGGGAGATTTAGTCGCTTGGCGTTTAATCGCCTCTTCTGCCATGTGACCATCTCCCCAAACTGTCTGCTCCCTTCCCGCCACCTGTTTGAATTAAAAATGCCAGCGCCAATGCACTTGTGGCTTTTCGATTTCCAGAATCGCCCGAAGTTTCCTCGCTAGGCAACTCCGTGCGATTCCGGAAATCAAAGAGTCGCGAATGCATTGTCGTTAGCATTTTTTCATTCAAACAGGTGGCGGGAAGGGAGCAGGCAGTTCGGGGAGATTGTTGCATCGCAGAAGAGGCGATTAATCGACAAGCGACTAAATCTCCCCACATCTGCCTGTCTGTCACAACCCTAAAGGCCTGTGTTGTTTAGCACCTTGCTAATGGGCTGGAATTATCATTTCAGCAGTTCTCCCAATCGCTTACACTGAAACTAAGGATGCTACATCTAGCCCACTCTATCCACCATCTATAGTGACACATGTTCTTTCTTATCATTCACCACAAAACCATATAGCCATTGAACTGTAATGTCTTTTGAGACTGAAATCCCTACCCTAATTTCTTTTTTTTATAATTGATGCCCTTATACCATAAATATATTTGCCCTGGTATGCATCACTGTTCCCATTATAGCACTATGACCCCTGTAAGTACGGATAGGTTATTGTACAAAATTATAGAAAGTTCTTCCCACATCCAGGTTCTAGTTAAAGACAAAACATAGACAGAAGGGTGAGGGCCTCTTACATGACTCTCTAGGGCAGTGATCCCCAACCAGTAGCTCGTGAGCAACATGTTGCTCTCCAACTACTTGGCTGTTGCTCCCAGTAGCCTCAATGCAGGAGTTTATTTTTGATTTCCAGACTTGGAGGCAAGTTTTGGTTGTATAAGAACCAGGTTTACTGTTAAACAGAGCCTCAATACAGGTTGCCAATCCACATAGGGGCTACCAAAGGGCCAATTACAGCACTTAATTGACTCCCCAAGAACATTTTTCATGCTAGTGTTGCTCTCCAACTCCTTTTTCTTCTGAATGCTGCTCACGGCCTCAAAAGGTTGGGGATCCCTGCTCTAGGGATACAAGAACTGAAACATAACAGCTAAATGATATATGGTTAACTTTTTTTTAAATTTTAAGTGAGGTCCCAGATTCTCTGCACTGCCTTTTGCTGGTATTCTTCAAGTTCATCCCTGATTTAACATTTAGTTGTGCTCTTTTCACGTATCTGCGCTTACAGAGAGAGCATGGCAGGAGATTAGACCAAATAAGTAATGTATTACAGACAATTTCTCAGCCAGTTGTTTTGGATTGACTGGATTCCTTGATACGCTTGCTCTCACAGCAAAGCTACTTTGCACTATAAATGCACCATCAGTTTTCCGTGGTCACTGAACCAATTAGAACAGCATGTTGGGATTTTTCATTTACTGGCAGGCTGATTACTAGGCAGACACACCAGCCCACATGTAGTTTTATATCAAGGATGAGACACATTAAAGATCCAGGACATGAGATGATCAGATGGACATGTTGGCAATAATTCAACTGGCCCATCAGAGGTCTGGTCAGATCACTCAGCAAAAGTGTAAGCAAATGCAGAATTGTGCATTTTCTGGTTGATGGCCCTAAATAACCAATGAATTTGGTCATAGGTCACCTTGTTTAAGCCTGATTAACTTTGGTGTGACTGCAGTAAAGGCTGGTCGGCCAAAGGGGATCACAAAATAATAGTTTGCAAATTCCCCCCAAAAATTAATGTTTTCACTACTACTCACTGTGGTAAAAGGCTCATTAATACAAAAAAAAAGCAGAACTGATAAGGAGCAGTTCCTCCTCTTCTTTCCATAATATCTCTAATAATCAACATCACATTTTAGGGCCTGTCACATGGTGGAACTGCTCTGTGGCTTTTGGCCAATCCAGCAGAACTGAAAAGAAACCGTAAAGCCTCTCGCTTCCATAAATTCTCGAATAATGAATACCACATTTTAGGGCCTGTTACTGCGCTGTGGCTTTTGGAATGATGTCTATAATGATTCTAATACATTCTCTCCACTTTCTCCTGCACCCCCCCCCCCCCCCATCTACCCTTAGATTATCTGTCTTCATCAATCCCCAGACAATACACATAAACCCTTTCAGACACTTTCTAAAATGTTATCCTAAAAGCAGCTCAGGAGCACTGAGAATTGGGTTATGTTTTAGAGAAGACATTGACATAAGGACATTAGGGAATGTCCATCACATTTCAAATTACTGTAACCAAATCCCATGAGATGTTGTTCCCATGAGTCTGGGGGAAGGACTGTTATGTTTTTCCAGGAACATGCATTCAAAAATAATAATTTTTAATACAGACAATTATTGTCATCAAGGTCCAGGTTATTAGGAATACAAAAGAATTCAGTCACTGCCATCACATGTAATACGTTTGTGTTTCTTTTGTTTCAGGATAATATGTCACTTTGTGTTGAGGTGATAGGGTATTACACATAAAACTGAATCCATTACTCACAGATATTAAACCAATTAATTTAGACACTGATCTCTGACCTGGGCCTCAGTCTGGCCATATAACTTAATAACATGATAATGCTATTCCTTCTAATTCATCATCCCCAACAGGCAAGCTACTCCAATAAAAAGCATCCAAAGGCTTTATGCCAGGGAATACCAAAATAGATTCTGTAAACTGATGACTAAATTATATTAATGTTGCAATGTTAAACTCTGCTATTGTTTGATATATTTTACAAGCAATAAGCCCTTTAGCAGTCAGATAATTATAAGGCAGATAGAACATTTATTGCAAAGACTACTGTATGTGCAGAAGTATTCCCAAATGGAACAGCCAACTCCTAGTATGACAAAGGGCACAAATAGTGGATATTCTGAAATGGTGGCCAAACCAATTAACCTCCATTCCCATGCTAATCTCCAGAACAAGGCAGGCCATTAAGGCACAGGACCACATACTATCAGAGTCTGTTGTTTTTTATTATAAAATGTTGTTCCAAAACCACTACCTAGCCTCAGTCAATACCTTGATGAAGTGGCCACCCCCACACTATTCAAAGCATAGTTCCTCAGCTGACAGCTCATCCAGGGAGAAATCACAGGTGTAATTAACAAGTTCCCAAATGGCAAGGCCCCCCAATCCTGATGACCTTTCCAGTGAGTGCTACAAAACTTATGGTAATTTAGTGCACCTAAACTCGGCTCCCTTTTAATACCACAATAAGTCCAATTACCTGATTAGAGCAGTGCTGTCCAACTTCTGTGTTCCCGAGGGCCGAAATTTTTCTGGCCTACATAGCGGAGGGCCGATAATGGAGTGTTGAACACACCCTGTTTTTAAACCACACCCACTTTAAACAACACCCATGTTACCACAAGACCATGTTCATATTAATTGTGGTAGCACACCAAAAAAACCAAATGGTTGGTGCTCACTGCAGGGATATCACTTATCACTCATGTGAAAAAAGTTGTCATATTAAGACATGCCCTTAAATCCATATGCCTCCTCTTCCCCTGTGGATAACACAGCACCCCCAGCACATGATTAAACACCTTAGGGGCCCCTAACAATTATTTATTTTCAATGCTAACAAACCCCAGAACAAATACCAGGCTTATGTTCCACAGGCATAGGGAAGGCAGAATAGAGCAGGAGACAGAGAAACCCATCAGGACCACTCTAAGATGTACTACATACAGTGATACAGTGCTGGCGCCCCATTAGCATTTTGTACAAAGTGTGAACAGGTGAACAATGTGGGTAGTTTCAGTCTATGTCTCAGGTGTGAACAGTACAGGGCTTTCCGAGTGTGAACAATAGAGGTGTCACAGTTGTTAATGATGCAGGGGGGATCATAGGTGTGAACAATACAGGGGATTAGTCTGAATTTGTAGTTTAAACAATGCAGGGCCCAGTTAATCTCTGTAGTGATACCATCTAAGGGTAAAACCAGAAGGGAAGATTCGTCACCTGGTGACTAATCGCCTGGCGAATAATCTCCCCGAACCGCTTCCCCCCTAAGGAGGCAACTTTAAACGACTTCGGAAAATGCAGTGCCGCGTGTGAATAGGCGCAGGTGATTATTCATTAATCAGCTGGAAGGCAGGGGGAAGGTTTGGGGAGATTAGTCACCCCAAAGAAGAGGCGATTAGTCGCCAGGCGACAAATCTCCCTGAATCTTCCCGTCTGGCCTAACCTTAAAGTTTACACATGGAAAGCAAGCACAGCAGGTAGGGGGCCACAGAAGGGGGGGGGTCAGTTGGACAGCCCTGCACTAGAGGATGAGAAACCACTAAACAGACCTATCTCACTCCGGAACACTGATATTAAAGGTACTGACCAAAGTACTAGCGAACTGACTGAGGCAAATGATTGATAAACAAATTCAGCTTGATCAGAATGGATTTATGTCCAGTAGGGCTACAGGTATAAATATCAGACAACACTTTACAAACATCGGCCCACATAAGCCATGGGAGAGAGAGTGGCGGTGTCCTTGGACACAGAGAAGGCCATGGATACCATGGAGTGGTGCTACCTGTGGGCACACCTAGGGTAGCCACCTGACCGGTATTTTACCGGCCTGGCCGGTATTTTTGATGGTTGATCCCAATGTTATAGATAGGGGAAAAAAATTTATATATAGGAAGGCCGGTATTTTTTTCAGGAAAAGGTGGCAACCCTAGGCACACCTGATCAGTTACAGCCTTGGTGAGCACTTCATAACAAGGGCCAGGGCTTTCTTTTGGCAGGCAGAATCAAACAAGGATGCCTTCTAGAGACTGTAAGAAAAGGTTTCCCTATATGTAGAGGACATGCTGACACCTAGCAGATCCAAGAGCATCACTGTTAAGAGTTTTAGACAGTGTCATCTGCATTTCAGGAGTTCTCAGGCCTCGGGTTAGTTAGATAAAATAGCCATTTCCCCCCACTGACTGGAGGCCACTAGAGACCCTCAACAATGTAATAGTAAGGTTCCTGGTTTCCGCTCCAACTTCCAAAATCTTATGGCTGTTGATTCAGGTGTCTGTGCTACACCCTGTGGTATAATGATCAGAAAAGTTGATGAATCAAATCAGCTCCAGGCAGTGTTTCTTAACTGCAAATGTGTTTTTATTAGCAGTGTATGCACACTGTGTGTGCATACACTGCTAATAAAAACACATTTGCAGTTAAGAAACACTGCCTGGAGCTGATTTGATTCATCAACTTTTCTGATCATTATACCCTCAACAATGTTACACTGTGTAACATCCTTCACATACCACTGGTTTATGCCCAGTTGTGGCTCTACCCAGACTCCATTAAGCAAGCTATAGTCCTATAGGCAGCAGTAATTTCCCTGCTAGAGGCCTGGGCCGATCAGCTCAACAGGGAGCTTCCCTTCTTATACACATTGACTCACCCCAAGAAAACTGTGGTAATTACTCATAGGGGTTCTGCTAGCTGGTCCAAATGGACCCCACTGTATGGCAACAATGCCCTTCTGCACTGCATTTCCCTCCTTGACACCAGTATATGGGCTGGGGCCAAAGTGAAAACTCTGATAAAGAAAACAATTGATAAAGAAAATGTTTTTACAAAATTCTCATAGACAACAATAGTGCCACAGGTGTTGAGCCACCAGCACAGAAAAAAACCACATGTGGCTGCTGCCTTAGGCCAGTGACAACATAATCAACACTCTAAGGGCAATATCGCCCCCCACACGAAATTGCCTCTGTGCAACAAAAACAATGTTCAGAAAAATATTTGTAAAAATTAAATTGCATAGCAGATCACTGAAATGACCTCATGTTACATCTCAATGACCTGGTATGTGCAGATATTTACAGGTACATTGCTGCCCAGGCAGAAGGCTGTATGATGCAGGTGACAAAATATTCCATTTAGGGAAGAGCCAGAAGCCAAGCTACACAAGCTAGGGGTAACCTTGCAGGCACAATGGCCACCCTCCTCCTTTTTAATGTACTTGCATTATATAAAATGAATAGAACAGAATGCTGTACTTTACTGTTGAAATGTGACTGTTTATATTGCAGCAGTGGATTTTCCTAAGAGCAACTGCATATAAATGTCTGAGTGTCTATGAGTTCCTGGGAGGAAATGACATCAGATCAGGACACTAGTGAGCTATTTACCAAAGCCTGTGAAAGAAGCAGCAATGTGGAAACTGTATTAATGAGCCTTTTACCATAGTGAGTGGTAGTGAAAACATTATTTTCTAGTATCAGTTCCTCAGCACAGCAGTAAGCTCACAGTTGGATACAATGGAACCTCAGAATGAGTACCAAAGACAGTATGAATGGCAGAAATGCCAGAAACACAGCATCTCACTCTTATATTGGCTGTCACCTTAAAGTTGTACAGTTTGAACAGTCAAAGTATATGGAGTAACCCAGTCCGAACTGTTTGCAGCCAGAGACTGAACAATTATCTGCAACTCTCTCTGTCACTTTACCATCGTAGGTGTTTAGGGAGACACCTAATTTAGGCCAAGGCGAATATATTGAAAATATGTATGACAACCGTCAACCTTTCTTCTTAGATATTTTTAACTTTTAGGGTTAGTTCACACCAGGCGATTCTGGGAGATTAGTCGCCTGGCAACTAATCGCCTGTTTTGGGCAACTAATATCCCCGAATCGCTAACCCTTTTCTTGCGCTAATTCACACACGTGTGTGACTTTATTATTTTTAGGGATGCACCGAATCCAAGATACGGTTCAGGGTTCGGCCAGGATTCGGCCTTTTTCAGCAGGAGGGAAATCACGTGACTTTTTGGTACAAAACAAGGAAGTAAAAAATGTTTTCCCCTTCCCACCTATAATTTGAATATGCAAATTAGGGTTCGGATTTGGTTCATTATTCGGCCGAATTTTTCGGGAAGGATTCAGGGGTTCGGCCTTAAAATAGTGGATTCGGTGCATCCCTAATGATTTTACATTGAAAGGCCGATAATCAGTTCTCTGGAGCTAGTGGGCTCCCCTTTAAATATTTCACAGTAATAAACCACCGCACCCAATTGAACTAACCTTTATTCTAGGGATGCAACGAATCCAGGATTCGGCCTTTTTCAGCAGGATTCGGATTCAGCCTAGCCAAACCAAATCCGAATCCTAATTTGCGCAGGGAGGGAAATCACATGACTTTTTGGCACAAAACAAGGAAGTAAAAAATGTTTTCCCCTTCCCACCCACAATTTGCATATGCAAATTAGGGTACATATTCGGTTCAGCATTTGGCCAAATCTTTCAGGAAGGATTCAGGGGTTTGGCGGATCCAAAATAGTGGATTTGGTGCATCCCTACTTTATTGTAGCCATGCTGCTACATAGTGTACTAGTGCTACTTACTGGAGAAGCACAGAAAGCACTATGCAACAGCCTGGAAGAGCTACCTGACAATGGGTTGTTCACCTTTGAGATAGCTTTTAGTATGACGTAGCGCATGATAATCGAAGATAATTTGCAACTGGTTTTCATTATTTACAGTTTTTGAGTGATGTAGCCGATTATTCAGCAGCTCTTCAATCAGCATTTTCATCTAGTATCTATGGTCCAAATTACCCTAGCAACCATACATTGATTTGAATAAGGAACTGGAATATGAATCCGAGTGGGCCTGAGTTAAAAGACGAATAAAAAGTAGCAATAACAATACATTTGTAGCTTCACAGAGCATTTGCTTTTTAGAAGAGGTCAGCAACGCCCATTTGAAAGCTTATATGTCACAGCCTAGTAAGAAGGCATTTTGCCTTAAGGACCCAATACTAACAGCTCCATGAAACAACCTACATAACTGATATTTAAATGGAAAACAGAAGCTGGTACATTCAACAAGCTGCATTGCCACAAGTGCAGAGATGGAACTCTTCTGAACAGCTACCCTGGCAGCAACTGGCTTAATTATACAAGGATCAAGCTGGGTGATCTGAAAGATAATAAAACACATTACCTTCTGCTTCATAGAGCTGCTAAGCAACAGTGGCAACACAAGCCACGATTACTCATTTCCCTGAATGAAGTCAGAATATGACTGCCGGTCTAGCCCCTGGGTGCTTACTCACGCTTACACCATCCATCCTCTTCAGCTGCACCAAGAGCAACAATCAAGAGGCTGTGGCCATCCAGCTATAGCTTCAATAATACTCCACATCCACGAATACCATTGGCTGTGGACAAGCGCAGTTCAGCAAGAGCAAGATGACAGCAGGTTGAATTGTCCTGGGTGAATTTAGCTTCTATATATAATAAACAGGTTACCAATGGACACATCTCTTATACTATGGTTACAAGTTGTAGCTTTTTACACATAGAGAAATGGAAATTTGGTTTGTATGTGTGTGTAAACAGGGGAAAAGAAAGTCATTAGATCTACTCTTTGGCATAATGCTACAGTGTGTCACTGGATAAATGCCTTGGCAGCATAAGAGGAAATACATAATTCACTGTGCAGGCCCTTTTATAGCTGCCAATATGTATTCTTGCCCATGTTTATGGGATAGGCTTCTAAAGTTTACCAAAGTTACTGATGAAAATGGAATTCTTAGTGCCTGTAAGCTAGAACCCCTTTTCACTACAGACTGAAGGTGCCCATACATTTCCCCTATTAGCACCTCACTCAACCTGCCCAACTGAAAAGCAGACATCAGATATCAATAAGCCATTTCAATGCATCTACATTTAGTCCTCTCCAAATAGACCTTCTTGGGTCCTCATTAGGATACAATTTTTTGGCCTGGTGAGCAAGCGATCATGATTAACTGATACTCTCTCCTAACCATCTTATGACAATCAGATATTTTTCTGAGGGTACAAAGCTGGCCATGTATTATAAGATTGTTTGCAGTTGGGGAATATGCCCCTTTTATTTATTCTACCAACATATCGATATGTTGGTAGTATAAATAAAAGGGGCATATTCCCCAACTGCAAACAATCGTGTGTGAAGACCATCCTTACATTACATGGTTGCTACGGGACCCACCCGGGGCGACGGTGAACCAGCACCACTACTGCAGGTCTGTGGAAAGGAGGTGTGCGGCGGAGAAATCACGCATGTATTATAAGATACACTCATTTGGCGAAGTTGCCAACATGCCGGCATCGAACGTAATCTTTAATCTAACAGAGAAAAATTGGCCACTTAAATCTGCCCATGTATGGCCACCTTAACTCAGATATACAGAGCTGCAACTGCTGCAAACAAAGCAGTTAAAGGGAAACTAAAGTGTACAATAGAATAATGTTAGAAATGCTGTATTTTGTATACTAAATATAAACATGAACTTACTGCACCACAAGCCTAATAAGACAAATGATTTATGCTTTAAAAGTTGGCCACAGGGGGCTGTCATCTTGTAATTTTGTTAGACATCGCTGCAATATCAAGACTACGCACATGCTCAGTGTGGTCTGGGCTTCAGTTGGGAGGTTAAGCTTAGGGATCATCATAAATGATCAAAACAGCACAAGTCAAATAATATCTGCCATAGAAGCCAATACAATAAGACTGATCAGAATATACAGATTGCACTTGATCTGTGCATACAAATATCTACACTGTCTCTGGCTGTTTTACAGGGAAAAAGGCAAAGCTGCTTGAGTTCTGGGAAGTAAGGTAAAGGGGCTTCTCTCTGCCATATGAAAGTATGACTGTTTCCCTGCAGAGGCAGTTAGGGACCTTCTAACAATTCCTATTCACAGCAGGAAATGAAGGGGGAATTTTACTTCATACAGTCAGGCTTATTATAAAAACGGTAGACATTTTTAAATTGAAGTATATTGGAGATAGATTTCTTTTTCATGAAGGAAAGTAAAAATGGGATTTTATTTTTTTGCCTTTACATGCTCTTTAAGCCCAGTTGAGTAACTAACCATAGGCAGGCCTGGGTGTAGCAGTGATTAGATCCTAGGAAAAAATGACAAATGAGAGCAGACTGCCCACAATAAGAAATCATTTCCGTCAATAACATAGAGAAGAGTAAAAATAAAATCAAAGACGTACACCGAATGTCAAGAACATGTTCTGTGATATCAAACTCTGCAGAGGATTAACATGGATAAAAATGGAGACATGATCGTATTATATTGCAAAGCAGGCAACACTGACTAGAGCAGAGATAAACATTCCAATTCACTTAAACACAGAGAAACTTATTATACATCACATAGGGGAACTTACATTTCTCTTTAACCTCTACAGATGGTAAAATTTGACAACAGATGCCAAATACCTGACTGCCAGCACCATAGATTGTACACTTGATATTTGCCCTCTGCTCTATTCCTGCACTGCAATATCAAAGGGTTAAAAACAACAAAGGAAATACTGAGAAACAGTTAGAGAATTTAGCAATGGGCAGGTGCAGAGAGAAAGGTATCAGACTGCTTAGAGCTGCTGTAGCTGGAGAATCATACAGCAGTTCAACAATCAGAGTCAATAAGCATTCACCCCAAATCTCACTTTAAATAGCCTGCAAGCTAATCCCCCAGCCAATGCTGGAGGGGGGAGGGGGTTGCAAACCTCTGCTTTAAAACCTACTGTTACTGGTGATAAGCAAAATTTTCCTCCAGGTTTCACCCATAACTAACAGTTACAAATTAACAGCAAATATACATGTGTCAAATGAATATCTTACAATAATGAACAAAGTGAAATGGCACAAGTATGGCACACCTGTCTGGAATATTATAATTGTTGCATCTTTAGGTGAAACTTGGGGGTAAATGTATCAAAGAGTGAAGTTAAGAGTGAAGTTCCGCCACTAGAGGGAAATTCCCCAGCTCTCAATTCATTTCTATGGGATTTTGAAAGGCGTATTTATCAATGTATTTATCAAAAATCCCATAGAAATTAATGGAGAGCTGTGGAATTTCCCTCTAGTGCGGAACTTCACTCTTCACTTCACTCTTTGATAAATATACCCCTTGAAGAGGTGTTCAATGCCCACCATGGTTCCCAATGCCCTAAGGGTTGAGAGATCAATACTAATTTAGTTGCCACTACTTTTCTGGAGAAAGGTTACAGTGACAAAATATCTTCTAAGAATAGCCTAAGAGAAAGAAGGGAAAATTAAACCAAGGTCATTTTAAACAATGTAAAACAGCTGAAAGAAGAAAACACAAACATTGGTAGCAGTGGTATATTGGGTTGTGAGCACATCAGGTTTGTCACCTTAAAGGGCACCTATGGCTAAAAAAAAGTTACTCCCAACCAAAGGTGCGGGCTGATAGAGGAGGGTACCAGTACTTTTTTTTTTTTAAATGCCCCCCACCAGTGCAGGCAAACTCGCACCAGGAGGGAGTTCCTTGTGCGAGCAGCCATGACAGTGGACCACATGCGTATTAAGAAAAGCGGCCCCAAATAGTGACCGATTTTCACTATGCGCATGACGTCACATGCATATAAATGCGCGTCCACTGTCATGGCGGCTCGCACCGGGAGCTCCCCTTGGATGCGAGTTTGCCTGCGCTGGCGGGGGGGGGCATTTTTAAGTACTGGTACCACCAACCAGAATGCGGCCTCTATCAGCCCGCACCTTTTTTGGGGGTAACTTTTTTTAGCGATAGGTGCCCTTTAAGGGGAGGGAGGGCAGATGTGCCCTGGTTCTAGGGGTATCAAGGACAGCACTTAAGTGTTTATCCCAGCTGCCTTTTAGGATTTGGGTTCCCACCTTTTCATGAAAAAAAAAATCGGCCTTCCTATAATTTTTATGGGTTTTTCCTATAAATAACATTGGCATCCCTATTTAGTGGCAACCCAATTTAGAGATTACTAAATGTATTTCTGACAGCATATAGAAATTCAACACAAATCTTGCATAGACTGGACTTCATGAAGACCCCCTAAATCCACTGCTTTGGCCTTTCTTGGGCAAGTAGTACCACAGTCAGGGAATCTATGATTTAAGGGGAACCTATAACTGATATAAATTACAGTATAACTGATACAGATGAGAAGAATGCCATTTTAACACCTGCTAAAGGCATTTTTCTTATGTGAGGTAATGAGACACAATAATTTAAGATACATTTACGAATAGGCTAGAGTAAACACGTGATAAAGGCCCATTTAGGGCTGCAGAAAACCAGAGAGAGATCCTGAACAAATGTGAACTAAATGAGAGTATTCTTGCACTCAGGGCTGTCATGTGCCGGAAGCAATCTTTTCCCAACGACTGGGATTTATATAATTGGATGCCCAAGGTTTGTTGAGCCATGCTTCCCTATCTGCAATCTATTTACTCATCCTGGATGGAACTATCAAGCATGATAGAAATCCCTTAGATTTAAATCTAGGGGGAAGGGAGGAGAAAGTTAATTACCCCCTAGGAAACAATTAATGGAAAACGGTTACTGATCTTGTTACACGAGATCTAATGTTTAGATTCTACATTTTTTTTCCCTTCCATCTGTTATTATAGTGCAACTCCCAGAAGCCTCTGACAGCGTCTGGCTGTTGGGAGTTGAAGTTTACTACGACAGCTGGCTGGGAATCCACGATCTACTAGATTGTGCTGATTCTCAGCATTTGTCAAGGACAAGTGGTCAGGAGTGGAACCGTTATTTATTGACAGAGCACATGCTAATCTTCCAATCAAAGGGTAACGATGGATCATTCAGTGCATGTGCAATAGATCGTGGGCATAATTGTGCGTTTAGGTATACAAATGACAATAATGCAAGAAAAGAAATAATCACACTGGTACAGCTGCTAGACATTGAATCCATGCAAGAGCAGCAGCAGCAGCAGATAAAGCTCCAAAGCAGGGGGGACTGGTACAAGTGAATACAATAGGAGTGATGCTGCTTGGCCTATATTCACTGCACAGGGTTGGTGGGGGGAGATAGGCAGCTAGGGTGGGGGTCTGGGAGAGGCAGCTAGGGTGGGGGTCTGGGAGAGGCAGCAGCTGCTGCACATGAAAGGCAATGGCTTCATTCATTATTATAATGTCCTGTGTCCATCCTGCAGCCCAGCCCTTGTTCCACTGTACACTGCACCTGTGATACAGGACAACGATGCGCGCTGCTTACCTTTGTATAGAGCTCGGAGGCTGCCATGCTGCTTAACCTTAGCTCCGTTAATCTACAAGGAACAGGGCGATCGCCTCCCGCCGCGCGTCAAGCCGTCAGTATTCCCAGCGCTGCCGGGAGATGCGTTCAGCCAGAGGTGCTGCTGATAATCGCCATGTTACCTGGCTCCCAGATTTCTATTTTGCTGTCAGACTCTGTGCATTGTGGGTATGAGCGAGAGCTGGAGGAGAAGAAGCTGCGATTCTTGCCTTTCACTCTTGAGCTGAGATTGCTGGGCTGACTCTGCCTCCCACCGGCTGCAGCTGGAGCCTCAGTCCCTGTCGTGGAACAGCACCAGAGCGAGGCAAAGCGTGGCCGCCTAGAGGCGATACAGAGCGTTTTCTAATCACGTTAGATTACAGATTACATGGATTGGTTTCTGTAACGTCAGAAAATGAAAGTGTTTTAAAGTAATTATACAAATATAATGCAGTCTTGCCCTGCAATGGTAAAACTGCTGTGTTTGCTTCAGAAATACTACTATAGTTTATTTAAATAAGATGCTGTGTAGCAATTAGGGTGGCCTAGCAGGTAAAAACGCTGGCCAAGGCCAGGACAGGTATTACAAATTTGCCGGCAATGCCGCTGCTGGTAAATCTGTAAAATCCCTATTAAAGGCCCCTGGCCCACCCCAACCCACTAAAAACGTATCTTTTTTTTCCCGGGGTCGTGGCTCCTCCCATTTGATACCACAACACGCCCCTTTCTTCCCGCCCCCCTCCACCACCACTGCCGGTAAAAAAGTGGCAACCCTAGTAGCAATGGGGGCAGCCAATCAATGGAGAAAAGGTTACAGCAGCAGATAAGATCTGCAGAACATAATGGTGTTTCCTGTTAGCCACTATTTAACCTGTGCCATATAGCCTTTTTTCAGTTTATGCCATTGCTACACAGCAGCTTGTTTATATGAACTATAGTAGTGTTTATGAAGCAAACAGATCAATGTTACCAGTGCAGGGCAACACTACATGATATTTTCATTACTTTAAAGCACTTTTTTGGTGATACTGTTCCACTAATGCTTAACAAACAAATCCGCTAGAAATGCAATACATTGTGTTTTGTATTTTTAACTTTCCTTTGGTGACCACAACCCTTTAGCAGTAAAGATCAATGCATTAGGTTTGCCACCTGTCTGCAACCACCTGTCTGCCAGTTTTGAGCCAGGGTCAAAACTGACTGCCCAGTTTTCCAAATTAGGAAAACCAGGCAGGATTCCCTCTGATTGACATGGCAAACGGCCAATCGCTGATCACTGTGTGACCATCCAAAATGGGGAACTACTATCACACCTCACATTTTAGAAATAGAAAGAACAAAAAGATTTTACCATGTCCATTTTTGTGGGCCCCTAGTTACCATGTCCATGTTACAAAATTTGGAAGGTTATGAAAGTTTGAACACATTTCTGTGGGTTTTGATAATGAAGGTGAATTGCCCTTTAAGATGCAAATCACAGGTTGCCCAAGAGACCTTCTTATCTTAAACTGTTGAAAAAGTATCTATTCTGGGCTCTCTGTTAAGTTAGAAACTTTGTATTTGTTTCTGGCTGTTCAGTGCAAGAGATCAAAGAGAAAGTCAGGACATTTCAGTAACAACCTGGGACTGTAGGTTGAGCTGTCAAAAATGGGACTGTCCTGCTTAAAACAGGACAGTTGGGAGGTATGTACTATGAATAACTTTGAAGGCGTACAGCCCTCAACCTAAAATATTTCCTAGCTGTACGCAAGACACTGGCATGTTCCACCTGCTCTCATTGGCTGATTGAAGCATGAGTCAGCCATTTGTAATACATAAACCACAAACAGAAATGTTAAGTTGCAGTAAGAAAATGGTTAGGTTGAGGAAGCTCATTAATCAGACCTGGACTGGCAGTCTGTAGCTTCTGAAAAAGGCCAGAGGGGCTGCTGTAAAATGCCATAGACAGCCACTATTTATGGGGCCTGTGGTTGACTGTTTGTGTGTCTTTGCACTCAAAATACCAGGGCTTATTTTAAATTATGTTCTGGTCCTGACACTAATAAATCATTTATATATCAAAACCTATGAGAAAATACTCACATTCTGGAAGCTGCAACTGTGTTATTAGCCGGACTCTATGAAAAGTGAAAATGTTCAAACTCAAGGAGAACTTATTAAAGGGGAACGCCTCAAAACATTTTGAAAAGTAAACATAATTTCAAGCAATATTGCAATATACATCAATTAATAAATATGCAGACTTTTCATGGTTTCTGACCTAAACCTAAACCTAACCTCTTGCTATCCTGCTTATCTTTCTGACTACTTTGCTGAGCTGGCTGACTACTGTTACTTTGTATCAGCAACCAGCTGTCCTCAGCTTGCATCCTCCGCACCCCACAGTTTCCTGCACACACGACTTCAATAAGGAAAGGAACGCCACAGTGCAATGCATTGTGGGTTATGTCGTTCCTGCATGCTGAGGAGAAGCTGTTACATCAGTGTTTAATTCCTACCTCCCCGCCAGGATTTTTAAATGATGCAGAAAGAAAAGAACTGTTGAACAGCTGAATTTCAGCATAGAAAATGGCATTTATTCATACTTTTTTAAAGAAACAGGTAACTGATGATGGGTATATTAGGTAGTTTCTCTGTTATGTGGGCGTCATAATCAAATTTTGGTTTGGAAGCCAGAGTTCCCCTTTCACCTAACTGAGTAATTTGAATAATATAACTCAAGAATTTAAGAATTCTCTTCATAATCATCAGCAGAAATGGTAAAGATAAACAGTAGTAGTCTGTGGTGGAAGTCCGAATGTAGCAGTCTTGGGAATAGTGTGAGGAGACTGGGAAGCTACTGTATGTGTGTGAAAATAAAGATGGTGGACTGACATATGATATACCATATGGGTAACCCAACTTCAACCCAGTTTCATATTTGAACTTTGCATGTCTATATTTTGTAAAAAAAAGATACTGGAAGCTAGAACAGAGATCACAACTCTCAGGGCCGTTCCTACCATGAGGCAAGGTGAGCACCTTGCCTCAGGCGGCAGTGAACGGTCAGTTACAAGGGGCGGCAAAAAGCCACCTCCTGTAACTTTAAAAGCCGAATTTCCATTTTTTAAACCGGAAATTCTGCTCTGCTAGTGCAGAAAGCGCAAAGATAAGTTGAAAGTCATGAGCAAATTATTGACAGTGGTTGACTGGGTGCAAAGAGACCCATGTGTGCCCCAATAATAGACTGCTGCATGCGTTCAGCAGTTTCTGTAAACAGGAGTGGCCGTGTAGGTGACCCCCCTAACTGCCTTCTACCCATCTCCCGTCTTGTACCAGTGCTGCACTACATAGTAACATAGTAAGTTAGGCTGAAAAGACACACGTCCAT
>CM044436.1:43613917-43627448 GCA_024363595.1 Xenopus borealis
CACGGAGATTCAGAGCTCCGTCACCTCAAGATGTAGATCGATTCTCTAAACGGGCAAATAGTGTTTGTTGGAATAATTTACACATAATCAATGCCTTCTATAATAAATGCAGATCATGTAAAACATCCCAAATCATGGAGCAACCATGAAGTCTTCTCAATAAACAGGCACTAATTACAGTTGTAATCTTTATTAACAGTATTCATCCATGCTCAGTATATCCAGCATTTTAAATCTTACTATCAGATATCTGCCGTTGGACACCAATAAGCACAGCAATATTATACACCTCCAGGGTTCCGTATAGTAAAACCATATAATTCTCTTCTAATGTTTTTGGTAAATGTGTCCTAACGCTATATAATAATAATCATAGAACATTTCTTCTTCTGGCCATACACTGGTTACTAACAATTATCTTTATATACTGTGGATATCTGGAAATAGTCTGAATGGCTGGCTAGTGCTGCAGAGTTGCAGAGACCCTTCGGGCCACAAATGTATGCTTCTTTTGGCTAAAAGCACCATGCATGTCCACAAAGATTAGAACGAATGGAAGTAGGGACAAAACATGCAACTATCTCAACACTGGCATACAAGATATCAATTAGTGGCTCCTCTACAAGCAAGTGATCCAGTGACATATGGATCATTAGAACTCAGTTTTTGGATGAGAACTTTGCAGCAGCATGGATGGCCATTCCCTCGCTCACCAATGGGTTTCTTGGAAGCCCTCACCTATTAATATTTCACAAGAACATTTGAGGTCATTTATGAATCTGAAATAAAGGCTCTTCATCAATCTGTAGAAGCTAAAATGTGCTACAGCTTTACGTATAGATGTTGTAAACTGTAAAAATGAGTACACTTTTGCAAAAAGGTTGTGCAAAACTATTGTATTTACAAAATGGCACAAAAGTGAATTCAACAGTCTATGCACATGCATACCTCACCCACAGCTTCCACAGAAGGTTCTACGTCACTAATTGGAGAACACCAGCTTCAACAGGTCACTTTCATTGTGTACTAAGTTCAAGAAAAGTTACAGCAGTGTGAGCAAATATTGCCCAATTCAATCGTATTGTTAAAGCTGAGAAAGGTTTAAGGCCATTCAAGTTAAAAGGGCAGAGCAATAAGAGGAACCCTTCAGAACCCAGTTTGGATCAGCATGCTTTTGCTTTCTTTAGAACAGAATGCGTGGTCTTTACCTCTAGATAGAAGTCAAAGGAAAACAAAATGAAATACAAAAACAAAATGATGGTATAAAGAAATCAAAGTAAAGCAGACATTAAAATGGTAAAACCCACAGAAGTGTCCATTACTTAAACCTGTCCAACAAAAGAGTAAACAGGCATTATGTACATTTTTTGTTTTCAAGTAGATTACTTAACATTGCTTAAACCAAAACATCAATATATCAGTGCTTTACTTCTAACTAATCTGACACTAAACAGTTTCTTCCTAAAAGACAGCAGCTTGCTCTACAACTGCCTGCTAAGCGGCCAGACTGACTATGGTGTAACAGGAGGAGGAGTAGAGAAAAATAGAAGGATTAAAGGAGTAATGGGAATGAGACACTTTCACGGAAACAGGCAGGTTGGTCAGCCGGCCAGTTTGCTTGCAACGAGAGACGGTTTCCTTTGAGGGAGGTCTTGTGGTGTAGGGATATGATCACCTGTAACCTCGGTTTTATCAGGCGCAGCCGTTGGCAGTTGCTTGTTCTTCATCTTTGCTTTAGCCATATTGTAGTCTCCGGAGTCAAAATATTTTTGCTAAAAGCATAATGAAAAAATATATTTTAATTTGTTCTAGAATAACTGGGGTTTGCAGAGAACTAGTGCAATTTTGAGTGTTGGTGTAGGCAGTATCATTAGTGCTGAAATTAAAGGGAAACAATGCCACTGACAACTGCCAGTCTCCATGTGAAATACCACTTAATAATGGCAATTTCCCAATCTTATATTTGTCCTGTGTATAGCTATGATTACTCTACCTACAGTAGGAGAAAACACCACACGTTACGCTGCCTTGCATACAACTCCAAAAGCAACCCTGTGGGTGAGGAAGCAAGTAATCATGGCAAGTGATCACTGAAAGCTTTAGTGAAATTTGCAGAAAGGAATTCACTTTTCACACAAAATAGTTGCTATGACCAAAATGATGTATATTGCAGAAGCCCTATATTATAAATACTTTTGCGAATAGCAATCGGCTCCTTTGAGATCTAGCAAAGCACTGTTCAAATCTGCATTAAAAAAATGGTGTTTTTAGAGCAAGGGTGTCCAAAAGGTATATATAGACCTTTAGCTGGTGATCAGTAGATCTCAAGAAAGGGTTCAACAAACAGCTTGTCTAAATCAGCCTCCTGTTTGATGCTTTTCATTCAGCTATTGATGTTATGGTTGTTTTCTCATAAAGGAATATTTAATAGTTTTTTTTTTTTCAATCAATATTTAGATAATAAGTTTGACGTGCAGCAGAATGCTAGCAATGCTTTTATGGATGTAGATACTAATGAGGCAATATCACTAAAAGTAGAACTCCAATTAGCAAAGAATGGGCACTCCTGATTTAGAACATTATCCCTAAATCAAGGGCACTGCATTCAAACAAGCAGCACTGGGGACAGCGGATCTCATATTGTTTCATATCGTAACAAATGGATGGCCAATTGTAAAGGCCCCACCAGTTGTCGCATGAAAGATCACAAGGACTGCAATCTGCTCAGCCATGTTATGGTTTATAAATGATTCCTTATTTTCTTGATGTTAATTGAAGAAAATAATGGTCAGCATTAAGTATCCAGTGGTGTTTGAGTCTATTCCTAAGTACATGTGAGAAAAAGTGCCAGTTGCAAAGGAACATAAATGAGTGTGTGATTAAGCACAGGCCAAGCAGCCAGTAAGGAGTACTTCTGAAAGCTGCTTTATTGGAGTTGTGTCTCATCTGTTACGGAGGAAAATGGTTGCTTTGTTTGCTGCAAACCAAGACCACACAAGCTACACTGTGTATACTGCAACATCCCCTGCAGGAAATCAATACTTGCCTTTGAGTAGCAACAACAAAACTAAATGTGAAACTGCACTGAGCTTTTCAATAAATGGAAGTTTTCACTTGTGTATTTAAATATTTGCAGCCATGTCCTTTTATCTAGGGTCATACTGAACTGCAAAGATGCAAACAGGACTCATTATTTTAAAATTAAAATTTGCCCAATGACTGCTTTACAGAACACTTGCAAATAGCTTTTTTTTGGAAAAGAGCACAAATCCATTATTGTGCCACCCTAGCACTTTTTCCATATAATGGTATCTTGAGATTAAGCTGAACTATAGCATAGGAAAGCAATTTAAAGATTCTTTTCTTTACTCCGTTACATCACTACAAATACAGAAATTTTAATTCATATAACAGTACAAAGGAATTGATTTATATTCACTAAAGGGGAAGACAACTCACTTTCTAGTGTATATAGCTATATTAGCCATTTCTTTATAAATTTAAGAGTATACAGAATCAGGTGAGCTGGCAGTTTTAAATCTACTTTAAATTTCTAGGACAAACTGGACAAAATTTTATACATTCTACGTCCATACTGGATACTGCACTTAAAGACTGGTAATGAGCTGCACAGATATATACTGTAGATTTCCCTCTAGAGAATGGATTAACATGGCTTCTACAAATTGCTTTCAGGGGACAATAGCTTATATTTGGCAGGGAAGCTTGTTATCAACAGTTATGGGATTGAAACATAAAAAGGGCACGTATGCTATTGAGCAAATTAATTCTTATTAAGGTACAAAGTACATTATGTCAGTGTGGGCTTCACCTTTAACAAGCAGCAGCGCCCATGGCTCAACTATCAGGGGAAAGCTCAATCATTATGTGAAATTTACATGGGTTGAAGAGTCACATGGGAACTGAATGTACCTTTAAATGTGAATAGTAAATAGTGGGCTGAAGGTTGCAAGATGGAATTTTTCCTTTTACTTACACCTTTTTGAAGTCGCTTCCTCAAGAAATCAGAGCCTCCAGGTTTTGGACCAATGTTTGGATACCTTGCTTTTAACTTTATCTCCTCTGCCTTCTCAGGACTGGTTACTTTGTCATCCATTTCCTTTAAACATAAAAAATACTGTGTTATTCTAAGAATTAACTAACATGATTCAAAGGCCTTCCAGTGGCACCATGAACACCCTGGGCATACTGATTGAGTTAAAGGAGCAGTGCCACACTCAGAGAGGCTGCCAACACAATCCAGCACATCAGAGTATTGCATGACTCCCTAGCCAAATACACGGAGCAGCCCTGAGACAAAAAAGGCAGAATTCAGTACCCAGAGGCAACCATTGGCCAAATTGGTCAAAAAAGGCGGAATTTAAAAATATAAATTCACAAAGTTGCAACAGAGGTGTGTAGATTCCACAATTTATACCCCTCAAGGGGAGGTGATAGGAAAAAAGCTTTATTACAAAAAGAAGCAGTATGGATTAAGAAATTGGATAGCATGCAACCAAATGGACTAAATGACCAATGGAATGTGAGGTGTTTCCTTTAATGGTAAATCTAATGTATGTTTTACTCTGCTCCACAGATAAATGAAAGCTGCCCTATACTGATATGGGTAAGGCATTATGTATATTTATTGCAAACCGTATATTTATAGATTTGTCTATGTATAATGAATTGAATTGAGAGTGTAAGCGGGTATCCGAAGTGTCAGTGTTTTAACAGTAGGCAATGTCAATTGCAGTACTGGTAGCCGGTACTTAATGATTATTAGGTAATCTGAAGCGACTTTAATATAATATCTGTTTTATTTAACCAGGTTGAAGAGAGGCATTCAACAGTGGTTAACACATGAGTTTGAAATTGTATCTTACATGAATAGGACTTTTTACCTTTTTCATATTCCGGATTTTGACACAATGTTTGCCTGTAGGTGGCAGTAAAGGAGTTGTAATAATGTATCTGCACTTGCACTTGATTAATTGTAACCAGCACATGGTGTGATTAAGAATCCCCTCCCATTTGTTACCTTTAAAAAGAGTGTGTTTATAGTGTTGTTGTACACTTGACAAAGGGCAATCGCTCGAACCATGTAGTGTGAATAAAAGAATCCCTTGCAGCAAAGTACTGCGTTTTCCCTTGTCTGATTCCATCTGCTTGTCTACATGAATTGATGAATTTAAAAATATATAAGGCTGGATTTTACAATGGCACATTTGAACAGAACCATTTGCACTTGTCAGTAATAAAAGAATATTACCAATGTGCTCCACTAATGAGAAGTAATACTTTAGGATAACAGTAGAACAGAAACCACAAGGAAGAGGTGCGTGGGAAAGTGAAGATAGTCATAGAAAAGCTTGCCATTATGCTTAAAGGTAACGTATATGAATCTGCCAGCTCATTATACTCTTAAAATGTAGCAGTTGGATATTAAGAAGTTGTGTTTCAGGCTGAATTATTAAAATCTGCCCTCAAAACCAATTCCTGTTGGCAGGGATCAATGGAAAACGCCTGCCCCTCATTTGAAACACAGACATGGACTATATAAGATCTAATGGACACTTCAATAAAGGGGAATTTATTAATCGTGGTCTACAAGATTAGGGAGAGTTTCATGTATCCTATATGTCTCCTTTATTGGAGGAAGGGATAAGACATGTAGTGCAGGAAACATCCTTAGCATAGTGATACCATGAAGATGCCCAAGGCAATGGATCTCAGGGAATGACTGGATTAGTTTCAGAAGTGCTGAAAACATGTGGAATGGAGATTTAATTTAGTCAATGTACCAAGAATATCATCCAAACAAACTGACAAAGGAAACTGGGGTTCCACATTTTATGTAAATAAATAAGCAAATCAGAACCATAACAAATATACACAGATGAGATTTTAGAGTCAACCGAGCATGATGTTAGAATGTTTGAAGTGAAGCAATGTAGTCTGTACAATAAGTTATTTAGCGTCAATTCTTACAAACAGCTTTGCTGTACTAATAAACTAATGTTACTAATTTGTGTTCCCCAACCATATACCAAATCTGCAATCCATGTGCAAAGTTTAGTGGGTGTGCTATCATCAACATTTCTAAGCTTACGGAGAAGTCATTTTAAGTACGGGCATGATAGATAAGCTTTTTTGCTTATCTGGTGCACATTGTGCTAAAATAGAGCTTACAATTCCCTTGTACTAGTAAACTACCATCATAGACAGATTAGACATAACCCATTTTCAATACAACCTCTGCCTTTCTGCGGGCTAGAATGTAAATCGCAGGCTGGACAGCACTCAGAACGCTTCGGTTTCCAAAATCACCCGAAGTTACCTCGTGAGAAAACTTCGGAAAAATTATGAGCTCAGAGTGCCATCCCGCCGGCAATTTAAATTTCCGGGGGAAAAGGCAGTTCGGGAAGATTAGTCGCCCAAAGAAGAGATTTGTTGCTAGGCGACTAAACTCACCAAATAGCATTGTGTGCCACCAGCCTAAACTGATACATTTAGTTGATACATTTCTCATCTTTGTCCCTGCTGAGCAGAATCACCAAGTTTCATTAAGGGTTAGACCAGACGGGAAGATTTGGTGAGATGTCGCCTGGTGACTAATCGCCTCTTCTTTGGGGCGACTAATCTCCCCGAACCACTCCCCCCTGGCTTCCAGCCGATTAATGACAGCGCTACGCAACAAGTTGGCGCTATAGAAATACATGTTAATAATGTTAATAATAATGAATAATCGCCTGCGCCTATTCACATGCGACGCTGTGTTTTCCGAAGTCGCTCAAAGCTTAGGCAATTTCGAGTGATTTTGGGAAATCACAGCGCGGCATGTTAATAGGCGCAGGCGATTATTCATTAAGCAGCTGGAAGGCAGGGGGAAGCTGTTCAGGGAGATTAGTCGACCCAAAGAAGAGGCGATTAGTCTCCAGGCGACATCTCACCAAATCTTCCCTTCTGGCCTAAAGGCAGCTGTTAGAACTGATACAATAGTTACTAATACTCCACAGAAATGTTACAACTAATTGTATCAACTAAATGTAGCAAATTGTAACAATTCAGATGCTCCTGGATCATGGAGTTGCCGGACTGAAACACTAGACAGGAATATTAAACTTACATTTTAGGAAAATGGTAAAAAAAAAAAAAAAAAGGAAAGCAATTAGTCTTTAGTTTATGATGAACAATCTGAAAATCACTGAAGTGAAAAAGTGCTTGGAAGGTGAACAACCCCTTTAATGCAATGATGCCCAGCTGGATCCTAAAGCTGGCCATAGATGCGACATCGTCAAACGAGCAGATCTTTCCCTGATATGCCACTAACATGGCAGGGCTATATCTGAGTAATCCGAACGTTCAGCCATATGGTTGAGCGATTGAATTACGATGACGCTAGGGGCTCAGACGAGTCGGAAGAAAGCCAAACCTTCCCGATCAATATCATGGCCAGATATCAATCGGTAAGACCCGTCAGAAGCCCCCATACAGGGACAGATAAGCTGTCAAATTGGTCTAAACGACTGATTTCGGCAGCTTTATCTGCCCATGGATATCCAGCATTAGGGTAGGGGCAGACGAGCAGATTCGGGGAGATTTAGTTGCCAAGCGACTAATCGCCTATTCCGCCCGGCGATAATCTTCCCGAACTGCCTTCTTCCTGCCTTCCATGTGCTTCAATGAGGAATCACCTACGCTAATACACTCGCGGCACTTCAATTTCCGAAGTCAACCAAGATCTCCTTGTGATGCAACTTCGGAAATCAAAGTGCTGCGAGTGCATTAGTGCAGGCGATTCCTCTTTGAAGCACACAAAAGGCAGCAGTCCGGGGAGATTGTCGCTGGGCAGAAGAGGCGATTAGTCGCCTGGCAACTAGATCTCCCCAAATCTGCTTGTCTGCACCAACCTTTAGGGCACACATTCAATCCTTCAAAAGGCTTAACTACACTATAGATCTTAATCAGTTTTTGTGGGTCAGATTTGATCTGATTTTGCCATGTAAAACCACAAGATTATGTTGATTCCTACAAAATTCCCATAGCTATAATGTAAAGTCAGATCAGATAAAGTCATATGGTGTAGTTTGTTCATGCATCTACATAAAAAACATTCAATGGATTTCAAGAAGAAAAAAAAAAATGTCAGAACCACCATCAGATGAAGAAGCAAGGAAAAGCTGGTGACTCTGGTATAGCATGCAGGTTAACGTAAGAGCCATGGCACAGGAAATACAAAGAGTGAAGGAAAGTTCCTGGCATAAATTAAACAGTACGTGAGCAGGAAGTCACCAGGAGAGAGATACAGAAAGTGTTCTGGGGGGCCAAGAGTAATAAATGCTAAGGGGGAAGTATGAGCAAGAGCCCTTTGGTGCCATGCAAACAGAAAGAACATATAAGCTGGGGATCCCAGGTGCAGGCTCAAAGGCCCAGCGCAAGGCACACACTCCAGGCAAGCAGGAGGTGCATCGGAAATTGTTGCTCACTCACTCAAACTGGGAAAGATCTGGCCTAATAAGTAATCCAAGGCAACCAATCACATATGTATTTTAATGCTCGAAGTAGAGTCCCGCACAGAACCGATTTGTTAAACCCGGGGTTACATGAAAAGGCGGAAGGCGCTAAATAGCTCTGGCTAAAGATACACAATAAACGATCAAAGGCTGTAGACTTTTAGAATAGAAGACATTGTAAGTGCTACTGGTCTGCACTCGGTGCCCTATGAAGAAACAAGCAGGAGTGTCTTCACTGCATGAGACAGAAGGAATATGATGTGATCAGTGAACACTGGAGAGATGCAGAGCCCTGGCACAAACTCCCAGGCAAGCGGGAGGTGCATCAGATGTGCCCTAATAAGCAATTCAACGCAAACACTCGCATGTGCATTGTAATTGCTCTTCTATGGGTTATTGCTCAGAATTATGAAATGAACCCGAGTGAGAGAGGCAGCAGTGGGGCCCTTAGCACAAGAGACAACTGTAGGGAACCAATGGATGCAGACAGGAGGCTGGATCTCAGCACAAAAGAAAGGGTGGATCCTTGGCACCAGAGACAGGGGAAAGGGATCAGTATAGCACATGTGACATGTGACATGTGACCGGGGAAAGGGAATCATTGGCACGACTGTGGGCATCCGGATACAAGAAACAGAGAATAGTACTGTACAACAACAACAACACATAGAGGAGGCTTGACATACAGTCTGCGGGCTTCTGGGAATGACACATATGAGAAGGCTCGGGCTGGTGACTTGGTATAAGTGCAGTTTAAGGGGTGCTACTTGAAATAACAGACAGTACAGTCGTCTGTTTCACGAGGGTGGGGTCCCTGGAATTAGAGGGTAGCCCAGTAGAGCTAGCGTGAGGGTGAGCAAGGCACACGCGGGTACAAACAAGTGAATATGATGGCACACAACACAGGCGAGGGCGGGCTCATTGCTTTCATGAGGCGAATCACCAGAGAATGCGCCCGCACGCTATTGCCTCCAACTTCTGAGTCGCTCACATAGTCCTTCCCCTTGTCCGGAAACAGCAAAGCCACTCACCCTCTGCTCTTCCGCAGAGCTTTCCTCCGGGAACTTGGTCTCCTGATTTTCTCCAGACATGGCGGAGGACTCGCCGTTGCCTCTCGGCTCTGTCTATCCCGGATCTCCCTGTAAGCTCCTCCTACCGAAAAAATGGCGGAGAGGCCGCAGCGTTACGTTCGCGCTTTACACTACGTCACACGATGCGCAGGGAAATCCTCAAGACGCAGCAGCGCCCTGACCTAAGAGAGACGCGGCGGCGGCGCAAAGCATTATGGGGAAGCTGTCACATATGACTCTGTTTGCTAGCCATGTGCCGTGTAACGTGCCTGGGGGTAATGCTGTCCTGTCAGCTAAAGAATAGTCCTGAACTGCTTTAGGAGAAAAGTAAAACCATGTTTAGGGAATAAGATGCTTTTCACAAAAGTACAGAAAAGTAACACTTTAATGAGGTGTTATTAACATTTTTCATGTATAAATGTATTTTTCTATTTGTGTTTCTGTTATTTCATTAAGTGGGAACATGTCCTCTCAAATGGGGTCTCCTCAGCTCTGTGTTTTGAGCTTAATAGGCCCTAATAAAATACTTGCCCATAAAGAGAGACTTGAGCTCCAAAGGCTAAAAGCTTCTGTCTCAAAAGAAATGTGTAGACAGCCTAAGAAAGTGTTAGACTGGGATTGTGATCAGCCATGTCGGCAGTGTAATATTCCCACTACTGTGTATGCTTTAAAGGAACACTCCAGCCTTTATACATTGCATTTCTGGCTAACTATATTAGACATTTGCACAGTCTATATATTTACCCAGTTTTAATTTTTATGCTGAACTGTTCCTTTAAAAGGTATCATGCTGGACCCTGCCAAAACTCATGTAATGTAAGTCACACTTTTTCATTTGATTGCAGGCTGGCACAAACTGGAATTCACTCCAATAGTTGATGCAGTTTTAAAAGAGAACCAAACCCTTAATAATAAAATCCCCTACCTCCTACCATACAAAGAACCCCTCCCCGCTCCCCCCCCAGCCTATATGTTACCCTTGGTAAATGCCCCTAACTCTTTACTTACCCCTCCTTGCAGATTCTGAGCATCAGAGTTCATGGGCGCTATCTTCTTATCTTGGGTAATCTTCACAAAGTAAGCGCTGTAGAGGTGCATGTGCAGTTGGAGCAGTCTTCTAGTTTTTGTCAACTGTGAAAGCCACCGAAATTGCTGGAGCACCGGAAGAAGAACTGAAGATTACTGAAGAGCCGGAAGATGGTAGCCATGAACTCCGATGCACTGAATTGCAAGGAGGGGTAAGAGTTAGGGGCATTTACCAAGGGTAACAACTAGGCTGGGGGGGAGCAGGTAGGTGGGTCTGTATAGGGTATGGAATTTTAATATAAAGGGTTTGGTTCTCATTTAAAAGTAATTTATTAAAGAGAAAAACAGGTTTGGAAAATTATTAGTAGGAAGATGTAACTTACTTTTCTATGTGCAATACAGGCTATGAATGTTTATAAGGGACAGGACAGGAAGTAATGTGCTTGGAAATCACAGCAACAGGTTGGTCTATAAAGAAGTCTATGAGCAGATCTGGACTATGATTCAAAATAGGCCCTGGTATTTCAAGTATACAAAATCTAAACAGCCCCCATGCTGGCCCAATAAATAGCTACTGTCTATGTCAACTCACAGCAGCCCTTCTTGCATTTGCCTAAATCTAAAGACAGCCAGTCCCAGATTGTCTATGAGATCTCTATTTGCTAAGAGGTGAATGAAGGGAGATAGATAGCTAAGATTATCCAGGGAATTTAAGGACCCAATGAATACTGGTGAGAAAAACCACTCATTGTCTATCATATATAGTACTCACAGAGTTTAGACAGCAAGACCATTGAATCAAACTGCAAAATCATGTGATAAAAATGATTTTGTACTATAAACTGTGCAAGTACTCTAGTATTTTTGAATTTGGATTTACAACCTTCTCTGGACAAAAGCAGAGCAACAGGTAAGCCCAAGGCATTATTTGGGACCAGTACTTTATATATCTGTTTTATATATAGTACCAGAATGTCTTCAGCTAGCAGCATCATACCAATATCATGGTCTACACACATCACGCTTCCCTGTTTTTTTTAGAATATCATTTCTTTAAAATGTAGAATCTTAAATCAGGGGGGGGGGCTTAGGTAATCAGTTGATCATTACATTTTCCTGCCTCCATCCCAGGTAGAGACTAAACCTTTGTAATTTTGAACCAGTTTTTATGAACAACAGTCCATGTGTGTTTGCAACACGCACAGTAAGACACATATTTGACTCATGATTCAGTTTGTGGTCCTGCAGGCTGATGCTTAGATCAGAGCAACTTGGCCATGTGACTGATTTATTTAAACTTCAGGGGGGGGGGCTACTAGCCATGAGGTGGGTTGAGCAACTCGCCTCAGGTGGCAGCAGCCCGCAGGTTACTAGGGGCATCAAAAAGACGCTCCTGGTAACTTAAAGAGTCAAAATTCTGATTTTTAAACCAGAATTTCAGCTCTTCTAGTTCAGAGAATGTAATTGTGCTCTCATCACTAGTAATGCAGCCCCCACCTTGAACCACTCTGCCGCTCAAAAAAGTGAGGGGGGCCGGCGTCTGAAAGGACACCTTAGTCACCTTAGCTCAAAACCCCATAAAGGCCCCTGTTGTACCGCAGCTATTCATTTTGTGTGCAGTATACCACAATTTAATCCTATATGCAAGCAGTCTGTTTCCATATATAGGCCAATTCTCTCATGACTGCTTGTTCATACAGGTGCAAAAAAACAGTAATGAGCCACTGGGCCATGTGATTCACAGAAAGTCCAACTAGATTGCAATACCTTCCATTCCAGGATCAGCTGAAGCCCTCCCTCCCAAACTGATAAGAAGCATGATCAGGCTTGACATTCTGTCCAGAACGACCAACTGCGTTCCAGCGTGTTTGCAAAATTGTCTGAAGAAACTTTATCTCACAGGTCTTAAAAAATACCATAAAATGGCTAATTAGCCTGACCTTGTAATTGCATGTGTCTCTAAGGATGAACTACTAAATCATTTCATAGTGGCTTCAAAGTGCCATTAAGATTGGAGTAAAATGCATGCTGGTAATGTGGATAGGCACAAGGAATGATATTACATATTTAAAGTAGAACTAAACCCTAAAAATTAATATGGTTAAAACTTTATATACTGAACTTATTGCACCAGCCTATAGTTTCAGCTTGTCAATAGCAGCAATGATCCAGGACTTCAAACTTGTCACAGTGGGTAACCATCTTGGAAAGTGTATGCGTCACACACATGCTCAGTGGGCTCTGAGCAGCTGTTTTGAAGCTAAGCTTAGGGCTCGTCATAAATTGTCAAGCAGAAAAGGAGGTTTGTCTGATGAATCTGGTGCTACAGGGCTGATTATTAAATTCTGATGCTAGTTGCACTGGTTTCTGTGCTGCCATGTAATTTTCTGTATTAATTACTAATCAGCCTTATATTGTGACATTTATTTTCTAGATGTACTGTATATTGTGAATCAGCCCCTGAGTTTGGTAAGGGACACCAGCACAGAGCATCTGCAGAGGCATCTTCAGAGGTACAGATCTTTTTTACTAAAGTGTTGTGGTTGCCTTGGGCTGGTACAGAAGCACAAAATATAATGTACAACATTTCAAGCTAAACTTTAGTTCTCCTTTAAGAAGAAAAAAGTTAGACCTGGAGCTACCAGCAGAGTCCTTGTTTTTCTGTTCAATGTCTGGGGATTGCAGTTACACGTGAAAAAACTGCTCAGCAGGGCAATCATGTCCGAATCAACTTTTCAGCAGCATAATGCAAGTTGATTTTAATGCAGAAATGAACGTTAATGGGCACATTTACTAAAGGTCGAAGTAAATTTTCGAACAAAATTCGAATTATTAAGTAATTTTGGGCTACTTCGACTATCGAATAACCCAAAATTTGATTCAAATTAAAAAATTTCAAATTTTGAAGTACTGTCTCTT
>CM044436.1:43630837-43647224 GCA_024363595.1 Xenopus borealis
AAAAGTTCATTTGAAGGTGAACCACCCCTTTAAGGTCCTCTCATTCATATTTCTGTCTCTTATTCAAATCAATACATGGTTGCTAAGGTAGCTTGGACCCTAGCTACCAGATTGCTTATAATGCAAATGGAAGAGATTCTGAAATAACAAAAAAATTAAAACCAATTGCAAATTGTCTAAGAATAACACTCTTAACGTCATACACGTCAAAATTAACTCAAGGTGAACACCCTCTTTAAAAGCTTCATTCTGGTATTCCTTTAAGCCCTTAATAATGCTTTGTATCTATAATATGTACAGTATGTATTCATTTACTGAAAGAGAGACAGCCTCATTAAAGGATTCACTAAAAACACTTATTTCTCTTTCAATTAGCCTTAAAGGTCCTCTAAAACTCTTATGTAATATACTGCTTACATCTTACACACAGACCTTCTACATTAACCTCACAATTCATAATAAAATTTCAACAGATTTTTTCTTTATTAAAATATCAACCTGCAGTTGATTTATATAGCAAGTTAAAATAGAGGGAACCCTCAAATGGAAAACCTTTTCTGTTGTAAAAAAAATATGTGACCTTACAATTCCTTTACAATAAAGTGAAATGGCCTAAAAAAATATTAGACTATTGGAGAGAAAAAAAAGTATGCATGCAACTACAACCCACAACTTGTAATGGATCGAACATTTACTGGTACAAGTATGGGAACTATTATCCAGAATGCTCGGGACCTGGAGCTTTCCGGATAATGGGTCTTTCCGTAATTTCGATCTTCAGACATTCAGTATAAACCAATTAGGCTGGTTTTGCTTCCAATAAGGATTAATTATATCTTAGTTGTGATCAAGTACAAGCTACAGTTTTATAATTATACAGAAAAAGGAAATCATTTTTAAAAATTTGGAGTATTTGATTATAATGGAGTCTATGGGAGACGGACTTTCTGGATAATAGGTTTCCGAGTAACGGACCCCATACCTGTATTTCATAAATAAAAGAGCTAAATACATTCAGGCTAATTGTAAGAAATATGATTTTATCAGCAAGGATCACACATGCCTATTTCTTTTATTTTGGCATATAATGACTATGGTCCACTTTATCATCACTGGTGCTAGGTGCTTTCATTCCATTTTTATATGATCTGATCTACATAGAGGATCGCCTCCCTGTTTCGAGTGATAGAGGCAGCTCCAGGGGTCCTTGTGGCCCCTAATGGAAAAAAAGCCTACTATAGTACAGACACATGCCATTTTCCTGAGAAAGACCGGTGTCTTGCAGGAGGAAAAGGCTTTCTGGATAGTGTCTTTCCGTGAATTGGTTATTCACAACTTAAGACTACTAGAAAATCATGTAAACATGAAATAAACCCAATAGGCTGGTTTTTCCTTCCAGTAAGGATTAATTATATCGTAGTTTGGATCAAGTACAAGGTACTGTTTTACTATAAATTGTTTTAAAATATTAATTTTTATAAATGTGGATTTATTTATTTATAATGGAGTCTATGGAGACAATATTTCCTTAATTCGGAACTTTCTGGATAACGGGTTTCCAGATAATGGATCCGATACTTGTACACTACTAGCACAGCAATTTATCTGTCTTGGAAATGATGGTTGTGAAGTCCATTAGATTAAACTGAACTCAACTTGGATTGATAGCTACATGCATTACAAATTAGGATGCAGTGAGAACAAGTGTACCTAAACTGTAATGCCCACACCAATCTACTGCTTAATGTGAGTTTTCCTCAAATCATAGGGCAATCGCTCAGGGGTTTTGTACAATGTTTTGCATGAAAACAACACTAAAGAAATGCATGAGTGGTGGCATTGCTGCCTTGCAGTTCTGAGGTCCTAGGTTTGATTCTGGGGCCCCAGTACAAATGTAGAAACTGTATTTTCCCTAGATTTACAATAAAAAAGGAGGGCAAAATACCTCAGATGAATGAGGTAGCGCAATGTCTTGTCTTCAATCTTCAGACCGTTCTCACGGACTGCTCCCTTGGTTTCGCATCTTACAGGAACAGAAAATGTTCTCTGCCGCAGGAATGTCTGGTGATTGGCTGGCATGTCTCTCAGGTCATATTTCACAACAAACATCTTCACCACAGTTTTGTTTGGATTAAATAAGGTCTGAGAAGAAAATAATTTTAAATATCAGGATAAAATCCCTCTAATTTAGCTTGTTGTGCCCTATGGCAAGGACAGAAATGGAAAAACATTTTAAAATGGTCTAGAGAAAATGTAACTTTCAGAGAAAACTTCCAGGACCAATAGTAAACGAGCAGAATCCAGTACATTTGATATAATTCTATTCTGATAATATCATATAATTCCTTTTCTATAAAAGCACAACTTTTAATGAAAGCTGGTTATACATTGCAGATTTAAGATAGCCATTGCCCCTTCAGCGTTGGCAGCATATCTGATCATCTCAATTAGGCAGGTATCAATTTAGCAGGTTAAAAAATCCTGCCAGGGCAAGGACGTTGATGCAGTGCTCATCCAACAGTCTGTATTAGCCTCCATTACAATCCAGTCGTTGGTCAGAGTACAAAATGATTGGATTGGCCTCCTGTGGCCCAGCACATAGGTGGCCACACCAGACAAAGATCTGCTATGGGTGACATCACCAGTGAGGTTTTGTCTCCAGTTAATAAATATGCTCGAAATGTCAATTTCACGCCACCCACCTTCTCTTGTCAGTGGTACATTCCTTTCTTTTTCTGCCCACATAGCCCATTATCATTTGTATTTGCTTGTGTTGTTACAAACATTAAGCACTGGATTGGGGAAAGTTACTATTATTTTTTTAAAGACCATATGTAGGTTTTATAGCAGCTACAAGTTTTCATGCTAAACAAAACAAGGGTATATATAGGTTTTGGAGACTTAAAGGAATTGCTCAGTATAAAAGTAAAAACTGGGTAAATAGATAGGCTGTGCAAAATAAAACATTTTTCAATAGTTAGTTCGGCAAAAATGTAATGTATAAAGACTGGACTAACCTAACAGAACAGAACACTACTTCTTGCTTTTCAGCTCTCTAGGCTTACACCGACTGGTTACCCTGGTGACCAGGCAGTAACCAATCAGTGACCTGAGGGAGGGCCACATTGGTCATAACTGTTGCTTTTGAGTCTGAGTTGAATGCTGAGGATCAATTGCAAACTCACATAATAGTTATGTCCCATGTGGCCCCCCTTCAAGTCGTTGACTAACTCAGATTTAGAGAGCTGAAAAGCAGGAAGTTGTGCTGTATTCTGTTATGTTAGACATCCAGTCTTTATAAATTACATTTTTGCCTTACTAAATATATTAGAAACATTTTTTATTTTGCACAGCCTATATATTTACCCAGTTTTTATTTTTACACTGAACTGTTCCTGTAACAGGAAAACAATTTACAGTTTTAATTTGTACACAGGAGAATTGCAATGTAAACTATGAACACTATTAAATAAAATGTTCTTTGTGCAGAATAACTTACTGTATGTTGAAAAGTGAAACTAAAGAGCAGTGTTAGTTTCCACTACAACCGGCCTCCTTGTTAATTCAACGTAACTGTAGAAGGTGTTATTTAAACCTATGTATGCCTATGTATGTCTGTAAGCCTAAAACACCATTAGTAAGGATGAATTAATCTAAGATTTAGCTGAATCCCTGCAGGATTCAGACAGATCTAAAAGCTTTGGAAAAACGAACAGCACAATTCCAACCAAAACCTATGGATTAATTGTATTCCGAACACTTCGAAAAAGTAGTAAAAATCTGCATGGATTCTTACATTAGAATTTTTTCTCTCGCTTGATCCCATTAACTTTAATCTAAGGTGGAGTATAATTTTAATGTCAATTTCAAGAGTAAAGCAACTTACATTAAAACTATTTTCACAGTTTTTCTTTTACCAGTTTTTTTACATAACAATTGTGTAAACATTTTGCACAAATTGACACAGTCCCCTAAATTTCAGTGAGTAGCTAGTCCCTATCAATACATAAATCTGTAATGCAGAAAGACGTGTACCCACCACTTGTATGGTTCCAGAAGGAGGTATGCGATAACCTCTCTTGCCAAGAGACTCCAGTGCTATATTACCCTAACAATGAGAAACAGATACATTTAAGGATCATTTATTGGCATTCAAAACATAATTATTAATACCATTAATAATATTAATCCTTGGGGAAGCAACTTTTTCTTTAATAGGGGCCGCTCAGGAGACAAGGCATTATCTGGGCTGGGATGTTAACTAGGTTTTGAAGTGTCATACATGCGACAGTTTGGTTTATTCTATCACGACTCCTGACCAACTGAACAGATATACCAGACTGGGTGCCATTTTTAACAGATTGTCCTTCTATCCAGTCAGTTGATACACCATGTCAGCTGGTGCAAGAGCAGATGGGGAAGCGAAGAGGAGTCGTAGCTCTTTTTGAGTTTCAACTGAAAAAAGAAAAATTGGGCTTGGTTTCAGCAAACACTAGAATGTGGTCAGTGTTGTGATTGGTCCATAGGCTGATTAGCTGGATATTGTAGAGGTTCACCCATGGCTACTATTAAATCACTGATTTGATAGAGTTTAGCCAGATTACTACAGTAGCATCAACAAATCCTATCACAGTGGAGACATGCCTTTTTTTTGCAAAATAAATAATGTATATATTGTGCTATTTAAATAAAGAAATGCATAAATATACATTCCATCATTTTTATCTACACAAACAGTGCTGTATTAATAACTTAATTTGTACTCTGCATATACCAGTTTAGTAAGTCCACAGAGACTTTGCATAATTCTGTACAGTTGAATACAAAGTTAGACAATGGGATAATTGATACACTAAGCAGGTGCAAATGGCTGACAAGCATGCTTATGGCACCTGTTGGCTTTACTAATTAGCTTACAGCCAACATCAGAATTACCAACTGAAGATTTTAGTTATATTATCTATAGTCATTTTCAGCGGACTGTGAGAGCCTTACCATGTATGGAGAGGGAGCATTGTCATCTGAAACACTATAGAAAGACACTTTAACAGGCAGGGTCGTGTGAGTAGGATAGAAGATTCCACTTGCCCCAACCTCTGCTGTAAAACCCTCAACTACACCCAGTGGCTCAAAGCGATAATTCAGAACAGATTCCTGGAAAGGACACCAAAATAAATCAATATTTATATGTCTTCTTTGAGCTAATAAAGAGACTCTGTGGCACACAATGTTGTAGGACAACTTATCAGTTAACAAAGAGCATTCCCCTGCATTGCAAGTTCTGTGTATCCATGTACTCAGTCTGTAATAGAAACAAACACCTGCAAGGACACACAGACTGCATTGTAAATATTTCTAAATATAAATAAATAGGTTATGTAAAATTCAAAAAGTGATACAGAGATGTGAATAAATGTAATCTTCCCTATATATATATATATATATACACACAAAAACATTGAGAACTTCATCAGAGTAAATACCTCAAAGTTTCCCAGTAGGCTGAGGCTCAGGGCAGGTGGTGCAGTGGAACTCAGCGGTTTGTTTGTTGCCTGTGTCTTTTCATGTGTGATCCTACTTACATGCGGTCTGTTAATGGGAAAGAGCAATGGTTTATTAAGTACTCTCAGTTTAGGAGGATAGAATAGACAGTCTGCATGCAATGGCACAATAGTTTGATTCAAAAGATCTGTAATTAATGGTAAACTTGGAAATTGAAACCTCACTTCTAAAAATTAATATTTAAAGGGGAACTATTACGAAAATGTTATATAAGCTCCAACATACTGAAATAAGAAACTTTCTAAATACAATCAATTAAATATTCTATACCCTTTCTGAAATAATTAGTTTGTGTTCACTATTCCTCTCTCAGCATCTGTTTCTCCTCATTCTGTCTTCATTCAGGTGTTGGGTGTCAGATGAATGATTAAGTATATCTTATAGGGAGCTTTTTTCTAAAAGATGTTATTAGAGCTCACTGAATTAACTGCAAAAGGCAGTTATTTTGTTTGTACTGGAATCAGTTATTTGAGTGAGCTCTAATTCATCTGCTAGGAAAGGTGCCCCCCCCCAATAAGATATATTGGATCATTCATCTAACACCTAACTGCTGCACGGAAACAGATGCAGAGAGAGGAATAGTGAAGATAAACTTGTTTATTTCAGAAACAATGCAGGATTTTTAATTGACTGTATTTAGAAAGTTTCTTACTTCAGTATAAGGAAGGTTATATTACATTTTCATTTTCGCAATAGTTCCCCTTTAATATAAACAATTTATCATCATTCACAAAATGATTTGAAGATCAGACAAAAGGGTAAGTATATGGTTTATACTTCTGCATAAAATACATTTTTCACTTAACTTTATACTTTTGAGGAGGTTGATATTGTAAATCACATACTAAAAGCCTCCGTTTGTAGATATGTGGAATGTATGCATGTGTTCAGTATTATTACTCTTAATATTAACATCTTTTTAAAACTCCAACATTTTTCCTAGCATTATACAATAAATGAAGTTTGTTAGAAGAACATAAATTTATGATTTCCTAACCATTTTTCAGAGAATATGAATGATAACACTTTTCTTTCACTCATGGTTAGTGGTTGGCTGAAGCAATTTATTGTCAGACAACTGTGTTTAATCTTTTTAGATCATAATCACTACACAAACTACCCAAGTGGCCCTGATCAAAAATGTACATACCCCAGTTCTTAATACCGTGTATTGCCCCCTTTAACATCAATGACAGCTTAAAGTCTTTTGTGGTAGTTGTGGATGAGGCTCTTTATCTTCTTAGATGGTAAAGCCCATTCTTCCTGGCAAACAGCCTACAGTTCCCATAAATTTTTGGGCTGTCTTGCATGAACTGCACGTTTGAGGTCTTCCCAGAGTGGTTCAATGATATTGAGGTCAGGAGACTGAGATGGCCCCTCCAGAACCTTCACTTTATTTTGCTGTAGCCAATGACAGGTCGACTTTGCCTTGTGTTTTGGATCATTGTCATGTTGGAATATCCAAGTACGTACCATGCGCAGCTTCAGGGCTGATGCAAATTTTCCCCAAGTATTTTTTATATTTCACCTGAAGTTATATGTGGGGGTTTTCCTTACATCCTGAACAATTGTTGTGAAATTTTAGTTTTATTTGGTTTGATTTCAACAGAACCCCTAATTTTGAACACTGCTGATTGACAGTCTCAATTCCTTTGATATTTTCACTTTCCTGGTTTATAGAGTTCAACTCTAGTGATTATGATTTACAAAGAGTAAACACCGTTGTTTGACAATAAATGGCTTCAGCCAACCACTAACCATGAGTGAAAGAAAAGTTTTTGTGTCATCATTCTTATTCTCTGAAAAATGGTTAAGAAATCGTAAACTCTGCCAGGGTAGGCCAAATATCCTCTTATGTATTGGGGTACACAGTTGTAGCTCATTTATACAGGAATCTTTGAACTGGCCCACCCTTGTAAAATATTGTATTAGAGTTCAATGTTTTGGTACCTTTCTCATCTTTGAGACTCTTATACAATGTATTATCAATAAGGAGGCAAAGATTTTCACAAGGGTATGCCATTTCGAAGAATTGTTTACAATCTTTAAAGATGTAACAATAGGGAAGGGCCCATTAAGGATATTTACAATCTGAATGCAATTTGAATTCTGGATATTGACATTTATAACATTATCTGTAACACTACCATTAGTAAATTTTAAACATTTGACAAGAAAATGCTGAAAAGCAAAGCTTAATATTTTCAGCTGTCAGTAGTGAATTGCATATTTCACATAGATAACAATGCTACCATTGTAAAGAGAACATTTCTCTGTTCTCTGAAAATGTTTTTTCACAGAACAACACAGTTAAACCATTTGGCAAACATCTAACAAAGAAATAAATACCTCTGTGTGGATAAATCTTTAAGTTTCAGTAATGAAGTGTCCAGATCAAAATACCCTGACTGTGTTTTTCTTTGTGGAACCTAAGCAAAATAACAAGATGCTTTTCATCTGGTAAAATCCTTGTACGAGTGAACATCTAGGATACATTGTGAATAAGTACATGGTTGTTTCAGAAACCAAATGTTAAAAAGTAAAATACACCCAGTTTAATATAGAAATGTGTGGAAACATATGGAGTATTTAAAGAGCACAACAAACAGAGCAATATGTGATGAAGTATTCTTTATATTATGCTTTAGCAAGGACACCCACATACAGTAGATGAGAAAATCTGCAGTACAACCATTTCAAGGGACAGCTTGCCAACCCACGTTCAGTTCTGTCAGCGAAAGTAGATCATTTTTGCTAGCTGATGCAATGAGGCTGCTGACTCATCCCCTTTCCTGCAGCAATACTGAAATCTAGGTGTGTTACCAGTCCAACATTACGCCATGTATCACTTCTGCTACTAGCAAAAGGCTACACAGAATTTAGCATATCAAACATATTAAAAACATTGGACTGCCAAACTTTTTCCATGGGGGGGGGGGCGGCAAAGATATCTTTATAAGCTAATGAAACAAATTAGCAACTGTTTTAATTAACGTTAGGGACAAAAATATATATCTATCAAACAACTATTTTTATTCTACTAATGAAATATCCAACTTACAGGACTTGAGAGTAGAGGTAATCCAGTGCGGGGGTGAAAGGCCTTGGTTGATATCCCATTTAGAGACCGAAAAGTCTGCTTTTTCCAAGTATTAGTGTGTCTTAGTTGTACTGATTTCTGCAAAAAGTCAGAAACAGCACGTTGTCTATTTTTACATAAAACGGTATTAAAGGAGAATTCAACTCTACATTAAAAAAACCCTACCCCTCAGCCTCATCAAGTCTCCCCCTCCCTCCTCCCCCTAGCCTAAATGATACCCCAATTCTCCTTTAACTGTTAGTCTGTTTCAATAATTTTTTTTACAATTTAAATTGTTTCAAATGCATTAAAATATAATAGAATACTATAGAACCAGCCATACACGGCCACATTTCGAGACGCATTTATCAAGGGTCAGATTGTTTTTTAAAACACCCATAAACTCTAAATTCACCAATCGATATTTATTGATAAAATCTTATTAGCTCGGACGAATTTGATCGACCCGAAAACTCAAATGTAATTTGATTCGAATTTGAAAAACTCAAATCAAATTTAAAAAAAAAAAAGAATCAAATGAGTTTTTTTCTCCAAAAAAACTCGAATGTCAGGAAGGCTGCTAACATCACCAAAATGATCCCTGGACCTCTCCCATTAACTTATACAGCAATTTGGCAGGTAGTCAAATTCAAGTTCTTAAAGGGCCAGAGTATGATAAATCTCACAATTTGAATTACAACTCAAATCGAGTTTGGATTACTCACAATTCGAATTTGAGTTTTGACCAAAAAAAAAAATTTGAAATTCGAATTTTCACTTAACACTGGTACAAGGGTTCTCTTCTTACAGACACAAGTCTATGAAATGGTTCTAAAAATACTTGATATTTTCATATATATGGACCTCCAGTTTTTGTTAGCCTGTAAAATACAAGCTGGAGGAACTATGGACATTCTGAAAGTTTATAAGTATTTTATTTGTGGGATAGAATTGTATACAAACTACACTGATTTCACTTCTGTAGCATGAAATAGTGAATAATGTACCCCAATACAATATATAAGATTATTAGAAGTCACAGAGGTGTTACATGAACATATTAAAGTACAACTCTGCAAGCCTTTTGCTTTATGCCTTTATAATGCTCATAACATTTCTTGTTTACTTCTAATATCAAGTATTTTGGGAGGTATAGCATTCCTATATTATTTACCAGAAACTGTACCATTGTTACATATGCAGTGAAAAATTTCAATAAAGATGAGTAAATTTGCATTAGATAAATTGCAGCCCTCTGAATGCTGTGCATCATTCTCTGCAGCACTACTGTGAAGAGGGAATTGTGTGAATACTAGCAATGTAAAAAGTCTATAATTGTATTAATTAAAAGAATACATATATCACAACCATCTATTTGGCCAATAACTCAAAATCTGCACATCAAACAAACATTTGCAAACTAAAGCTCCCTGCCTCCCTCCTTTCCTTCCACTACCAGCCTGTGAGGATATAGTAGAGCATCTGGGAGCTGCAGCAGCTGCATCACAAAGGGTTGCCAAACTTTGATGTTGGAAATCAAAGATTTTCTCGCATATTCTATACATCAGAGCCAGAAAGCAATAATGAACACCACACAGTTTACAGATATATCACAGGAAAACCATGAACTAAGTCAAACCTTACAATGAATTTAACCCAATAAATACCCAGTGCATTATTTAACAGTGGGCATTGGTAACACATCCATTCCCAGAGAAAATACATACTTGTTCTGTGTGCCTCTCGCATCTTCGTAAACAGTTCCCATTGCAATTCCTCTGCCCTTGTGTCCAGCAGTCACAATTTGATGGGTCCTCATTTTCGTCATGTGCACTTTTCAGTTTATTCTGGGGTTCTCTGTACTGGATATTATCTCTATCTTTGTTAATGCAATTTTCAATGCTAAGGAGCTGACTGCTGTGGTCAGATTTCCTGGTCTCTCTGCATGTAGTCTCTTGTGCTTGCCCATTCCCATCACCTACTTTTGTTGAGCAAATTTTGGAATTATCTTTCTGTTGTTTATGAGAAGATTCAGTGCAACTCTTATCCTCTGGAACAAGTTGTGTGTTGGTGCAAAGTCTGTAATTTGTATTGCTGGAGTTCAACATTTGATTACCAGTCCTGGCAGATATTTCATTCTTTTCACTCTGTGTAATGTCCCTTTTTTCTGGTACTTTCTGTAGATTTTCATTACTAGACTGTGAAAATGCTGACTGACCTGAAGATTGAAATGTGTTGCAGACATGTTCATTGGATTCAAAAAGGATAAGTTTCCGTCTGGCTTGTGGCTTTGGTGAGGTATGAAATTCAGGAATGGGTCGTGAGGAATTTATGGGTGTATCAGGTGCTTTTTTAGGGTTACCTTTTTGGTTATCTGTGGTTAAAGTCAAATCTAAAGTAGATGTACATGTGGGGGGGATATCTTTGTTTTTCTTTTGGAATTGATCATCTTCAGTTGAGTTCTTGAAAATCTTGGCATTAATGGAGCTTAATTCATGTGCTATAGAATGGCTGTTTATTTGTGAGGATGCTTGATCACACTGTAACAGATGCTGTGCAATCCTTGCTATGATCTCCTGACGTTCTTGAATTAAAGAGCCTATCAAAGGATTGGTCTCACCTGTTTGGCTATCTTGGGGGCTGCATGGCACACCGACCAAAGAGAATGATTTAAAATTTCTAACAGATGGTTCTTGTGGTGCATCCTTATAGTTACCAGATATGCTGAAACACTGAACTTTTGATGGTGTTGTTCCTACATTGTATCTGTTATCAACAGTAGAAAGCAGCTTGGAGTTTCTAACAGGCAGAGTAGGAGCCATGCTAACATTTGTCCTTGCATGCATTAAGTCTTCAGGCCCAGCACTCCATGCCTGCTTGGTGAATGCATGCTGAGAAACAGGAGCAATATACGGACCATTATCCTGGGAACTGAGTGGCAGAGTAACACGGTGCTCACGTGGTATGATTTTCTTTTCATAAAAGCCAAGATTGCTGTGAATGCTGCAGTTCAAAACTGGATAACTGCATTGTCTTGGTAAAGACTGCACGCTAACTTTCAAGGCCACATTGTGCGATACGTTGGGTACAGGGAACACATGTTCAGTTGGAGAATGTGAAAAATTTAATTTGAGTTCTCCATCAGCTGCAGTCACACTGTAAAAAGAGAATTGACAAAAATACATTTTAACAAAGGTTAATCTTTAATATAGAAGGTTTTCTAAGATGCAAATGGTGCATTACAGGAAATGCGTTTAAATATGAGGGCTCGTTTACTGATCCAGTTGTGTACCAGGACAGAAACTGATTTTGAAAATTAGGCACACTAATGCTCCCTTCCTAATCTTTGCCCTTAATCCAACCCATCTTCTCTCCACAAAAAAAAAATCTTCAAAGGTTAAAATAATAATTCTAGCTTCTTAAAAAACCCAGGAATAATATGCAACTATGGTCATACATTAAAAAAACATATAATACACATGCTTAGACCAGAGTTACCACTTACCGATAGAGAATGTTGCGTGGCACAGCTCCATGGGACACACTAAGCCAGGCGCTCAGCTGAGAGAAGAAAACAAAGGAACGGATGGCCAACAGTAAAGTCTTTTCTTCTATGAACCGATCTCCGCTTCTAAAAAGTGTATCAACAAGAAAAAAAATCATATTGTAAGGCAGTAAAACACACACCAGACTGACTTTTAACCTTGTCTTTAACATAATTTAGTTTGCAGCGCTCATCCAGGTTTCTTGGTCTTGCCTATTGTACTTTGATAAAAAGACATAGTAAAATCAATTGGCTGGCCAGCTAGAAGCTTGCAGGGCAGATGAAACCATTGAATGTGCACTTAAGCAACTATAAAAAAATATTCGTTTTCATTTCACAGCAACTATTTTAACGACGAAGACTGCTGCATTTATGGGGTGATATGGGCGACATTTGATCCTCACGCTCACTCCCCCTGGGGGTAAGTAAATATGGTGTTTCTCCCTGCTGTTGGGAGAATGTTTTGTGATTAAGGGCTGGGGCAGACAGGGAGATTCTGTCGCCTGGCAATTAATCGCAGGAGACAATCTCCCCGAACTGCCTTCTCCCTGTCCGCCGCTTGTTTAAATGAAAAAGCGCCAGCGCTGTGCACACACGGCGTGGCAATTTCCGGAATCGCCCAAAGTTTCCTCACGGAGTAACTTAAGGCGATTCCGGAAATCGCCGCGCCGCGTATGTATCAGCGCTGGCACTTTTTCATTTAAACAAGCGGCGGACAGGGAGAAGGCAGTTCGGGGAGATTGTCGCCTGCGATTAATCGCCAGGCGACAGAATCTCCCTATCTGCCCCAGCCCTAAATAAGCATTTATGTATGGACACAAGCACAAAAGCACTTTGACACAGATGATGCACCTTTTATTAATATGCATTTTTCCATGATAGCGTATTGGATCTTACTACATATAATATGCACTTATATGATAAGTAAGCCTATGTATTGATACTAACAGGATTATGCCGTATGACATATACTGATGACATCAGCTGTTGCACATTGGCACTAATTACGTCTTTAAATTTGCTTCACTGTTGTGTAGAATTCACTCTCCTGAAGACGGGAAGTTAAGGAGCCGAAACGTTGAGAATAAAACTTCACTTTTATATTTTAAAACGAAGTCCTTGGAGTGCGGCTTGTTTGTTCACTGCATACTAAATGTGTTGACCAGCACCTAGGCAGCTGTGGATTGTTAAACGTCGGATTTAAATATGTGTGTTGAATAAAATAATGCACTTATTCACCTGAACAAGTGAGTGCTGATCCTTTGCTATATTATCTACTCATGACTTGATCGTGCACCACCTATAACAAGACTGATTGGAGTGCTGGTACTGTGGGAATTTATTAATTATTAATTTATTGGAGCTCCCTATAGATGTATTCTGGTTCCTGTCTGTGTTTCAAATGAGTGGTGGGCATGTCCTAACGGTCCCTGCCAGGGGGACAGCCAATCACAGCCATGCAGTCACATAAGCGCAGACAGGCTTCAGTTCCCTATCAGGTCCTGCTAGCTGCTTGTTCCTGTCCTACAGTGCAGTGAGCTTAGAGCATATATATATATATATATATATATTTTTATATTATTCATTTATAGTTACATGTTTTTAGTAGCCCTAAGGTGTAGTGCTCCAAATTCCAGGGCACCATTTTACATGTAAGCATACATATATTTATTATATACATGTTTATGCTGGGATACATATAAATGAGCTCCTGCAATCTACACACAATTTACTTTTAAGATGTAAACATACTGTCTGGGCACAGGCTCCAAAGTCCACCTCTCCAGCAGCAGGGCATCTTGTTTCAGTGCAGGATCATCTAAATCATTCCGGTCTGTGTTTGCTCCTTCATCACTATAGCAACAATCTGGTAACAGCATCACTTCAACCATGATGGGAATGTTATTTTTCCAGAGAAAGGCAACCTCAGACCTAGTTTTTCTAGCTTCCTGGCACTAAAAGACACAAAAAAAAATACTTATCACATGACTTCTGAGGCAGATAGATCAATATAGTACTGTATACATCAGGGGTGTCCAACCTGCGGCCCAGGATAAATATGAATGCGGCCCAGCTTAGTTCCCGAGGAAACATTATGCTGCAAAGGATATAGGAGTAGGCAGGCGGGGGGACTCTGCCCATTGCCCATTTAGTAGTAGTAATAATGTCTATTTAATATACAGGTGTCCCATATTCCAGTGTATAGCTCTATCTGGTTATCAAACTAGTATTGAACACTATGGGGCCTATACAGAAAAACATCACTGATGATATTGCCCCTGGTAACCAGTCAATTAGATTCAGTCACCTTCAAGTTAGAAGACAAAATCAAAGATCTGTGCAACATTATGGGTATATTACAAAGCATGATAAATAGGCCCCTTAGTGTTCTAGAGATCTAACCTTGTACTATGACCCATGTCTTCTAAGCAGATCTATGAAATTGGCAGTAAAATGTACAAAGTAGAAAACAAAGCATGACCATCTGCGAATATGAAAATTGTTGAGTAGACTGCTGTGAATTTAACAGGTCTGCAGGTTACGATGATCCAATTCTTAAACCATGCTCTACCTTCTCAACAACCTAGTATGCTGGCATGTTTAAATGCAATGAGCTCAGTGCAGCAGCATAACTGTTGAAGCAGTTGAACAGTCCAATACAAGCTGAAAATTAAAGCAAAACTTGAACTGCTTAATATAGGCTCCTGCAATGGTCACTATGTAGGCCCAAAAATATTAAACTAGAAAGCAGTGTTTTATAAGATGTTCTTATATAAAATAGCATAAGAGGCATTATAATAGAGCTTTACTGCTAGCAGTAATAGTTTATAGGTAAGGGCGTTTTCATCCAAAGATAACAGTATTACCATTGCTCATTTATATACCTGGCCCAAAGAACAATACATTGAAGGCCATCACATTTTTTTTTTTATGTCACAGTAACAAACTCCTCAGCTGATGGTGAAAAACATGTTTTTTTGTTCCTGTTAAATGTGTGATAATACACAGCCACTTAGGTTCTGGAAAATATAATTATATGACTATAATGTATATGGTATAAAGAACAGGAGGACTCCAATTTAAAAGAATGAAATAAAAACATAAATACAACTGGTAAATAAGGTTTCTATGGATGCACAGAAAAACTCAGTTGTGTCTGTAGCATATGGTACACTTACCTGTGCCAATTTATCACTGCATTCATGCTTATTGGGTGAAGGCTGGCTTGATTGTGCTGGAGGGCAATGGGGGCCTTCTGTTCTGCCTTTCACTGAATGTTCTGGCGTTCGTCCTTCTGTAATCAGCAAAGCTAGGTATACCAGGAAATCCTCTGCTTCATATTCAAAAAACTCATCCAGGGAATCTGAAACAAAGGAATGGAAAGACTTTTTAAGTTGCTGCATCGGGTACCAGAACACTGCAGTTTAGTGAGGATACAAATTGTTCCAGGACAGTCTTTGTATTCTTTCCTGGAACACTAAGGATTTAACCCTCTGCAGCCTGAAAACACTCCCACCTTTGCAATGGGGTTGTTTTTAAAGTAAAATTACCCAACACTTTGCTCAGTACAGATGGAAGTTTAGTGAAATTAACGCACAAGAAAAATATACCACAACTAATGTATTTCATCTACAAAAGTAAAAGAATTGTGTACACACTGCATTTGTATAAAGGTGGGATTTATTGCTGTTAGCAGAAGATCAGCATTTAGTGGTCATTATTAAATGATCAATGCTCTTCTAACACTAATGGTATTAGGTAGAATCGCTAATTTTAAGCAACTTTATTATTTATTGTTTTGGAGTCATTTGCCTTTTTCTTCTGACTCTTTCCAGCTTTCAAATGGGGGTCACTGATCCTATCTAAAAACAAATGCCCTGTAAAGGTACAAATGTATTGTTAATACTAATTTTTAGTTACTTATCCTTCTATTCAGGGCCTCTCCTATTCATAGCCCAGTTTTTATTTAAATCAATGCATGGTTGCTAGGTTAACTTGAACCCGAGCAACCAGAATGCTAAAATTGCAAACTAGGGAGCTGCTGAATAAAAAGCTAAATAACTCAAAAATCAAATATGAAAAATCTAAATCTAAAATTCTAAATGAAAGCCAATTGCAAATTGAACTAACAAAGAGAATCTAAAAGAGCATCTTTGTTCCTCTGGAATAATGAATTATATGTCTAATGTGCTAAATGGGTG
>CM044436.1:43653769-43695152 GCA_024363595.1 Xenopus borealis
TGGGGGGCTGTTTAGAGCAAATTTACAGAAAGAAAAACATTTACTTTTCCTTTAATCAGTCTGTTAAGAGTTCGAGCTATAATATTTCTGGTCAGGTGATCTAGGCAGCACCAAAACCATCACTAAATCGTGGTTCAAGGATAAAAGGGCAATATTTACTCAAATATATATTCCAGTTTGGTAAGATTCTTTAATATGCCACTTAATTTGATATAAATAATCTGTTGCCTAAATATTCATTTGGTATAATTTTCCTTTAATCAGTCACAGGTGCACATGGAGATACAAGAGGCCCATCTAGCCTTTTCAGTTATTCATATCTTATTTTATATTTATTTTTATCATTGCTGTTGGACCTGGGTTCGGTTGGGACGGGTGCCCAGTTGGTACCTGCTAGGAGTAAGCTGTGGATCACTTACTTTCTTTTGTCTGGCTGCCTAATCCTCTCCCAAGATGTACCAGCTGTGCATCTGTCCCAACCAGACTGAGCAGTGCAGATAAAAGTAAATTTTTTAAACAAAGGAAAATAATGATTGAAAAAGCTTAAGTGGACCCTTATCACTCTGGGCCCCCAGGCTATAACCTAGGATAGCCTATTTATTGATCAATCCCTGGCCATGGCCATCTGGGGGAGCTGGTTTCTGCCAACTAGATTCAGGTTTCAAGGTGACTGGTCAAACCACGCAAGCTTACCTGCTAGATTGTGGTTTCTTTCCTCACCCTTGCTTACAAAAGGTTGGACAACTCAAGGTGTTTAGTCGACCTTAGAAACTGCCTATTATTGTCTAAAAATAGCTAGGTTTATTGAAACTGGTTTTATTATGCAACTAAAACACGATAAGGGAGTGGTGAATTAACATTCTATTACTGTACTGGATCATATCAAGTGTTTGAATGAATGCTCCACTGGTTTTGTCACTCCACGGAAAAAGACATGTGAAAACTGAAATAAACGAACATATGTATGTTCCAGAAGGCCAGTATACCCCTAGCTGTTAAGCTAATTACTTTTCATTACAGGTTGTTTCTCCAATGATTTTTAATCATTTCATTTAACCAATAATTGATAGATTAATTGAAGCATTGGTTTCTGGGATGCTGCTGAGAAATGTTTTATTGTTCTGCAACTTTAGGGCTTGTCCAGACGAGAAGATTCGTCGCCTGGCGACTATCTCCCGAACTGCTTCCAGCTGCTTCAATGACGAATCGCCTGCGCCTATTCACACGTGGCGCTGCGTTTTCTGAAGTCGCTCAAAGTTGCCTTCTTAGGCAATTTCAGTAAACGCAATGCCGCGTGTGAATAGGCACAGGCGATTCTTCATTGAAGCAGATGGAAGCAGTTCGGGAGATAGTCGCCAGGCGATTAGTGGGCAGGCGATGAATCTCCCTGAATCTTCTTGTCTGGTCTAGCCCTTAGAATAGCTTAGCCCAGTATAGGCTGAACTAAAGTACATTTATTAAAGGACACCTACAGAAACAATTGTTCCTGAAGTTCAATACATTTTTTGTGAATGCATACTCCCCTTTAAATGCTTTGTATGGAGAAAGTAATTTTAGTTTATGGAGTGAATTGTAAGCATAACGTGTCCCTGAATGACTGCTTCATAAAGAAAATAGATTAATCTGTATCCTAACACTGTTGTAATGTCAGTCAGCAAACTGACTTCCTGCACTGCAACTGACGTCATAGTAAACTGATTGACCTGCAGCCACAAAAGAAAATTTAGAAACCTGGCAGGGGACGAGGAAGTCACATAAAAAACAAATCCCTACACAAAACCCCTGTTTCATGCCAGTTACACAAGAAACCAAGCAGATCTGCTTTTAATCAGATTTTACACAGTTTAGCAGTTGTGGGATTTGTTAAGAAAAGCACATCCAGTACTGTACAGTAAACAAAGGAATAGACAGACAGAAGAAGTAATGATTCACGGATATATAAAGGCTGGAGGTATATGCCATTTTTGTCAGACCTATGTTATATCCGCAGGTTGAAAGGAAGTAAATAAATTCAGCATTAGCTATACTGAGGGGGGAGGGATTTTACTTAGTGGAAAGTTCTAAATGTAACTAGGGGAGATAAGCAAATAGTTATTTTACTTTAAATTTGTAGGAGGTGATTAAAGGAACAGTTAAGTGTACAAATATAAACCGGGTAAATAAATAAATAAGAAATGTAATGTAAAGGCTGGAGTGACCAGATGTCTGACCCAATAGCCAAAACCCAACTTCCTGCTTCTCAGTTCTCTAAAACTGGCCATTGTTCAAATCATCGGACTTCCCCATCTCCCGACCTGCCACTAACTTTCAGATCAAATAAAGTAGTAAAAGCACAGGTCAAAAGCACAGGTCAGCCGAAGTTCTGCCCCCAACAGGGGATTGTACAACAGTTGTACAATAAAAACATTCTCAGTGACATTCTCCCAATGAAAATCGTAGGATCTGCAATACACACAAAGAATTCATCGCCAGCCGACAGAAGATAAAGGTCAGGACGCTCCACACACGACCCAAAAATCATATGAATCCTTAATTAGTACGATTGGATCCGTCTATGGCCAGCATTACTCTGAGTCAGTCAGCGACTTGAAGGGGGGCCACATGGGACATAACTGTTCAGTGAGTTTGCATTTGATCCTCAGCATTCAGCTCAGATTCAAAAGTAACAGTTATAACCCATGTGCCTCCCCCCCTCAAGTCACTAATTGGTTACTGTCTGGTAACCAATCAGTGGAAACCAAGAGAGCTGCAAAGCAGGAAGTAGTGTTCTGTTTTATTATGTTAGACATCCAGTCACTCCAGCCTTTATACATTATATTTTGGCCAGCTAACTATATTAGAAACAATGTTATTTTTCACATAATATATTTACCTAGTTTTTTATGTTTACCCTGAACAATTCCTGGCTCCAACTGCTGACCATACACTCAGGTTGGGTGGGATCCACCAGCAATCTGCAGATTCTGGCAACTGTCAGACAGACTGCTGTAAGATGCCATATAAACAGTCACTATATATAGAACCAGTGGGGGGCTGTTGGGGCTATTTTGTACTTGAAATGTCAGTGCCTATTATTAATCTCAGTCTGGATCATACAACAAATGACACCATAATTTTGAAGTGCTGCAACTTTTGGCTAACGGGTTGCCACCATTCATCAGTGGGGTTCAGCATCTGACAAACAGATTTGTCACAGTGTGATGGATTGCAAATGTACACATTGTCATTTTACTTCTACTTCTAGAAAACAGCTGCAGAATAGCTTAGATCATAAAAAAATACATCTAATACACATGTGAACACAATCTGAAGGCACAGTTTAATCTTTCCTGGTGACATGCATAATGCGTAAATTGCCATACTGTTTGTCTAAGCTGAACCTTTCCACATAGGCAATTGCAGCACTGTTGATTTGCAAAAACAGATGGGGCACCTACTATGGCCGTCCAAGTGGAATGTCAGAGGAAGTGTTTCGCTATTCCTACCTAAGTAAACTAGAAATTGAAGGATTGTTCCGTAAAATGTGTTCTTTATTCTTTATTGTAAAGTTAAGCTAAACACGGGGCACAAGTTACAGCCAAAATTCTGCAACCACAGACTGCATCACACCATGCATTTTACTAAACTTTCACATTAAATTGGGAGGTCTGATTATCCTTAAAATAGATCATAATTATTAGGTCAAGAAGTTTATATGTTCTGTTTAAATTACCAAGAATATTTATAGACCTGCCCTATTTATATCCTTTTCTAAATAAGTTCCACAGAAACTCAACTGCTTGCTGCAAAAAGGTAGTATTGAAAGTGGGCGTATTCACTCTAATCCTAGATCACCCTTTTCTTAGGATAACAAAGTTTCGTATAAAATGGAAATACTATTATTCACTGGGTGGTGATTATTACCCTGCTGCCCAGGCCACACACAAGCTATTAAATATGTACTTGCCAAATGGTTAAATCTTCCCGGTACAAACAGGATTCACAAAATAGACCAGTTTCCATGAAGCCTCAATTAAAATGTTCTCCTCTTTTACTTCTGCAAGAAAATGTAAACCATATGACCTGTTTTTATTGGTGTGATTTTGGTTGAAAAAAAAAAAAAAGCAGGCCCAGATACTGCTGTGCACAAATATGGTCTGCCAAACAAAGTCCTCTTTATTGCTTCAGGCAGGGATTGACGACCTGTTAACGCACACCCTCAAGTAATTAACTACAACTCCCAGCATCTCCCAACAGCAAAAGCCTATTTGGGTAATACTGGAAGAGCAAAATAGCAGACTTAATAAAAGGTCTCACCAAAGAGGTTTTTGCTACTTAATGATCATTTTCATTTTTAATGCCCTAACAAGTATGTCAAGGTAAATATAAGCAGATAGGTTATTTATGGATTGTGGGAGTCTAGTGTTGATATGTGAGCTAGACTCTACCCTGACACTCAAGAGAAGTTTGCTTTTGTACAGATCAGCTGCTACTCAGAACTCCATAACCTGCCAACTCAGCTACCCATTTGCTTAACCCTTAGGTGTTGGCTGCTGTGTATATGAGCAGTAACCCGATACTGGAGAAAAATAAACACTGTTCTGTCCCTAGCCAGCTGGATCTCTTTGTTACACAACAGTTCCAGAAAAATAAAATAAACAGATGAGGATTTATTGAAACAAAATAAATAAATGTATATGCCCTTGTAAACAAAATCTGTTGATTACCTTTGTAACAAACCTACCTTTACAAACTCTGACTGCCCTTCTATTAAATTCATCATACACTGTGGTTTGATGCTGCAACTAAATGCACAATCTCTTCTCACATCAATTCACATGACGTGTACAAAGTTAATCACTACAAATTTGGCACAACTAAAATACCAGCAGCAACAAAAGCCTGGAGTGACATTACCTTTTGTTTCTTGGGATGCATGTAAGGGAATGCTGCTCACTGCATTACATTCTAAACCTTATATCCACCAATGGGTTAAAAACAGCAAAGCAAATTAGCTGGCTAAGCAATAGGGCAAGTGGGAACAGTCTGAGCATGATGGAGGATGTCTCTTTTCAGTGTTCTCTACGGTGTACAAAAAAAACACTGCATTGTTTACAAACACAGGAAACAGTTTAGCAATTGTAAGCAGTTACCCTACAAAGTGTGGTCTACAAAACAAACAGTAATAATTATCGTCTAGTGCCCTGTGTATTGGTTTTTACAGAGTAAGCCACTGTTATTTTATGGTTCACATTGTTGGGGTGTCCACCACAAAGTCAGTGACACCTAGAAACCTGTACATGAAAAAGACCATCTGTGACATAATTTGGGTGAGTACAGTGTTTCAACATTAATTGTCTTTGGGCCCTTACACACGGGCATTCTAACTTGCGTTCCGTTTTGCTGCGTTCAGCCGCAGGGGAGCGCAGGTAGACGCACTCAATTATTTTCAATGGGGCTGTACTCATGCAAACGCATGTAGGCGCCAAACGCAGGAAAAATGCAGCATGTTCCGTCTGAACCTGCGTTCGGGGCCTACATGCGTTCGTGTGAGTACAGCCCCATTGAAAATAATTGAGTGAGTCTATACCTGCGCTCCCCTGCGGCTGAACGCAGCAAAAAGGAACACAGGTAAAAACGCTTGTGTGTAAGAGCCCTTTGTGTGATATAATTGATCCCTCTGGACCACAGAGCTGACATTGAGAACGCATTAAACAATGCAGGACAACATACAACAGGTAGGTCATAAATTGTATAGAGGGCAAGACAGGTTCTATAATTCCAAGTCATAAAGGGACACATCACTCAGTGGAAAAACAGATGTAGTGCTGCAGCTAGGGGGCAACCTATTTTACCCTTTTGAGGGCAATCATACTTTAACATTCATGTGCCCATTCTTCAGCAATAGATCACCTCCTAGATCACCAGATAACCAATAACCAATAGTAGGCTCTGTGTATCAAATTACTTTTCACCTTCTTTTCAGAAAGTCGGGCTTTTCTTGGCAAGTGCAGCTAAATATTTCTTTCACAGCCTTAAAAATAATACACAAAATATGACACCAACTTAAATATATAAGCAATATCTATTAGATTAGGTTGGTATATTTCTTAACAGGGTCAGTTTAAAACAATCAGTCTGTCAGCCAAAACTGTAAATGAGAGCAAATTAAAATATATAAGAATCCTGACTACTGTTGGGTAAATATTAGCTAAAAGCCTTTTAAATAGGCCTATGCCCAAGAATGTTGGCACAATGTTAATTAAGAACATGTCAGACATTCAGTTCAGTTATACGTGTTTTTTTTTAATAATTAGAAATCTCTGTTGAGGCTAAATTTTAATCTTCCTACCTTATGGTATGTTGCACTTTCAGCCCCCCAGTTCTGTTAAATCACAACCTCCTGCCTCCCTCAATCATGTCAGGGCATGTTGGAAGTTGTAGTCCAAGAGTAGCAGGAGGGCCTCGTGTAGTTGCAGCACAACTCTCTATTTGGACCCATATGTTGATACTGACAGATGGCACCACCAACGCTTGTTTATTGCTAAATAAATCCACTTTATCTAACAGATAGCAGTAACTTATCATGCAGAGAGGTTTCATGGATAAGGAGAGATCAGATGATGTGGGAGATGGGTGAGGGCTGCGCTGATGTGCCACACAGTAAAGAGGGTCTGATGTTAGTCGAATGTACAATGTTACAAGCACAGCTATTGTTTACCTCGGTCTGGCTTCATCTTCTCTGGCAGGAAGCTCTCACAAACAAGTCTGCTGCAATCACGATCCTTCCTTACTGGGAAATGACTTCTCTTATGAGACCCCCTCCAAGGAAGGGAAGCGAGTGGGGTGTTTGCACATCGGCTGGGAGAGCTCAGTCCCTACACACAGCACTTGCAGCACCTGGTCCCACACACCAACAACCTGTCTTCCCCTGACAGGCTCTACACTGACTGGCGAGAGATCAGCACTAACCATAACCACACACACACTGACACACCAAAGGGTGAGTCACCCGAGCACAGACAATATGGGCTCCCCAATAATGGGCCCAGCAGCAGCAGCAGCAGGTAGCCACGTCTAGTCAGTGCCGAGAGAAGGCGGACCTTGCCATGCACACAAACAGCTGATCCACCATCCTCCTCCCCCCGCTGGCACTTAGATTATCTCCAGCTGACACATTGTCACCACCTCGGTTAATGAATAAGCGATCAGCAAGGTCGCAGCGGCTAGGACCAATACGATGGGAGGCTCGATGCTCAGCACCAGTCCCGTAACTTGATTAGCTGTGACCACACATCCTGACCCCCTCCCCAAAACAATCAGTAACCTAGCTAAAGCACCTCCTAACCAGCCATTCTTCCTTACTCTATGTAGGCTTCAAAGGTTTCTCACGCCACCCTTCCGCTGTGTGTAAGTGACTCTCCGCCACCCAACACCTTCCCCTGCTCGAGCAGCACACAAACCATTTCCCCTTGTGCACTGGAGTCATAAAGCTCCTGGGGCTCCCACTCGACCTCCTCCCCCGTCGGCCTGTCTTCATAGGGCCGCCCCGCAGATCATGAGAGCCGGCTTTGCTGCTAGGACATTGAAGGAATACACACTGGGTCCCCTAACAAAATTGTCTAAGGGCTATCCCTGTCCCGCTGCCATCAAGCTCTATCTGTCACCTAAACAACCCACTGCTCCTCCTCCTGCTGCTTTCTGCCTCAATGCTGTCAAAACACTGTCTGTATTGCAGGACGGCTGGTCACGTGTCCCAACAACAGCCAATGCACTGCCGTCACTTCCTTTGACACTTGAGACACAACTGAGCCCCTTGTTGCCTTGGTAACCAGACCGTGAGAACTCGCAGGTGTTAGGCCAGTGTAGATAGTATATAGGGAGATAAATATCTGGAGACATTTCTGGAGATGTTGCCTATAGCAACCAATCAGATCTTTGCTTTTGTTTTCTAACTTATGTGTGGCTATATAAATCTAATTGCAGATCTCCAGAAATCTCTACAGATATTTATCTCCAATGTTAGTAAACATGCCCCTAGGCACGCTGTTCTGTGCCGCTGAGTCGCTTCAGGTTTTTGGCATATCGCAGTGACTGGCCGTGTGTGTAGGCGGGTTTTATTAGATAATTTTTTAAAGAAAACTGTTTGCAGTGGTTCTGTTCAATAATGCAGAGACTTTACAGGTCCAATCAGAGCTGCTGTTTAAATAACCCCTTAACAAAAACCAAAAAACTTTTGAATGTGTCTGGTGGTGGCTTGTATAGTGAGATCAATAATATATCAGAAATCAGTGTCCACCTCCCACAGGTGCACCCTGTTATTTCAAAAATTGCCAGGTAATTTTTCTGTCCCTGCGCCTCACCACAATTCCCTTGGGGTGCCTAATATAAGCTCTAAGCAACTTATTAACCTTCTGTCTGCTCCTATCCATGGCTGCCTGGTCCCTCGCCCTTCTCAATACCAACCTGCCCACCATTTTGTTACCACACGATAACCACCCCCCAAAATGTTGCCTTATTTTGTCCACATCCTGCTTCATGGGTGGCTCTTACCAGTTCTCTCTGCCCTATGATCCAATTTCATTACCACCAGCATGGGTCTCAATAATGTCCGGAGGAGACTCTGTGTTCCCCAACTGCATTGTCTAGTACCCACGGCCACAGGGACCCCCGTACACCAAACCATTTATTGGCCTTCAGGAAAGCCCGGCTGTGCCCCGATCTGTTGAACTGCAGCTCTCTGTTCGGTCCAGTGCAGTGGATGTAAGAGTGGCCCACCAACCATGCCACTCGACCTTAAGAAAAACAAAGTGAACAACAACTTTATAGGAAACAAAAATCGTTAATCCTCTAGAGCTGACCCTTCGTCCCCCAGTTACAATGAGGACATGCAAATGTAACTCCTGAACTGCCGGGATTCCCAGCGCTTCGGTGGCTGCCCCATCCAAAACAAATGTGTCTGTAATGCTTTGGTTGCAAACCTAGCTCCCTCAGTCCCCACATAAAAACTCTCAAGAACTGATATCTGGACAATGGTGTCTCATCCTCATGGATTAATAGAAGGCCTATTCTGTCACGACATAATGCCAAGAAGCTCTGTATACACCCCTTAGGGCAAACCATTCCCCCATCATAAGCTCCCAGTTCTATCCGCTGACCCCTGCCCGATGTATCAGTTTTAGACCATCGTAGCCATATTTGTACTCCTGATTCACCTATAATGATATCCCTAACACCTAGGCCCCCCCAGTCTCACTTTGCTTTGGATCACCGGCTCCCCCACCAGAAAGCCCCAGAAAGTGCTAATGCGAAGGCTGCCTGAAACAGCAGCACCTCGTAATTTGAACTGCAAATCTTTCTTAACTTCAGTTGGATCCTTTACCCCCGTCCCTTTCCTTAATCATATGAGGGCCTGTCTAACTTTGATTTTAAAAAGAAATGCCAATGCTGCCATTGTTGATGCTTGCTACCAGGGTCTTTTAAGGCCTTGGTGGGCCCTGGGCAAAGAGCCAACTAGTGGGCCCCCACACCCCTGGTTCCACCCAACCACTCCGCCAGCTGTTCCCACTTTGCCCAAACCTTCTGATAGGCTACCCATGTAGATTCCAACACTGAGGACCTCACCAACCCTCTCCAGGCCAGAGTCGCCTTAAGCCCACTGGCATAGGGGTCCCCTTCTGATCTGCCCTGTCACCTCCTGCCTAAAACACTCCCACTGACTGCATCAGCTATGACATTCAATTTGCGTGGTACATGCACCTCTTTAAAACTCAAATGTATCTGTAGACATTTCAGCACCAAGGCTCTCAAAAGTCTCACCACCTCTGGAGAGGAGGCTGACTTCCGACCAACCGCCTATACCACCCCAGGCTATCTGTCTGGAAAACAACTTGTGGGAACTCTGTTCCCCACAAGTATACTGCCACCGATATCAGAAACAATTCCAGGATGCACAGACTCCTCACCAGGCCTTTCTGTACCCATTCGGTATGCCACTTCTCCACACACCAGTGTCCTCTTAAACAAGCCCCAAAACCTCCACCTTCTGATGCATCAGTGATGATTGTATTTCTTCACTTGAGACCTCTTAACCTTGATGCATGACCTTCCCATTAAATTGATTCAGGAACCAGGCCCATACATCTAGATCACCCTTCACCTTCATGGTTAAAGGACCAGTAACATACAATTTTTTTTTAAATTCATTTGTACCTAACAAAAAAAAAACACATTTAAGTTTAAATTTGCAAAGTCTTTATCAAGAAATAACTTACCGATACTCTGCTTCTGCTCTTCTTCAGAAAAGGTGACAGGGCGACGATCCATTGTGCGGCGCTCAATTTCTCCTCCCTGTCTTTGCTTTTTTTTTTCGTTAGGTAAAAACAATTTTTTTTTAGGTTACTGGTCCTTTAAGTGCACATGGTGATATTGAGCTTTCACACCCAACATGAGCTACCCCAAGTGGCTGCAAAATATCCTTCCCATCTGTATAACTCAGCGGGCAAAATTCAATTTACCCAGCAGTGACTGCAGTTCCCTCAAAGTGGCCTTTCGTTGTCCCTTGAGTTCATTTACCACTATCTTTAGATCACCCAGTTTGTCCTCTGGCAACTGGGCCCTGAATGCTACTAAGTCAATTTCCAAGCCCAAGAATCCGAGGCAGGTTGGTGGACCCACAGTCTGATCCTGGGCCAATGGCTAGCCAACTAGCTGGATACTTCCTGTAAGGTTTCCAACAGGAAACTGCACTTCTCAGTGGCTGCTGTGCCAATGCACAGGAAAACATACAGGTAGTAGTGCACCATTCTGTATAAAATGAAAATACTAGATCTGGGCTACATTATATATTTATTCACTGGGTGGTGACTATCACCCTCCTGCCCAGGCCATACACAAACTATTAAATATGTACTTGCAAAATGGTTACACACATGATTCACAGAATAGTTTCCATGAAGCCTCAATTAAAATTGTTCTCTTTTTCTTCTGCAAGAAAATCTAAAACATATGACCTGATGTGATGTTGGTTAAAAAAAACAAGGCCCAGATACTGCTGTGCACAAATGTGACCTGCCAAATGAATTTCTGTTTGTTGCTTGAGGCAGGGATTGAAGACCTGTTAACAAACACCCTCAAGTCATTAATTACAATTCCCAGCATCCCTTAACAGCAAAAGCCTATTTGGGTAATACTGGGAGAGTAAAAACATGTGGTGTCTTAAGAATCAGTTGAAAATAGATTACTATGCAGACTTAATAAAAGGTCTCACTGAAGAGGTTTGTAGTTTTTGCTACTTAATGATCATTTTAATTTTTTACTGCCCTGACTTGTAAGTCAAGCTAAATATAAGCAGATAGTTTATTTCAGGGCTGACATTAGAAATCACGGGGCTCCATACAACATTTTCTGGGCCCCCTGGGCTCCATCCAACCGTAGCCCACAAGCCCCACCCCAGACTACAGAAGACCACACAGACATCAGTCTGCTAAAACCGGGCCCCCTTAAAAGTAAAAAAAAAACACTGATGCCAGGGCCCCCATAAAAGTTTTTAAAAAATAATTTGTGGTTAGGGCCCTCATAAGTTAAAAATAAAATATTAGCACCAGGGCCCACCATAAAAGTTTTTTTTTTTTTTAAATTGGCGCCAGGGCCCCCCTTACAAGTTAAAAATAAACATTACATCCCCAGAGAATTTAAAAAGAATTGGTGGCAGGGGTTAAGTAATAAAATAATACATCGGTGGCTAGGGGTTTAATAAAATAAAAAAAACACACTTGTGCTTCAAGTCTTCAACCTTGCATCTTTTTGCTGCTTCAGGACTTCAACTTTGGCTCCTCTCGTGGCCTCCGGTCTTTTCAAGGTTTCGGGACTTCGGCTCTTCGTTGGTTAGGAACTGTCAAGAGGGGCCGACTATTTCGAAAAAGTGCAGCGCCAATAGTGTGAGCTAGACTCTACCCTGACACTCAAGAGAAGTTTGCTTTTGTACAGATCAGCTGCTACTTGGAACTCCATAACCTGCAAACTCAGCTACTCATTTGCTTAACCCTTAGGTGCTGGCTGCTGTGTATATGAGCAGTAACCTGATACTGGAGAAAAATAAATGCTGATCTGTCCCTCACCAGCTGGAACTCTTTGTTACACAACAGTTCCAGAGAAACAAAATAAACAAAGATGGATTTCTAGAAACAAAGAATCAGTTTCTATGCCCTTGTAAACAAAATCGGGCTGGACAGAAAATTTTGAAAACGCCCGAACATGGGCCACTGTTAAGAGCAGACTCGTCAGATACAGGTAGAATTCTATTGTTTCTACCTGTATATCTGATGATTCAGCTCTATGCTTGTGTATTATTATTATTATTATTAATAACATGTATTTCTATAGCGCTGACTTTTTTCGTAGAGATGTATTATAACGAATGATCTATCTTGGAAAGATCTTTTTCCAAGAAAGTTCATAATCATTATGTCTATGGCCAGCTTTACCCTACATAGAATGGTCTACAAAACAAACAGTAAAAACTATCCATCGGCTAGTGCCCTGTTTTAGAGTCCTGCGCGGGTCCATTCTTTGGGACCCGTACCAGCAACAGGCAATCCGCAACCCGGACCCACGGTCTTACCAGCTTGGACCCACCCGACCCACAAATACCTTATCCGCAACCCGGACCTGCAACCCGTTGACCATCATGAATCAGGAAGTGCTGTCATAGTAAACCGAAAGTGACTTCATCGGAAGTAGACATGCTCAGAAAAAAGGAGTAAAAATCGCTATGGAGAAGATCCGTGGCCTGACCCTCATCCTGCAAACCAGCAGAACCACCGACCCGCTTCTATACCCGCACCCGGAACCTCTACATGCAACCCGCAGGGTACCGCAGGATTACCTCCTTTCTGAAGGCCCACGATCGGATCAGCCCATTGTCACCCACCTCAAGGTGGGCAGATTGGGCAACATTGCCAAATGAGTGTATCTCTCTGTGTATGGCCAACTTTAGCCACTGTTATTTTATGGTTCACATTTTTGGGGTGTCCCCCTCAAAGTCAATAGGACCAAGTGACACCTAGAAACCTGTATATTAAAAAAGACCATCTGTGACATAATTTGGGTGAGTGCCGTGTTACAACATTAATTGTCTTTGTGTGATATAATTGATCCCTATGGACCACAGAGCTGACATTGAGAACGCATTAAGCAATGCAGGACAACATACAACAGGTGGACCTTAAAGTGGACCTGTCACCCCAAAAAAATATTCAAAATCATATTTTATCACATTGGTCAAGCAAAATGAACATTAATTACACTATATAAATTATTTTAATCTTGTTTTCTTCAGTCTGGGAATTCATAATTATAGCAAGCAGGCAGGAGCCATTTTGTGGACACTGTTATTAAGACAGGCCTTGCATCATCTCAGAATCTTGTTTGTGCACCAGAATGGGGGACCCGATGTCTATCCCCATGTCCTGGCTATACAATTAAATGGTTAACCGTTAAGGGAACTGGGGGAATGTGTGGGGAGCAGTGGCATCTAGGAAGTGCTGAATGGAAAGTGAAAGTAATTATCTGCCCCACCTCTATGCCTAAGGCATAGAGGAGTGGCAGACAATATTTGATTAACAGCTGAGATTTTTAAATGAGCTTAAAACAGCTATGAATGGTTTAATAGAAATTTGAAATTGGATTTCATGTTTAATTTGAAAAGGACTTTTACTATACAGATTTTTGTGTCTGGGTGATGGGTCCACTTTAAATTGTATGGAGGGCATGAAAGAGGTTCTATAACTTCGAGTCATAGAGGGACACATCACTCATCAGACATAGTGCTGAAGCTAGGGGGCAGTTTATTTTAATTTTGCCCACTTGAGGGCAATCATACTTTAACATTCCTGTGCCCATTCTTCAGCAATAGATCACCTCATAAGCCCTTAAACTAGTATCTATGTGTGTCACATCACTTAAAATACCATAATACACAAAATATGTCACCAACTTAAATATATAAGCAATATCTATTAGATTAATAGGATGGTATATTTTAAACGTCAGTTTTGCATTTACAGTTAACAGCAATCAGTCTGTCCAACCTTAACTCATAGACCAAACTCTGAATGTGAGCAAAGTAAAATATATAAAGATTCTAAAAAGCTATTGGGTACGCATTAGCTAAAAACATTTTCAATAGGCCTATGTCCAAGAATGTTGGTACAATGCTAATTAAGAACATCAGAGAATCAGTAAATGTTAACCTTCCTACCTTATGGTATGTTGCACTTTCAGCCCCCCAGCTCTGTTAAATCACAACCTCCTGCCTCCCTCAATCATGTCAGGGCATGTTGTAGCAGGAGGGCCTCGTGTAGTTGCAGCACAACTCTCTATTTGGACCCATATGTTGATACTGACAGATGGCACCACCAACGCTTGTTTATTGTTAAATAAATCCACTTTATCTAACAAACAGATAGCAGTAACTTATGATGCAGAGAGGTTTCATGAATAAGGAGAGATCAGATGATGTGGGAGATGGGTGAGGGCTGCACTGATGTGCCACACAGTAAAGAGGGTCTGATGTTAGTCGAATGTACAATGTTACAAGCCCAGCTGTTGTTTACCTCGGTCTGGCTTCATCTTCTCTGGCAGGAAGCTCTCACAGACAAGTCTGCTGCAATCACGATCCTTCCTTACTGGGAAATGACTTCTCTTATGAGACCCCCTCCAAGGAAGGGAAGTGAGTGGGGTGTTTGCACATCGGCTGGGAGAGCTCAGTCCCTACACACAGCACTTCCACTTTTCTTTCTCATCACCCTGCCATACAGATGTTCTTTGTGCAAATTATGTGGAATTATAGAATGATGTACAGATATACCATCTGCAGCAAGATGTTCTTGCAGGTCTTTGGAGTTGATCTTAGAGTTGTCTGTAACCATTCTCACAATCCTCCGCATATACTGCTCCTGTATGTTTCTTGGCCTGCCAGACCTGGGTTATACATCAACTGTGCCTGTGGCCTTCCATTTCCTGATTACATTCCTAACAGTTAAAAATGACAGTTTAAACCTCTAAGATAGTTTTTTTGTAGCATTCCCCTAAACCATGATACTGAATAATCTTTGTTTTCAGAGTTGCTTTGAGGATCCCATGCTGTCACTCTGCAGAGGAGAGTCAAACAGAAGCACAATTTGCAATTGGCCACCTTAAATACCATTTCTTATGATTGGACACACCTACCTATTAAGTTCAAGGCTTAGCAAGCTAATCCAACCAATTTGGTGTTCCCAGTAATCAGTATTGAGCAGTTACATGCATTCAAATTAGAAAATTACAAGGGTACCCACATTTTTGCTCAGTCAATTTTTCACATTTGATTTAATTTCATACAACTGAATCTATAAATTTTTGTTCAGAAAACATCCCAGTAATCAAATTTTCCTGTGAAATGAAAGACATACCACTATTATCTTTTTTGTTGAAAATGTAGTAAATGATTATGTAGGCTGAGAGGGGTTCCCAAACTTTTCCATATGACTGTATTTATAGAAATACTGTGTAATAGGGGCAGCCTTCATAAAGCAAAACCCAAGAAAGTTACTGTATTCCTGAGTGAGCCCTACTGCTCTCTTTGTATACTCCACTTTTAGTTCTCTGTTTCTGGCCTACGTGGTGGAGGGCCAATAATGGAAGTCAGTGTTGACCACTCCCCATTTTAAACCACACCCACTGTGAACCACACCCATGTTACCAAATTAACTTTTAAGATCATATCCATATTAACAGTAGTAGTACACCAAAAAAACCAAATGGTTGGTACTCACTGCAGAGATATCACTCATATGTGAAACATTTAAGTCAGCCATGTGCCTAATCCTCCCCTGTGGATAATACAGAAACCCCCCAACACATGATTAAATACCTTAGGGGCCCCTAATAACTATTTACAAATGCTAACAAACACCCAGAACAAACCCATACCAGGTTTACATCCCACAGGTAGCATAGGGCAAGCACAGAATGACACACACAAGCAGCACTGGCCTAGCAGAGTATGAAACACACAAGCAGCACTGGGCAAGCAGAGTATGAAACACACAAGCAGCACTGGGCAAGCAGAGTATGGCACACACAAGCAGCACTGGGCAAGCGGAGTATGGCACACATAGGGAGTATAGGGAAGGCAGAACAGAGCAGGAGACCACTCTAAGATGTACTACATACAGTGACACAGTACTGGTACACCATTAGCATTTTGAATAAGGTGTGAACAGATGAACAATGTGGGCAGTTTCAGTCTGAGTCTCAGATGTGTATAGTACAGGGCTTTAGGGTGTGAACCATAGAGGTGTTACATGTGTGAATAATGCAGGGGATCACAGTTGTGAACAAAACAGTGGATTAGTCTGAATTTGAGTCTTAAACATCAATAAATATTTAAGTAATATTTTCCACGAAACATAATGCTAAAAATGGTTTTATGGATGTAGAGCCTAATGGAACAACATCACTAAGGGACAGAATGTCGGGAAAAAAAATCGTAACGGGACCATCAAATTTTTTTTTGTGCACTTGCGCAGATGGAAGGTGCTAGAACCGCAAGGTCATGCAGTGGACGGGAGCGAGGACTGCGTGGTCTCGGGACGCCTGCTATAGTATTTCTGCCCTGACCACAAAACCGGCATATGAGCACAGGTCCCTCGTATAGTTGAATGCAATGCAGGGTTGTAACTACAGAGGAAGCAGAGTCTGCAGCTGCAAGGGGCACAGGAGGTATAGGGGCCCCATGAGGCCCTAAATAACGATCAATTTCAACATATATTGGTAAAAAAAAGGAACAGCCTCTGGCAGTGGCACTCCGCCAATGAGGCGAGCTGAGGCTCAGGCGGCATTAGCGTTGCTGCCTCCCCCCGGAAAAGTAATCGGACTGGGGGGCGGCATTACTGGAGCTGCCTCAGGTGGCAACATCACAAGAAACGGCGCTGGCCTCTGGTTATGTTGTGGGCCCTAAAATGAATTTGCTGTGGGGCCTAGTAACATCTAGGTTCACCACTGGAGCAATGGACACAATTCTGTACCCATTGTTGCTACTACCTATGCACCAGTCTATAAAAGAACACTAAGGGATGTCTGCTATTGTTATATAATTAAATAGAGATTACATTGATAAAAACACGTTAACATGCAATCCCATCGATAATTATCAAAAGGAAAACATGGCACATACATAGTGTTATATTACAATTTATACGGGCCAATAGAAATTACTCTGGAATGTACTGGGACAATTATACAATTTTGCCAGCTTGTTCACAGGACGGGTGAAACCATAATCAAAGGCAATTACACTGGAATGCATGATGATGTTCAAGATGACCAAAGCAAGTATTTATATTAGAAGTACAAATAAGGTGTAATTAATTTAGTAACTTGACTAAAGAAACAAATAAAGGCATGCTAGTGTTTTACTTGTAAACAAGTGCCAAGATAATCAAGTACTGATTCAAACAAATGCTATTTCTCAGTTATCCCCACACAGTGTCAGTGCAAATATTAGTTGAAAGGTACTGTACAGAATAAAAGCATACTGCACAATCATCTTTTCAAAAAAAGTGTTCCTTGGAAACGTTTGTATCAAACCTGCCAATGGCAAGGGTTGGATATACAGATAGTCCTTCTTCATGACAAATGAAGGGAGATGGAAGGTAAAATAAGGTATACTATATTTTATTGTTCATAAGCAAGCACTACAGTAACATGGTTGTCACATTTCTGACTAAAAACATAAAAGCAATAAACTATATTAGTAAAACTGACTGCTGATTTTGGTACAGTTGTTGCCCCCTGCTCAGTAGCTTTCAGCTTGATATGAACTCTTATTTCAAACCACATGCCACCAATGTTCCAGCTGAGACATAAGGGAAATCAGAAAAAAAACAGCCTTTCTTATACGCTGTATGTGTACAATACCTTGCCTTATTCATATTCCTTCACTGAACAGTAGTAAAACTAACACTTGCCCTTTACTTGAGTAACATAGTGGTTATGTCGCTTAGTGCTCATTCCGAAAGTGCTTGCACCCAGGGCATTCCTGTGCTCTGCAACTCACACTGGATCAACATCCGAATAATTCAAAAGGTAGGGATAGGTAGGGAATGTAGTGGGCAGGGTGCATAGAGCGAAAACCATGATGGCTTTTGTGTTGTAATTTGCACTTTATACCTTGTATTGCTGTCTGTAAGTGAACCCTTAAAGCTTTTAGGGAAAATAAATTAGTTTTAGTTTAGTGCAAAGAAATTGCATCATACATGATTTAAAGCATTGCACCTACTACCAACAATAACAAAATATGCAAAAATTCTTAAACAGGTCTTTTGCCTTCCAAACTCTTTTGTCAATTCATTTGTTTTCAGATTGTTCTCCAGAAATACATACTTTTTTTCCAACTGATTTCCATTTTAAATTTAATGTTTGTGTCTTTTGGTGTTTTAGTCTGGCAGTATAGTTATCCAGGTGTAAATTCTAAACTGTTACAATTTGCTACATTAGTTGATATATTTTTCAGCCCCATCTGTGGAATATAAGCATCTATTGTATCAATTCTAACAACTGCCTTTAATGAAACTCAGGGATTCTGTTCAGAATGACCAAAGATAAGAAATGTATCCTAATGTATCAATTTAGAACAGTTTATAGCAGGGGTGCCCAAAAGGTATATCGGGATGTACCAGTAGACCTTTATTTTGTATTGTATAACTTTATTTGTAATGCTCTGTTAAGGAGCCGCAGCGCTGGTGATCAGTAGATCTCAAGACACTGTCAACAAGCAGCTTGACAACCCTGCCCAAACCTTTGCCCCACCAACATTAGGTTAAATGAACTGTACTATGTTACAAGGAGCAAAGCTAAACTGGAATTCGTGAAGTCAATTTTGTTTGTTCTTTGCCCTGATTGATAAATGGACCCTATTTTGTATTCACTCCTCCTCTTTCTGCTTTAATATATTATAAGTAAAATCCTTTGCTAACTTGACTTCAAAGGCATTCACCTGTCAGTGTGCACATGGGGTGATATGGTTTCAAAAATGCATACTAGTGTGTTCTGCCCCAAATCTCTCTCACTGGGCCCATTTATAAACACAAATGCAATTTGCAAAGACAGAGACAGCTTTCTCCCCCCCGAATTCCAGCTATATTGTGGTTGTCCACTAAGTACCATCCAATGAAACTTGGGCACAATGCACCAATATGAATTCAAATTACCATCCGTTATTGCAAATACATCAAATACTAATCAAAACAGAAGGGCTCTTTTCAGAACATTTACAATCTGAAATGGAAAATGAATATACCTTAACAGAAAGATAAGCAATAGAGATTAAGAATGCAAATAAACATGTACATCCTCATAGAGTTTTTCTTTTTGACATCATTAGCTCCAACAACCATATCATATTTTCAAGATGTAGAAAAAAAATATAAAATGTATACATTTAAAAATGACTAAATATGAAAGTTACTTTAAAGGAAAAGTTCTATTCAATAAACTGAATTCTGCAACTCTCTTTTATACGAAAAAACAAACATAGGAACCTTATGTTTTCTGAGCTTTCTGGATAATACTACTACTTTAGGTAGTATTACTAATGGCATCCAGGACAAAGATGAACACAAAGCTCAAATACACATACAAAAATCACATGTGCCTGTGCTGTGACTCAGTGTGTATTTTTTAATAAAAACAATTCAGGGCCTGCATTAATGGGGCTCTGTATCCACACATACACTAACACAAACACTTACCAACTGCCAAAGAGCAGTGCCTGTTCTCTCTCTGATTTCAGTCTGTTCAATAGAAAGGTATTCTTCATGTAAGAAGAATGAGTCCAAAACATAGCAAGATTAAAATGCCAATAAGATGAGCTATGCCAAATCTTAATATTAAGCTGCATGAATCATGCAGCACCAATGCTTCATATACATCACTTAACCCCTACTTCCCTATAGGTCCTATAAAAATATTTCCTGTACACATTTCCTCACTGCTCCACAAATGTGATTAATTATAGGTAGCGTTTATTTTAGTTGGTCAAAAGTCTACTAACATCTCAGGATGAACCTTCATTGTTCATTCTACAGAGGTAAGTTATAGTTGCTAGGTTCAAAATCACTTGTGATCCAGATAAAGTGATAAAGGCTGCACCCCTCCTACCTCATGCAATCAATGACTGAATCAGCTAATTTAGATCAGTTCTGTCCAAATCCTTTTATACAGTGGGCCAGTTAGTTGACATACTTCGTGCTCATGGGATACATCTAATGACGTGGCGTCCACATGAAGGCAGTGGACTGTAAATATACAGGGAAGGACCAAACTTGTCACATAGGCCTCCAGCTAGATAACCATGATTTGGCCAGCTGACTGTCACTTGAAGTGAAATGAATTCATATCATGTGAACGCAGTTACATTATGTCCTAATTAAGATCTTACATTAACCCATGCAACATTCTTAACTTTCCAGTTCCACAACTTATATTTAGAGCAGGTTCACGGGATACGTGTATATATATATAGATATAAATATATATAGAATTTTCAAAAATGCTGTTGTACTCTAGGGACTTTTGCAATAAAAAAACTTTATTAGAATCAACGTTTCGACCCTCAGTGGGGTCTTTTTCAAGATAACAAAAAATAAGACAAATACAAATATAGCCTCATAGATTCACTCCCCCAGACAGGTGCTACCATCAGGTGTACAACAACAAATATATATATTATTTGATGTTGGACATCTAATATATATATTATATATTGTAGTTCTCTGAGGAATGACACACTCCAGGATTTTGAAACATTGACAATAAACTTCACCTTCTACACTATATATGACAGCACCCAGGCATTAGAGACTGCTGTATTGGAGTGCACCACAGCTGGGACTTTGGCAAGTTAAATGACACACATTCTTCACATTGCATGCCATAACTAACCTTGCACTTACACAGTTAAATTGGGTTGAAAAAAGATAAAGTCCATCAAGTTCAACCCTTCCAAATTAAAACCCAGCATACACACACACACACCTCCATACCTTCACAAAAATTATATATGGCCATATACTAACTATAGAGTTTAGTATTACAATAACCTTTGATATTATGTCTGTCCAAGAAATCATCCAAGCCCTGCTTAAAAGCATCAACAGAATCAGCCATTGCATTCCACAACTTAACTGTCCTCACTGTGATGAACCACCTACGCTGCTTCAAATGAAAGTCCTTTTCTTCTAGTCTGAAGGGGTGGCCTCTGAATTAGATTACTGTATTATTCATTTTTATGTAGTGCCATCATTTCACACAGCGCTTTACAGAGTAAAGGGATAAATATACAAAACATTTATCATATACAGACAAAATTTCTCCAAAAATGATACATAGTTGAAATGGATATTATTAGGAGCAAGTAGGGGGGAGGGCCCTGCTTGTGAGCATTTACATTCTAAGATATATATATATATATATATATATATATATATATATTTCTATTTATATATATATATATATATATATACAGTATATATTAATAATCGTAAAATATTTTCGGCAATCAATTGTTTATTATAGGAGAGTGTAAACATAAGTTAACCTATGTACACATAATAATATCAGTTGAAGGGGCGAATTTTCGTCTGTGAAGGCTTCGCTACACACCGTGCCTCTACCACTACGCTAATTCACTAAAACACTGGCAAAGTTTCACTAGCATTAATTCATCAGCGTGAGCATTTCATATCAAGCTTTTGCTAACATTCGTTTCTGCCTAGTAAAACTTTTGCACTTATTTGCACTTATGTCAGTTTGAATAGGGTTGGTTCAAATAGGTTATAAAGGACTTTATTAGTGATGTTGGTGCAAATGCTTGAAGTTGCCACATTATTAAAAATGTTCAAGGAAGGAAAATAAAGGCAAAAGAGATCCTCTAATGCCCTAGACATGAGCCGACCCTAAAACAAATGTGGCACACCCCTCAAATGGTAAAAAAAAGTTAAAATAAACATTTTCCACTTTAAAATATGAAAAAATGTCAGCATTAAAAAAAAAAAAAAAAAAAAAAAAAAAAAAAAAAAAAAAAAAAAAAAAAAGACTTTTCAGCACATCAGGATATGATGTCGCTGACATAAGATTGAGGAGGATGTAGCTTCATCTGATCAGTTCACCAATTCTGAGCTGGTGAGGGGAAACTCCAGTGAAAGAGGTAAAGTTATATAAAATTTGCACTTTAGTGAATTAGCTGAATAAAGATAGTTTGCCTGAGTAAAAATGTGCCTGGCAAAAGGGCGTTGAAGTGCACTAGCGCTGGTCTCTTTCGCTAGAGAATCATTCTCTACACCTGTATAATGTCCCTGAGGATGGGATTTCTGCTGAATTTTCACTAGCGACGGCCACTTTGTCCTTTAGTCAATCTGCCACTTAATTCCTTGGGTATTAAAACTATTAGGTATTTTGTCACAGAGCTAAGGGACCTCACTGCCCCTGTTAAATGAGAACTAAATCCTAAAATGAATTACGCTAGTGTGACCCCAGTAAATATGAGGTCATATTTACATGAATGTATATATACAGTATGTGGATGTATACTGTATCTGTGCAACAGACCATAGCCAACAATAGGGGTTACCCATAAGTCCACACTGTGACGGAGTTTAGACACAGAGGGCTGCTGTTTTGTCAGTTGAGAAGCAGCAGCACACCAGTAACATTGGCTCATTTTCTTTAAAGGATAAATCAACCCCTCCTGTGCTAACCCCCAGACCACCACCACCCCCCCCATAGTCCCCCCTCCCTTCTCCCCCTGGCCTACCTCTCCCCCGGGGAAAATGCTCCTAAATCACTTCTTACCCCTCCGTGTAGGTCCCTTCCAGCCAGGTTCCAGGGCACCATCTTCTACAGCAACGTCTTCTTCCTTCTTCCATCGGCGCTCTGCAGCACATGTGCAGTAGGACGCATTTGCCGGTTTGTACTACTGCGCATGCATGAAGTTTGCTCGTCGAACTTCATGAACTTTTGGTGCACTGCGCCACAGAGCGCCGATGGAAGAAAAGCAGAAAGGGAGGTTACACCTGTTAAAGCAGTTAATGCTACAGGGCTAAGTTCTAATAATTTCTAATGTCCAGGTTTCTATGTGAACCTGAATCAATTACTAATTAGGCTTGGGAAACTTAAAGTCAGATAACAACCAGAAGCCTTGAGCTTGTCCATTATTTAATGAGACTAACCAAATAAAATAACTAAAATGCTGGATTGTATATACTGAACTTACTGTACAATCCCAGAGATTCAGTGTAAGTGGATCTAGATGGGAGCCAATGGAGCAGCAATTGTTCATGCTGGGCTCCCTCAGAAGTTTATTTTGCGGAGGAGGGGGCTGGAGCTCTCAAGTAATTATTATTATTTTTAATTACATGTATTTCTAAAGCACCAACATATTGCATAGCGCTTTAAGTTATGCTTCTTCCCCTAAATTCAGCAACTCAGGGCATGTACTGTGGTCAACTACTGTAAATGATGTAAACTTGCGGGGAGCTTAACTTTACAGAAGCATTTACTTGGCCCTATTTCCCAGGGCCACAAATATAATGTGTGAATGGCAGAATCTGGCTCCTGTTCGGTTGTGAGTGATGATATCTGTACTGTGAGAATCATTTCATAACAAAATCTCTCCACTACATCCTTTTTAACCCTAACCCTTTTCAACCAATTACATCAACTTTTGTCAGTGCATTAATTAAAGCAAGTACTTGCTGCTTAGCTGCTGTGGGTTACAGCTCTGGGGGGTAGTAATACATCAGCCTGGTTATGTAAAATGACAGCTGTTTTCAACTGTGTGCATTATAATGAATCCCTTGTGTTGCTCTTTATATACCCCTATCTATCAAATGCAGGGATGGGCAACCTATAACCTTGCATATGTTTCTGAACTTTATTTCTCATCATCTGACTGGTGAAAGCTGCCTGAGAGTTGTACTGGAATTATAATGCTTCAATTCCCACTCCAGTTTATGCCCATTCAGTTGTTGCTGCCTAATAAATACAGCAAGGCCATATATCACTGAACTCATCCAAAAATAGGGCCAGTGTTAACATATTAATGAAGCTTCTGTGTTTTGCACTCTCCCTCTGTGCTGGACTGTCTGGGATTAATTAAATGAACACGTACCTCGTATGAAGGAGAACCATATAGTTCTTAATCTATAGATTGGGCCCATGCTGGATGGGATACCCTAATCACCCCTGAATACAATGACATTTCCTTCTGCTATAGAAAGTAGTCATTTCATTGAGATAATAGAGCCAATAAGATTCTTTGATATAACTTGGGCGAGCCAGGTATGGGTTGGGCAAGCCTGTTAGGTGGCACCATACACTGTCAGTTTGGTCTGGAAGGACTGAGGCGTCAGCTTTTATCAGCCAGTGTATTGTCACTTTTATTTGTAAGGGTTAAAAAGCTAAACAGTTGTTGATAATGCAGGTTAGTAAGAGGCAATGGTCACTGAGCCAGCCATGCAAAACTGTGGTGTCCTGCTTTAAAAGGGAAGTGAAAGGTGGATATGATGTCTAGCTGATACCTTCTGGTATCTACCTGATTATGGGCCAAACAAAGGATACTGTAAAACTGGCCATTTACGTGTATGGTCTAAACCAAAAAGTTTGAAGCAACACATATAGTAGTGTGGAAACTCTTACCACAATAGAAGTGTGGCCCAGGTGCTCCTGCCCTAGGCCCTCAGCTCAGGGAGCGGACATTCCGTAATTCTAATACAAATTGGTTGGTGCAAGGCACACTGGATATCCACGTTTCTCTCGCCTGACGCGTTTCGTGTCCAAAAGACACTTAATCATAGGCTATGATTAAGTGTCTTTTGGACACGAAACGCGTCAGGCGAGAGATGATTATATAAAATAAAGTTTACATTTTTATTTATTATTTTTTGTTTTGGTCTGGTCTAAACGTGGATATCTAGTGTGCCTTGCATCAACCAGTTTGTATTACATTTACGTGTATGGACATGTTTCTATTGTTCAATTTGTTCAGGTCAGCAGCCTGAACAATGGGAACTACATGTGCTATTGCACCATGCACTTACTGACATAGTAAATTGGCTGATAACATTTTCAGTCATTCCATTCTCTATAAGGTTATTGAATTTCAGGATGATCAGTAAAAACATTCTTACAACCTTGCATTCATGCCCAGATGGCTGGTTAGTATAGTCAAATCTTTACTTTTCAAACAAGCCCCCATATGTAATCAAAAGAACTAAATATGCCCAGAAGCAATTACGCATAGTAACCAATAACAGGTTAGTGTTAAAAAGAACAGTAAATTCTACATCCTTATTGGTTGCTATGGGTTACTACTCCTGGGCCAACTTAATGTCTCTTAAGGTGGCCATACACGGGCCGATAAAAGCTCCCGACAGACCAAGTCAGCAGTTTATTGGCCAGTGTATAGGGCCTCCAACTGGCCTTCCCAATCGATATCTGGCTTAAAGTTGGCCAGATGTCGATCGGATGGGATTAAAAATCCCATCACATCGCACCCACATCTGTTTGTTGATGTGGTCCTGCGATCTGACCGCCCACATCTCCTCCATTGTGATCCAATGGTTGGGCCCTAGGGCCCACGATCGGATCAACCCGATATCGCCCACCTCAAGGTGGGCATATTGGGGTGAGAGCTGCTCATTTGGCAACATCGCCAAATGAGGTGATCACTCCATTTATGGCCACCTTTAGTTAGGGATTCACTGAATACAGGATCCTAATCTGCCTGCCCAGCAAAACCAAATCCGTATCCTAATTTGCATATACAAATTAGGTGCGAGGGGAATCACGTGACTTTTTGTCACAAAACAAGGAAGAAAAAAATATTTTCCCCTTCCCATACCTAATTTGCATATGCAAATTTGGATTTGGTTCGGCATTCGTCTGAATGTTATCGCAAAGGTTTCGGGGGTTGGGCCGAATGCTAGATAGTGGATTTGGTGCATCCCTACTTTTAGTATATATAATCCTTGTGCCTGCAGTCTGTGGGAACATGTTGTATAAGTGGTTTTATAACAGTTGCAAATGAAAAATCCATCAACAGTATCTTGCAACTCTAATAACATCTAAATTAAGCATCTTACATTTAATTGTAACTGGGTTCTACACTATCTCTCTGCCTGTTCTTATTTAAAAGTTGCTTCCTCTAAAACTTTTGGTGCTCTGAATAATGTGCCTAAATAAAAATAGATCATAATATTGCTAGTAACACTGCATTGATTATGGACACTTTACTTGTGTGAAATTCACCCACAATGCAGAGGGAACTAATGATTGCTGTTTGAATTGATTCATTTTGTGTTTGTGATACAGTTCCCTAGGAAGTGAGGGATGATTAAAGAGTCAACTACTGTTTTTCTTTCTCTTGAAGTCAATGTTTACCTTATAGATTCTAAATAAACTGCTACTGAGTTATATAAGCAATTTCGTTTGTATATAACCATGACCCTCCCAGATGGTGAGAGACCTATAAGATACCCTTCCTTTAAATAATTTAAAATTGAAAATATAATTTAAAAAAGTACCTAGGCTAATTAATATAGAGTAATATGTAGTCTTGTATGTATGTCTCACCTTCCATAAGTCAGCAGTTTTCTGTATCTTGTTTAATGACCTTCTGGATCATATCATATTTTTTTATGGTGGTACTTACGATCTGGCCCATGTTACTTCCTGGCCCTGATGGCCTTGTGGTCCTAAACTAGCACTCATTCTGGGCTGGGGTTCAATTAGTGTGACAAGGTAAATAAAGGGTTAGGGCTTTATTTATGTACAGCACTATCTTAGACACATGACCTCTACCTGCCACTACCCAAGCTAATTGGCACTCACAATCACCAGCTGCAGGCTGGTGGAAATCTTCTTTTCATACAGGCACCTCAATACATAGGCCCTCAGTAGCTTTATAGAAATACAGTCATATTGAAAAGTTTGGGAACCCTTCTCAGCCTCCATAATAATGTATTCCATGTTCAACAGTGGTATGTCTTTCATTTCCCAAAAACATCTGAGTACTGGAGTGTTTTCTGAACAAAGATTTTAATGAAGCAGTATTCAGTTGTATGAAATTAAATCAAATGTGAAAAACTGGCTGTTCAAAAATGTGGGTACCCTTGTCATTTTGCACATGTGCGTGCGTGTAACTGCACAATACTGATAACTGGCAACACCGAATTGGTTGGATTAGCTTGTTAAGCCTTGAACTGCATAGGCGGGTGTGTCCAATCATGAGAAAAGGTATTCAAGGTGGCCAATTGCAAGTTGTTTTTCTGTTGGACTCTCCTCTGAAGGGTGACAGAATGAGATCCTCAAAGCAACTTTCAAAAGATCTGAAAACAAAGATTGTTCAGGCTCATGGTTGAGGGGAAGGCTTGTGAGAATGGTTACAGACAACCCAAAGATCACCTCCAAAGACCTGCAATAACACCTTGTTCAGATGGTTTATCTGTACAATGTTCACGCTGCAACCAGAATTGGTTGTTGTATGCAAAAGCTCATTTAGACAAGCCACAGTAAATTTGGAAAAAAATGCTTTGGACTGATGAGACAAAAATTTAATTATTTGGTCACAACAAAAAGCTTTGCATGGCGGAAGAAAAACACTGCATTCCAAGAAAAACACCTGCTACCTACTGTCAAATTTGGTGGAGGTTCCATCATGCTGTGGGACTGTGTGGCTTGTTCAGGGACTGGGGCCCTTGATAAGGTCAAGGGTTGGATGAATTCAATAGGGATGCACCGAATCCAGGATCGGTTCGGTATTCGGCCAGGATTTGGCCATTTTCAGCAGGATTCGGATTCGGCCGAATCCTTGTGCCTGGCCGAACCAAATCCGAATCCAAAAAATCATGTGACTTTTCTTCACAAAACAAGGCTTTTACCCTCCCCCTCACTAATTTGCATATGCAAATTAGGGTTCGGATTCAGTTTGGTATTCGGCCAAATCCTTCGCAAGGGATTTGGGGGTACGGCCGAATCCAAAATAGTGGATTCGTTGCATCCCTAGAATTCAACCCAATATCATCTAATTCTTCAGGATAATGTTCAAACATCTGTCACAAAGTTGCAGTTACTCAAGGGTTGCATATTCCAACAAGACAATGACCCTAAACATATTTGGAAAGCTATAAAGGCATTTATGCAGAGGGAGAAGTACAATATTCTGGAATGGCCTTCACAGTCCCCCAACTTGAGTATCATGGAAAATCTGTGGGATGATTCGAAGCAGGCTGTCCATGCTCAGCAGCCATCAAATGTAACTGAACTTGAGAGATTTTGTATGGTCAAATGTTCAAAAATACCACCATCCAGAATCCAGACACTCATCAAAGACTATAGGAGGTATCTAGAGGCTGTTACATTTGAAAAAGGAGGCTCAACTAAGAATTGATGTAATATCTCTGTTGGGGTGCCCAAATTTATGCACCTGTCTAATTTTGTTATGATGCATTTTGCACATTTTCTGTTAACCCAAAAAACTTTATGTCACTGCTGAAATACTACTGTACCCATAACGCATGTTACATATTAAACGAAAGTTGCTACTTTAAAAGCTCAGCCAATGATAAACATAACTCCAAAGAATTAAGAGGGTTTCTCAAACTTTTTCATATGACTGTATTTCCCTGACAATAGGATTCCACACTGCCTGAATTAACACAGTTGGTATCTACACTTTTGAAACAAACCAAGGGTACTAATGCCCGTTACTCCCTGGCAAAGATTTGGACTGTGCTACTAAATAACCTTGACTATATGATAAACTAAACTCTACCATTCTTTTTGACATCAGCTCATTCAGTTGGGTTTATATAGAAAAGATACACAGTGTCTGAAATTCCTGAAATAAGTCTAAATTGATTCAGACATACCTGATTCTGCAGGTTAACAGTTAAACATCTTACTGTGACAAACAATTTCCCAACATTTCATAGGCTCTCAGTAGCATACATTCCTCACCTCCTTGCCGGTCTTAAGCACTTTGGACCAATTTGGCCCAATTGGGCCCCGCACTTATGGGGGCCCCGCTCCAGTGTGAGCTCTGATTCCTATTCCCTTAATTCCCCAGCCTACCCCTAAGGCAGATTGGCCCAGCCCGCTTAGACCCGATTGGCCCATGCCACAGCTGAACCTGACTGGCCCAGCCCACCCCCAAACCCAATTAAACCAGCCCGCCCCCAAACCCAATTGGCCTAAATAAGTGAAATACAGTAATGTTGTATATATAATCCATGGTGCTGCACACACACAATTTACAGTGGTAACCAAAATGTGCACTTTTTTTTGCGCACATAGATTAAACAAAGTGAGAGAACATTTTCTCCCAGTTGCCCAGCCTGCCCCCATCCCCAACTGTCAGCTGTCACTTGGACAGAGGGGAGAGCAGGCACTATTTGTCCATCCAGCTCTGTGACCCTACGACAGACAGCAAAGTTCCCCACCAAAATGGTTCCAATTGGGCCCCGCACTTGGTACGACCGGCCCTGCTCACCTTGTTCTATTGTGAAGCGATGGAATCTGGGACTTTAAGTCCCTCTGCTTTTCACAGTGGGTGTTGCTCAGATTTGATTCACTTTACAAAAGAACAATGTAAGGAAGGGGTCACTGTGTCTGTTCAATGGGATGGAGGAGCTGGACCCTGTGACACAAGCAGACTATCATGTTTCCTTTCAATCAATGGAATCAGGTATGTCTGTTTAGAAAAGTTTAAAAAGACTACAGGTAGGATATTTTCTACCACTAAGTAATCTTGGCCATTCCTTCCCCAGGCTTCTTACATCATCGACCTTACTTAATGAGGGGAGTCCAAGAGAACTAATATAACATAACATGAATCGTGTTTAGTTGAAGTCAATCTTTTTGGAATCATGATTTAAATTGATGCATTACAGGTTCAGTGCACAGCTGGTGTTATGTTGCTATCTTGGAGGTTATTAAAATGTAATGTGTCTGATCTTTCTAAATAAGTCACCATTCAGTAAAGACTTTGGGGCAAATTCACCGACGTTCATCGCACTTCCCCAGGTGAATTTTTTGCCAGCGCTACGCAAATTCACTAAGATGCGAATTTGCGCTCAGGGCGGCGAACGTTAGTGAAGGAGCGTTACCGTTACTTTGCCATGCAAAGCGCATTTACTCTAGCGATGCCTAATTTGCATATGGTGCAGAAGTCTGCTGGAGCAGCACTATTAACTGATGCATGTTTTCCCATGACAGTATCCCTTTAAGAGTCATGAGGATGTACAGTGATATAACTAAGTTGAGATAGATAGAGTAATATAATTTGTAGTCTGTTACATTATTTATATAGAAACATTGTTTGTAACAATTGACAACCTTTTTTTATTTTAGGAGATAACAATGTGTAGCTGCCGTTTCGAGACAAAGTAAGCAATCTTTTTATTCTTATTCAAGTTTGTATTATTTTCTTTATTATATTTACCATTAGGGACATGGACATAAATTGCACATTGATTTGATAAATATGGACACAGAGATTAACAGAATGTAACACTAGTGGCATCTAGTGGTGGAATTTCAATATGACAGGCACCTATACATATGCTGTACAAAGTTTGCACCAGTTGTATCAATGAAGTTGTTAATGACGTCATCTTGGTGCCTTTTTTTATAAAGTTTTTTTTTGTATTTATATGTTCAACTAATCACTTGCACCCCATCCTTGATAAAGGCCCCAATGTGGGCCTAAACGTTCGATACACGAGTGATGTATAATAAAGCAATTTGACCACAAAAGATTCCATTCTGAACCTTTGACCACAGCATCCACCATTGATATTTGGAGGAAGTGTGTGGGTACTATTATATATATTTATATTTAAGACTATAGGACAAAGATTTGCAGTTTTTTATTATTATTATTATTATTATTATTAATAAGCCTCAACATTTAGATCCCCCACAGGGATCTTTGTCAGGAGAAAAAAACAAAACAAACAAACATCCAGCACCCACAACCCCCCAAGGTAATAAAGCCTTGAAATGGCACCCAAATCTGTTAGGCTAGGCAGCCACAGAGGCGTCAGTGAACTTGCTCAAATGCATTAGCCAGCAATGTGAAGTGAGAGACACATAGGAAGGGTTATAGAATCAGGGTGAAACCCACAGATAAGACTTAGAAAAGAGAAGGAAAAACGCAGTATTGTGAAAGCACTTTGCCAGTGTAAAAGTCGCTCCCCCGACTTCTGCTCCAACTGTCAGAATTTGTCAGCAGAGGGACTAGCGACCAATCACAGAGCAGTGGTGGGTGTATACTATAGCGACCTATCACAGAGCAGTGGTGGGTGTATACTATAGCGACCTATCACATAGCAGTGGTGGGTGTATACTATATCGACCTATCACAGAGCAGTGGTGGGTGTATACTAAAGCAACCTATCACAGAGCAGTGGTGGGTGTATACTATAGCGACCTATCACAGAGCAGTGGTGGGTGTATACTAAAGCAACCTATCACAGAGCAGTGGTGGGTGTATACTATAGCGACCTATCACAGAGCAGTGGTCGGTGTATTCTATAGTTCTACCGGATCTCCATACTTCTGCATTGACGAGTGTTTTGGGCAAATAACCAACTCAGTGTACAGTAATTAAGACACAACCGCTGTCCAAGCAGATCTAAGTGTCAATTATTCAGCCAAGCCATTGCGTGTGTAGTGTTCAGGACACGATCGCTGTCCAAGCAAATTTCAGTGTCACTGCACAAACATTTGAAGCAAAACCCCAGGCCTCTCCTCAGGGTAGAATTACTGTAGATACACACATGGATACTCCCACTGTATACACGGCATTACTCCACTGTGGCAATGAGCGGGCGACCATCAAGTGTACAGTGTACTTTGATCATACCCCACATGCTACTATGTTGCTAGGGCCAATCACGTATAGGAACACATAGGAGTCTAGCGGCTACTGGTCAGTCCGGTACTTCAGTACTGGCCGCATGGACAGCCTGCTTCAAGTCATCCCATAGACTTTTGATGATATTTAAGTCGGGGGACTGTGACGCCCATTCCAGAATATTGTACTTCTCCCTCTGCATAAATGCCTTTGTAGAATTCGAAGTGTGTTTAGGGTCATTGTCTTGTTGGAATATCTGACATACCACTGTTATCTTTTTTGTTGAAAGTGGAGTAAATTATTATGCAGATCGAAAATCTGAAAATGATCACATTTATATATCAAATATCCTTGAAATGCTACTCCTGATTCACACCTAACGCAAACAATGTTTTCTGACTCATATCTTCCTGGAATTATAATGCCAGCTCTTCCATCTTTTGGTGACTGTGGTTACGGAACAATTGTTAGGGGAGTCATATGTTTGTTTATAGAGATGCATAAATAAATATATTAGTATAGGGCAGGGGTCAGCAACCTTTATTCAAAAGAGCCATTTTGTCCCCTCTTGAGCCGCAAAACATAGCACAGCTTATAAACTTTTAAAAGTATGGTATGGGGTATGCTGCTGCACGGCTCCCACCTCCATGCTGTAAGAGCTGCTCCGGGGTTCTCTACATGCTATAGCCATGCTTCACTTTGGGAAACAATGGAAGGCAGTGAGACAGTGTCATTATGGGCCAGACAGGGGCACACCAACTTGGAAATCGGCGCAGAAGGAGCTGCTGGGAGGAAAAGTTGCGTTGGTGTACAGGTAGCAGCTCTATAGCCCCGGTGCAAGGGGGCACTAGACACTCTCCTTTGTTCTTTGAGAGAGAGAGGGAGAGTGATGGGCTCAGGAGTCGCTACAAATTGCAGCTATTCCTTGTTGCAGCTATTCCTTTTGGCACAGCAACTTCTGGCACATGCTCCCCAGGCTCTTTTTTATGCCAGTAATAAGGGACCCTGCTTCCTCTCGACAATGTTCTTGGGAACCGGAGGGATAAGGGAACCAGACAAGTTGTTTGAGTCACATGGAAATACTCAATACAGGAATGAGCTTAATTCGCCTGTAACCACTCCTATGGGTTATTGGACAGAGCAAGTAAGCAATCTCCACTTTCACCAGTGCAAGGTAATAACTGTAGAGAGGGACGGAGTCTAGAGAGTTAACTACCACCCTAATGGGGTCCAACCCCTTACCTCACTGCCTGCCAGCCTCTACCTGATTTCCTGCCTTCCCTCACATTAGGGCTGGAGTCAGCATTGATGATGTAAGAAAATGGGGCGGGATTGGTGACATCCTCACATCTGCCAGGGCTCTTAAAGGGATTCTGGCATTAGTACCTGGGAAGCACAGGGAGGAACTGGGATGATGTTCCTCTCGCCTGTCACTCCTGGAACGTCTCTATACAGCCCCAGGGTCAGACTGGCCCGGCGGGACACTGGGAAAAAACCTGGTGGGCCCAGATCCGCACCCTGGTTTTCTTCTTGTTTTGAAGAATTCCAAAAAACAGACTTCCTGCACAGTGCGAGCGTGCACACTAACCCTCGTGCTGACGCGCATGTGCGTTGGGGGTGGAGGCGGCAAGCCTTGGGACAGAGGGGGGCCCTGAGGCAGAAGTCCCAGTGCCAGCCCTAACCATTAGCTTATGGTGGTCCCACACTCAAGAAGCCGCAAGCAGGTGCAAGGGCTGTATAGACTACGTGACCGAGCCACATCAAGCAGGATGAAGAGCTGCATGTGGTTCCGGAGCCGCAGGTTGCAGAGCCCTGGAGTATAGGGTGTGACAAAACAGTTCCTGCACTCACCCACACATTGACATTTTCTAAAAGTGAGAATGCAGAGACTGCATTGCCTGTGCGGTTGACTACAGCTTCAAAACAACATTATAATCTACCAATCCTGGGGGGATCATGATGACATTTTTATCAGCAGTAGATAACAGACAGTGGCGTAACTAGAGTGCGCCGGCCTCCCTGCAAAAAATCCTTCACAGTTACCTGGAGTACTCATCGTCCCATCCACTTCCCATCTGCACCTGGATTACTGAACTGCTTCAACTTAGATTCTGGAAGAATGGTAAAAAATAAAATATGGTAAGTCTTTATTTCTAGTGAACAATCTGAAAACAACTGAACTGAAAAAAAGTGTGAACAACCAGTATAAAGGAATGTTGTGTATGTGCAGGACACATTAACATGCAGACAAATGTTGGAGAGGGATTCCATACACAGTAGTCAGGCCCGGACTAGCAATCTGTGAGTTCTGGCAAATGCCAGAGGGGCTGCTATAAGGTCCCACAGAAAGTCAGTATTTAGTGGACTGGTGGTGACTATTTGGGCCTCTATGTGGGCTGATTGGGCCTATTCAGTGTCGGACTGGCCCACCAGGATACCAGGAAAACTCCCGGTGGGCCCAGGTGTTAGTGGGCCCTCATGCTGTTAAACATTTAGCCTATTTCATGGTCATTCCCTATTTCTATGAGAACAAAGAGGCTAAATAGATGGATTAATAGATTATAGCATGTACAGAAAAGAGACTCGGAGAATAGAGGTTGAGTGAGTAGAAGAAGGATAATAGTACTGAGAGTTGGCCCCTTGGTCGGGCACCTAGTCTAAGGTTTTTTGGTGGGCCCCTGGTCTAAGGTTTTGGGTGGACCCTTGGTCTAAGGTTTTTGGGTGGGCCCCTGGTGTCCCAGTCCAACACTGGGCCTATTACAGGGCCTATTTTAATTCTCAGTCTGAACCTGCATGTAGTTTATTACAATCTCTAAATTGGCAGCCAGTGTGATTTCAGATAAGGCTGCAGCGACATGACAAGGAGCATCGAAAACTCTGCAGAACCCCTCTAGAAAGGCATTACACAACAGTGCTCTTTTCTAAAGCTGTAATACCCATGCCAATGTCTTATTAGCCAGCAAGGAAACAGTGTAGTCCACTTTGGCCCATTCAGAGGAAAAATGGGAAGGTTAGAGGTCCAATTGTTTGATGCACTGGTTTACAAACCTTGTACCTTGTCATGTGTTTGTGTTATATAACTGCAATTGAAAACTTCTGCAAATAAAACTATGAATCGTGTGAGAGATATAATATTTGCTTTTTAGGGGATTCTTGAAAATAATTGGGCAAAGTCCATAGCTTTTTATTTAATTTTAAATGACACCTTCCTTTAGAATCGGTTTATTCTTTAACTTTCTGATATTCTATATTTGCCTGATTTCTAATAACCATTCTTCTGTAAAATATTCTATATACTTTTAGGGAGTTTATCACAATTCAAAATGTTCTCACTATTTTCTGAAAACCACTCCAGCCAAATACACACAGACCTTTTCTCCTTATTTTTCAATACATTTTCATGAGAATTTCTTGTGTGGGAAAAGACTTGATAAAATTGTGAAAAAAATCCAAATCGTACATTTTTTTCAGATTTGTTGCTGAAAACTCTGACTTTTTCAGATCTGATGCCTTAAACCTGCAACTTTTTTGGATTTGACGCCCAAAATCACAAAATCCTTGGATTATTGAATGGAACCCCCAGATCATGATATTTTTAAAATGTCAATGGGGAAATCTCATGCAAAGTGAAGCCTTCTGAAATCAGAAGGTATTTACTTGTCTCATGCCATACATATAGCACTGCCTAGATAGCAAAAATGAGAGTTTTATTCTCCCATAATGCATCATGGGCGGAGACATGTAAATCACTCCTTTATGTCCCTGTGGCCAACTATGCATCCAGAACCGCTGGTTTATAGCACAGATACAGCCTAATAGTTCAGAGCCATATATCCAAACTTGCAGACAGCCTGTTTCGATCTTGTTAGATCTCATCAGTGCAAGATATTGGAACATGGGGAAATCTGTAGAAATATTCCAAAGGATGGCTATACTGGGACAGAAAAAGTTAATTATAATCAGTAAGCAAGGTGTGTTAGAGACCTCTGGTGGTCAAACCAAGGTTTAAGCTGCAAAAACAATAAATATTCTCTGCAACACCATGCTACAAAAGTATAAATTTATTAGTGCATAAAAAATAGTATTCCAGTTACCCCAGCAGGAGCCTGACGCGTTTCGTGCTTCTCAGCACTTAATCATAGGCCATATGGCCTATGATTAAGTGCTGAGAAGCACGAAACGCGCCAGGCTCCTGCTGGGGTAACTGGAATACTATTTTTTATGCACTAATAAATTTATACTTTTGTAGCATGGTGTTGCAGAGAATATTTATTGTTTTTGCAGCTTAAACTTGGGGAAATCTGTCATTGACTTCTACATGAACTTGGCAGGTCTTGAAAAAATTGTGTTATTTTCCTTTAAAAAAAAGAAATCATACTATAATAAATAACCCCCCCCCCCAATGTATCTGAATTTCTGTTACTAATGCAAAACAGGTGTTTTATTCTCTGTATCCAGGGGTGCTGTTTTACCATTTTATTGTTGTAAGACTATACAATAGTTTCCTGTATTTTTGAAATGTGCCTTCATGTAGCAAAACACCATTGTCCTATAATTGTTAGCATGTGAATTTCAGTTTTTTATTGTGCCTTGTAGGGTTTTACACATTCACATTTACTTGAACCCAATCACTATGTGGCTTTTGCTTTTAACAAATGTATCCCCTGATGCTCTTTCTGTCTCATAAGCAACATTTCATCTGCAGCAAGAGCATCGTTTGTATTCATGGCGTTACCCAGGACTAACATTTGTCCCACTGTGAAGCCGAAGATTACTTTCTTCTCCTGATCCACTGGATGCTTATAACTGATGAGGAGTTTTCAATGTGCCCCTCTGTGTATTGTTTTAGAGATTCCATATATCAGTTTTTAACTATATTTATTTATATAATCCTTTACTGCTAAATCAGGTTGGCTGTTACCTTGTTCATTGGGGGCTGCCCAAACTCTTGCAGCAAACAGACAAATAAATTAAGATGGCATTTGAAACACACATGGCCATGATCATGACAAAAAGATTTTGTTCCAAGCCCTTAGCACTGGAAACAAATAGAAGCCAAGGCTGTCTCTTTACTCTATGATATACATCATTGTGTGAAGAATGTTTGTCCTGTAGGAAAACATTAAAAAACATATAAAGAATCTAGGATAGACCAGGAGAAAATTGAACTATCTTGGCCAATGATGTATAGTGAAAGGCTTCTAGTCCACTAGAGAACATCCCACAAATTGCAGCCACTGTCATAACACTTGGATTCGTCTTAAAATTTACAGTTATTTTTCATATAGAAAACTGAAAGAAAATGTTTGACTGGGAATTATGCCTCCTTGTCAAGAGTTAAAATAAACACAAAATAGTTGGTAGGGTCTGGTAACAACAGTAAATTGTGCTGTATTACTTTAGCAAATATATGTGGATTAGGTATAGATATAATGCTGTCATTCATGAGAAGACCAGGAGCCTAATAGGCTGCAATATGATTGGACCTTTTCATTCTGTGAAAAAATAGCAACAAAACCAGTGGAAAAAAGGCTTCTCCTGTGTTATTAAATGCAATGATTCCCAGAAGCTTAGATAGACATGAGATAATTACTGTTTCTATAAGTCAAGTACAATCAGAAATTGTAGGAAGTGTGAATCAGTGTAGATTACCTATTTCCAAAACTACTTTTTACATTTATTTGTTTTAATGTTATTGTTCCTTAAAGGGAGACGGCCCATAATTTCCATTTACGATTGAAAAATATCGCTGCAGAAATGTTTTTAACAAAAACACAATTCATTTCTTGCTCTGAGTTTTTTTGCAAATGATTTAAGACTCTTTTTAACCGTTTAATAAAATATAAAAATATGCTAACTTGTAAGAGTAAACTTGCCTGGAGGCTTAGATATTACTTTTTATATACTTTTTTTTATATACTTTTCAGATATTACTTTTTATCTAATGCAAGTTATCATTTAGCAATGAAATATTACATTTTTTAACCAAAACAAAAAACTGGTTGAAGATTTAACTTTTTTCCCAGGTAAAATTCTACAGTTTTTGTTTTAGTTATGTTAGCAAATTTATTATCACATATATGAAAACTTTTCATAATATTGTGAACATCTTTTTCACAGATTTTTTTTCAGAATATAAAACCTTTCTAGAGATTTGGCTCATTTATCAAAGCATATCACCAATTTCACCATTGTTTTTTCCTCCTGAAAAGGCTCCCCAGGTTTGAGCAGAAAAGCAAAGGTTTATCCCATGTGCCAAAAACGTCAACGTCTGCTCCAAATGCAGTCCATCTCGGAGAGAATTCATGGAAAATATATCACAAATTAATGAATGTAAGACTGATAAGTGCTCCCATTCAAGCACTTTTAAAAATTACATTACTTCTAGTTTCAAGGCATTGGCAGTTTTTAAACTTCTTATATATTAAATAATTTTTGACACTCTGGCTCCAGATGGTTCAAAATGAATTTCATGAGAAAAACAATTTATCTGCTTAGAAAATGAAGTTAGTGAGCAGTGAAGAATCAATTTTAATCGGTCATATAATTAAAAAATCAGATGACTCCCACACGGGGCATTCCAGGAGCTGCTGCTGCCCCTCCCTCCCCCTCGGCGCTTCTAACGTTTAGCGTTGGATAGGGTCGAGGAGGGGCCGCATCGTTAGTGCAGAGAGCACTATTGCACTCGATGCACTAGAAGAGCAAAAACGAAGGGCCAATTCTAAGAAACCTTTCAATTGGTCTTCATTATTTATTTTTCATAGTTTTTTAATGATTTGCAATTTTCTTTGCAGCTTTCAAATGGGGGTCACTGACACTATCTAAAAACAAATGCTCTGTAAGGCTTCAAATATATGGTTATTGCCACTTTTTATTACTTATCATTCTATTCAGTCCATCTCCTATTCCAGTCATTTGTTCAAATCAATGCAGCGTTGCTAGGGTAATTTGTACCCTAGAAACCAAATTGCTGACACGCAAACTAGATAGCTGCTGAATAAAAAGCTAAATAACCATAAAGCCACAAACAATAAAAAATAAAAACCAATTGCAAATTGTCTCAGAATATCACTCTCTACATCATATTAAAAGTTAACTCAAAGGTGAACAACCCCTTTAAGAATGCATTCAGAGTTTGCAATTTGTTAAATGACGTTTCTCTGGTCAGTTCTAAGCAGAGCAACACAAAACATTGCTTTTCACAAAATTTATATTCAATAAACTTTCACTGTGCTGTTGTTTTACATTCATAATATTAGCATTTTTAAAACTGCTAATATTTTGAAAACACAAGCAATCTCTTACATCTTAATTACATATAACACTGTCTTGTGCTATTGCTGGCTCATGAGCAAAAAAGAGTCATGTGACATGTCTCTGTTCGGATCTAAGCATAGTAACATCATCATCCTCTTCTCCCAAAATTATTTATAGCTGACTTTTGCCAGTCCGGTCTTCCTATATATTTACTTTTTTTACCCTATTAAAGGAACAGTAACACCAAAAAAATGAAAGTGTTTTAAAGTAAAGAAAATATAATGTAGTGTTTCCCTGCACTGTTAAAACTGATGTGTTTGCTTCAGAAACACTACTATGGTTCATAATCAATAATAAAGATACTCCTGGAGAACCATAAAAATCAGAGTGCTGTGTTTATTGGCTTTTCATGCACGTGCATGAAAAGCCAATAAACACAGCACACTGATTTTTATGGTTCTCCAGGAGTATCTTTATTATTGATTATTGAAATTGGGTGACCCGACAGAGCCACTTTTCCTGTTGATTGAACCGAACAAACTGCAAACAAAGTGAGGATATCACCATACTACTTCTTATTTACTATAGTTCATATAAACAAGCTTCTAAGTAGCAATGGGGGAAATTGAAAAACGCCTATATGGCACAGGATAAGTAATGGATAACAGATACCATTATGTTCTACAGAACAGATAACATTATGTTCTACAGAGCTTATCTGTTATCTGCTGAGTAACTTGAGCCTTTTCTCCTTGGAATGGCTGCCCCCATGGCTACACAGCAGCTTATTTATTTAAACAATAGTAGTGCTTCTGAAGCAACCACTGCAGTTTTACCAGTGCAGGGCAACACTGCATTATATTTTGATTACTTTAAAACAATTTCATTTTTTGATGTTACTGGTCCTTTAATAACATTGGGATCAGCAATGAAAAGTACCAGCCAGGCCGGTAAAATACCGGCCAGGTGGCAACCCTACCAGTCAACCATTACATTACTTCCTTTATGGGCTAAAACATACTTTTGATAATCAGGAAATTCTACTACATGGGAATGTTTTACTTCTCTTTCTTTTTCCTTGACTCACTTGAATTTTGAACCAGTGGTTGATTTGAATAAAAACAAACAGGAAAAAAACATTGCAATCCGTGATATTTCTGCAGAGCAATTGTGTTTAGGAAGGTTTGTAAATACATTAGCAATAATTAATAAATGTTCCCAGAATATAAGTCAGTGGTGCAGATAAAGACTTCTAATATTGCAGCTAGCTGCTTTAATATTTAATAAGACCAGCAGTTAAGCTGAAATCAAATTTACAGCTGGGTTGAAAGCTTTTACTTTCTTCCACACTCCAAATCAGTTCCACTGCGACCAAAGCAATTTCATCTGACATCTACCTTGGGGAACACAGGAACAACTGGTTATAACTTTACACACTGTCATTTAGTGCAGATCACAGAGTGGCTCCACCTTTCCACCTCTTTGACTCTTTGCCATATCTGGACGATGACGATGATTATTATTATTGTTATTTTTATGAAGATATATTTTTCAAAGTGTTAAGATATTCCTCTGCATTGTGCAACAATTAAGCATACAAACTACATACAATACTGATCAATACAGGAGTTTCAGTTGTTCGTTGTCTAAGGGGCAGATTTATCAAATTAGTTGATTAATTTATTTTATTTGACCCTGCTGAGCAGACTCGAGTTTCAAGGCAGCTGTTAGAATTAATACAAAAGTTGCTAATATTCCTCAGATGCTGCTGAGAAAAGTATCAACTACTGTAGCAAATTGTAACAGTTCAGTTGTCAATTGTGTGTACAGGTGTGGGATTGATTATCTGGAAACCCACTAACTAGAAAGTTCTGAATTATGGAAAGGCCATTTCCCATAAAGTTCATTTTAAGCAAATATTTCAAATGTATTTCCATTAGAGTCCTGCACCAGGTTGGGTACCTGAAAAAAAACTTGCAGAGCGGTCTTGTTCTGAGTAGAAATTTCCTGAATTCCTTACCATGTGGGTAGTCCGTGGGTAACCATCTAGCTACTTGGCTAATGTGCAGGACTGGCCCTCCAACCCTCCAGTATTGTAGGTACATTTTCGGTACATTTCTGGATGAATGGGTGCCAGAATGACATCACTTCTGATCTACAATGAGGTCATGTCTGGTTTCCCATGACAGA
>CM044436.1:43728920-43740691 GCA_024363595.1 Xenopus borealis
CCTTTAAATAGTTTAAATTTCACACCAGTGCACGCTGACGTCATCACACCAGCTTACATGCGCCTATAAATAAAGAAGACGGGTGATGTGCGCGCCCTAAGTTACCGGCACACAGGAAGAAGAGGAGCGGCTTGGCGGGCGTCCCTGACGATGGCGCAGCGGGCATAATCATTTGCAATTTTTGATAACATACATCCCAGTCAGGTTTATGTGCAGAAGACAAGGTAGAATGGAGAGTATATACTGTAAAGAAGAGTACATATAATTCAGCTCTACCATAGCCCTCTACCGAGAAGAGTGATCTTCAGACTTGGGTTCATTCCCATTTGTGGGCCAACATTTGTACAGGGCCCCTCTCTCAAAACAATGTATATATAAACAATCTTTTATAATTCAGTGTTTCAAGTGTTACTAGGCCAAAAGATATCCATTCACAGAAGTATTCCACCTAACTTCCCTTTATGTGCTAATTTTAAATATCTAGAATAACAAATAAACCTTCACCTCAACTTTCACCCTTACTGTCTACCATTCACCATTTGGGTTCCACCAATTGAACCAGTTTCTCCGGGAGCACTGGCTGTTAAATTATTTCATTTCAAGCTTCCAACCTTTATTTCAACTGCATCTTAGTACACTAAATGAATACAGATACAGGAAAATATAATTTTCGTAGGTATTCAGTTATAGCTGCACAAATATCTAGCAAAAAAAATATATATACATACTGTATGTATATACTTATATATATATATAAAACTCACCCTAACTGTCCCTCAGACTGGGCGTTTGGTTGCTCTAGGAGAGCAAATTGCCATTTCCCCAAGTTCTCACCATAACTGACGTTCAGGCTGTGCTTCTCTGCCACTGTTCAAAGAAACCAATAACCAGAGGAAGGCACGAGTTAAACCAAAGCAGGACTAACACCAATTCAGCAAACTGGGGAGCATCCCACCTTACCCTACATTAACTATGGCTTGCATGTAAGAGAGAAAATTAAGCTTGAGAATAGGCCTTTACAATTGATAATGCAAACTTATTGGCCCATACACATAAACACAAATATATTGTTGAGTATTGTTGCACAAATCTGTAATTTATCTATATTTATGAATATAAATAATGTGAAGAATCACTCATTTCCTCTGTCTCCCCCAAGTTTTGATACAAAGAACGTATACATATACTGCTGACATCACTTAAACCTTTTGGTCACTCCTTCTGCAGAGCATGGCTGGGATAGATAATATTGATCAATGTAAATTTGACCCTAAATAGAGAAACAGGCACTTTGCTAACTTACTCAATCAGATCATGGGCATTTCACTAAACCCATCCACCAGAGATGAATATACTGTACGTGCACAGGAACACTGATCAAGCACACATGGTGATCCATTGCCAGCCTGTATCATGATATTTCATTATCAGTGATATTTGACTCATTATTTGCAAATGCAAAGCCCTGTCACCCCTTATCTCTACTGAATTTTGAAACCAATTCACTCCTCCGTGATTATACATTTCTCATGGATTTAAAACAATAGCTTATTATACCAAGTTCTTTATTCATTAACAAAGTTTCCAAAACGTCTCATTACGACTGCTAGCCGTAGCACTGAAAGTAAGCTAATGACCAGATATAGTTCAGTGACCTTTAAATGGGTCATTTTCTGCGATATCTCCACTCACTTATTAATTGTCGGGCCAAAGTTCAGTTGATGATGTAATCTGGGGTGTAGCAGCCCTGTTGCTCTTCAGGAGACTCATTTTTATGCACCAACTCATGCTAATTATCTACTAATTGAATGCTGGCATGATTATAATAAAAAACTGTTATCTGAATCATCATCCAGAACATGTGAGCAAAAGCTAGCACAAGGGAATTTATGGTCAATAAATAGGTGTCAGATTTAAAAAAAATAAGTTTTGCTTTGTCTTAAGTTTAAAAAATATACACAATATACAATGTTTTTTTACACACAGCATTTGCCTACCCAAATCCCAGTATAATGGCATATGGGAACAAAAATAAAAACTTGCTGCCATTTGCACATTGTTCACCATTCAAAAAACTGTCTGGATTGGAAAGTTGTTTTTTTTTTAATAATTATTGTATAGGCAAACGTAATCACTACTGGCTTGCTGCTGATACCTACAACCCATTAAGCAAAGTCCATGTTTAGGTGCAACATGTAAAGGGATCACTTGAAGTTTCTCCTACTGAAAGTAGTTTTTAATTCCTGGGTCTGTGTACCCTGAACTTTGTACCTTCAGTGCAAATCATCACATGCTGTGCCTGCACAATGGCACTAAGTTGCAAGGAGTGTGTGCAGCTGCAAATAGCTTTGTGAATCACATTTAAATTCCTGAATTTACCGAAATTAAAAAAAAAACAATTATAAAATTCCTGCATCTTTGCGACTTGCGCTTGAAACTGCGTATATAAATGAGGTTGGTAGTTTTGTACCCGGAACATTGATTCTTCTTATGCTTCCTCACCCTGGAATCTGCAGTGTCACCTTGAGACGAGAGAGAATATTTTGATTTCCCTTTATGTGAGAAAAGATTCAGCAATCTGTGTAATTGATACCAATCATTTTCTATGTGGTTTTTGCAAAACAGAGGTGTGTTTTGTTTGGCAACTGGCTTACCTAGCTAAATCCATCAGCAACATATTTTGATAATATGGGACAGAACATAATTGATGCTTTGCAATTCGTTCAGTTAACCACTTTAACACAAAGTAAATTAGATCAGATTCGTTTAAATTTTAAGGCTCATTTCCATTGTGACCTATATTTCTGTTGTCTTTTCATTTCTAAAAATAATTATGTCCAAAACTACTTTTAAATTCACGTTGTAAGTCTCTTAGGGCAAGTATGTTATATCCAATGTTGATGGAAGTGAATGGATTTTAGTTTTACTTTTCCCCTTAAGTAATGATTAACGAGCCCTCACTAAACTATATCTTTCAGTAACAACATACACACGCATGTGAGCGTGTCCTCCTGTTACACAATATCACATGATACCGAGGTTTACAAGATGTGACAGAGGCAGGCTTATTCCTACAGAGGCAGGACTGGGAAATTTTTTTGGAGGAGATGTACAGACCCAGCCCACTGAGGCCATATAATCTCTGTAGAGTGTGACACACATATAGAGAATATATGTTCAAGGTCAGGTGACAACGTGGTGACACAATGTCAGAATCCATTTTCCAATTTGCCTATACTTACCTAGTCTTCCTTAGTCCACAAATGCAAGTGGAGTTTTGGGAACAACTCTAAGCTGTGACATTGGGGTCCACAATTGGGTTAGGTGCTGGCAGTGTTTTGCCACAACAACTTCAGGTGGATTTGGACCCAATATTTTAGGGAGCTAATATAATTCCAAATGTAGACCTATTTGGCAATGTTTGATTGTTAATATTAGGACTCCTGCCCAGGAAACATCTAATGTCTTATCCTGCAATTATTTTCATGCAAAAATTATGTTTTATGCATAAACCTGTAAGGCTTAGTCCAGATGGGGAGATTCGGGGGCGATCCTTCGCCTGGCGACTTCTTGCCTGGCGAGGCAATTTAGAGCGATTTTAAAAATTGCGCCGCTCCGTGTGAACAGGCGCCGGCGTTTTTAAGCCTCGCCGGTGCGCTGGGGTGTCAAGCTATTTGGGGAAATTCGGGGGCGATCCGTCGCGGCGAGAAGTCGCCAGGCGACGGATCGCCACCGAATCTCCCCGTCTGGACTAAGCCTTACTGTTTCAAATCTTTCTTATTTAATTGTGTTGAGTGTATGAAAATAAACATGCAAGCAAGCAGGTTGGCCTAGCCCAGAGATTAGACTAGCTTCATCCCTCAAGAGAAATGTCAGTAAATTCTAAGTCATTTTAAGAGCTGATATACTCTATTTAGACAAGATATTCAGCCTCTGTTACATATAACATTCAGTAGGGGAATCACTATGCTCCATGCAGGAAAGCTAAGGCTGCTGGCAAAAGGGTTGATTGTCATTTGGAAAATAATCTAAGGCCAACTAATACATTTACCTTCCCTTTATAGACAAAGATTATTTTTAAGGAAGACCAGACCTACATAAAATAGTCATATATACATAAATATATGGAATATACTGCTTACCAAAATTTAATAGTTGTGGTTACAGGTTATAATACGTAGTAAATAAATGCTGAACAAATGGGAAAAATATTTGAACTTTGAGAAAATCACCATTCTACTCAAAATTGCACAGGGAAACAGTAAATCTTCCTATATGTCAGCTTAGATAATAATGATTCCAATATTAAACTAAAAAAGCCTAAAAAGGCTTTTGGAACCAATATTTCAATTATCCCTTGACAAGAAATAATACTTCCTTGTTAATTCTATATTGTTTAATGCTGAGAAGGAAGGATGCTTAAAACACAGTGTTTTAGCCATAACCATCAAGCACAGTAGGAAGGCACATTTAAAGTATCCGCAGAAGATATTTTGTATGTTGACAAATATTCAAGCAAGGTATTAAAATAGTATTAGAGGAAGTGAGCATGCAGAAACACAAATGTATAAAGCATTTAGAATATACTACCTGTATTACACATCATTTTTCTTAGTTTCTATAAACATGATTTGCAGAATATTTGTACTGTGACCCTCCATAGAGAAGTCAAATACAGTATTCTGTTTTGCTGTCCCTTTGTAGATACAAACTGCCTCTAAACGGGATTGATATTGCCCCCCTTTTACTGGCTTTCTTGTGCTTATTGCAGGAAAAATACCTATGCTGCAATAGTTTTACTGTATTTCCCCATACAACCATTAGCAGTAATGCAATTCCAGTCACTTGCTCCAGGTTAAGTATCACATAGTAACCAATTAAATTGAACCTGCTAACTGGTAACCAATGAACTAGAGCAAATGTTGTACCTGTTACATTACATTAGCCCAATTAGGGAGTGGCCCTTGCTACAGAAGTTCCTTGTATGGATCTATTTGATCACAACCCTGATGACTCACAAAATAAAATCTATTCTGCAAGTCCCTACTACAGCTGACGTCTTCAAAAAGAATAATAACACAAGGAGGGCTATTCATGGCAACAGGCATGTTGTGGCCTTGGAACTTGATACATAGTCTCAAACTTTGGGGGTAATATAATAAAAGAAACAAACAGTAACTAGAGGGGGACGGGCACAGGACATGCAGCCCCCACCCCCTCCATATGATATTTTCCGTCCGGAATCAGTGAAAATCCGAAATCAGCTGCTGGGGGTCCTGAGGGGTGCAGGCCCTGGCCAAATCGCTCCCCCGGTAGTTACGCCACTGGAAACACAGTTCAAATCAGGTTTAAAAACCGTATGCTTATATGTGACTCTAACTGACCCAACCCTATATGATTATTTATCTGTAGCCAACCTGTCCATCTCTGATGTCACCAGAGGGGACGTTGGGTGTACCTGTATAAATAACAGAGGCACAATATTTTGTAAGACAGAAAAATTGGGCTGCGATAGGGTGGGAAAGGATGGAGGGGGTTGAGCCCTTTTCACCATCTGCTGCAGAGACAACCACTCCAAACTGACCCACAGGTAAACCCACAGGGTCCACAGGTTTCAGGCCAACATACTCATCACTAGTGACCAGTTATTGCTAACTGCTGTCTGCTATTAACTTCTACCTGACAAAGTAGAAAAACAAAGTAACAAAATACACTGACCACTTAAAACATCCAATTGGCCAAAACACACAGAAAGAAGTTGAGTTAATGAAAAAGCCCTTTTTTTTCTAATAAAAACTTTCTGGGTTTCCTCCATTTATGATCATGCTTTCTTAACTGATCCACTGAATGATATCAATTATGGCATCAGGTCAAAAGGCACTTCATATATGAATTTTACTAGGTTATCTAAATATTTTAGAACACTTATACAAAATCCAGAGAGATGAGCTGTTCTAATTGCACTGAATTAATTTTTTTAGACATTGTATTGACACCAGAAATTACACATTTTTTTTACATCTATCCTAACATTGTCTCTGCAATCTATTTACAAATTTCCCTTGAAAGTATTGACCTGATGCTGTAACTTTACCTATGTGGTCCTCCATGTTCATCTTTGAGGCTGGGCTGCCATATTTGTGGCATTAGAATTAGAAACTCTAAGTGGCGGGTCAATAAAGAACAGTCAAGTTGGCAAAATAGTCAGGTTTAGGAACCTCACATAATTATTTGCAAACGCAAATCTATAGTGAAAAACCTTTGTTTTTAAGTGTCAGTATCAGTTTAGCTAACTCCATAACCTTTTTTTCTTCTACAAACAACTTAATTATGCTTCCTGGCATTCTAAATTACTAAATTAGACCAGGGAATCTCCAGTGGACTAATGCTTCTTAAACCTAGCAATATAAATCTAGTATAACCAATTGTTACTCCAATCAGTGTGGAACTTATAGAATTATTATTATTATTATCCTTTATTTAAATTGCTCTAACATGTATTAGTGAACCCTTTCAGCTGGAAATGTAAGTGAGATGTTTAATTAAAGGGGTTGTCCATCTTCCAAACACTTTTTCTGTTCAATTGTCATCAGATAATATAGTTCACCACAAATAAAACTGGGTTTTTTTTTTTGCCATATTTTGGGAAAGTTTAAGTATTATTTTTCACCTTTTCATGTTTTCAGTAATGTAATCGATTCATTTCTTATCATTGGTCCTGCTAAGTAGAATCCCCAATTTTAATTAAAGGCAGATGGTAGGAGTGACACAATCGAAAAAGTCTTTATTTCTGATGTACAATCTTAAAACAACTTAAATTTAAAAAAAAAGTGAACAGTCCCTTTGAACAGATAAACATGACATATCTCCCAAGTTAATATAAATTAGTATTTTGGTGATTTTTATGTTATATTACAGGGACAGTTACCCTTTACCTAAAATTGAATGCGCTGTTACTGACTGTTGTATTGTTGTGGTATTGTACCTCAAAACTGTCTGAACAGTTCTTTGTATCTGTTATTGATTATTTCAATAAGACTTATCCTTCTATATATGAACTGAATAAACTGTATGGATCAGGCACACTCACACCGGAAACATATTGAAAGATTCACTTCTCCAGACTGTAATGAAACAGAGGGTAAAACCTGTCATTCCTGTAGGCCACATAAATCAGTGCTTGGCTATTTGCTCTACTATAAGGCACAAGAGATTACAATACCTGTCCATTTGTGGATCTCAGAGAACCATATAAATCGCTAAGCATGTCCCTGGCTGGAAGCAACCCATAGGATCTGATTGGTCAATGAATGTAGCACTTATCATGTTGGTTATGTTGGAAGCATAGTATAGTACTAAATGGGAGTGTTAGTGTTGCACCTAAGCCTTGATGTTTTATAATACTTTGGCAACTTCAGGCTGCCTCAGAACTAATTTTTTCCAGTCCCTGAAAACAGACAGACAATTTGCTTTGGGCTAGGTCATTACTGATGCCCCAAACTGTTTCATTAGCTGCACTTAGACCAAAGCTGTCACACTCCCTGAATGGAGTACCAGCAATAATAAATCTATCTATCTGTCTATCTATCTATCTATCTATCAGAAATCTCCGAATAAAATAAGGAGAATTGAATCCAACAATGGACGGATCCACATAGCCTTACACGTTTTGGAAACACAATCCCTTAATCATAGGCTATGATTAACCTACACAGGTTACTGAACTACAACTCCCAGCACCAACACACGGAGAGCTACAACCTTGGCCCCGGGCATAGTCGGGAGAGAGATTACCCTCCTCCTGGAACCCCTTAAGTGACCCCTGTGAAAGGGTTGTTTGACCCCCAAAGGGGTCGCGACCATCAGGTTGAGAACCGCTGACCTATGAGATGACTTTTTGTATGATGTAGAGAGGGATATTCTGGGACAATTTGCAATTTGTTTTTGTTTTTTTATTATTGAAGGATTTTGAGTTATTTAGCTTTTTATTAAGCAGCTCTTCAATTTGCAATCTGGTAACTAGGGTGCAAATTCCCCTGGCAACCATGCACCGATTTGTAATATGAATAGGAGAGGGCCTGGATAGAAAGAGCAGTAATAAAAAGTAACAATAACAATACATTTTGCCGGCGTATAAGACGACTGGGCGTATAAGATGACCCCCCAACATTTCCACTTAAAATGTACAGTTTGTTATATACTCGCCGTATAAGACTATTTGATCATACGACTGCTGAGAAATACAGCTTCCATTGAAATTATTTGCTCGGAATTCTAGTACGCAACAGGTATATGGGGGTGCCTAAAAGTGTGACATCACCCGGATGAATGAGCTCAATTATAAAGTTCCCAGGTATGGCTAGGATGGAACTCTGTTCATCACACCTGTTGCTGGAAAGTAGGCGCGTCCGCTGTCACCGCACAGATAAAAAGTTATTATACGTTCTAATAATAACAAAATCCTTCCCGTACCTGTTGCTGCTCACTTCCCTGCAGCTCGGGTGAATGTAATTACTTCCCCGCTGAGCGTCTGAAGCCGGCGGAATTAAAGGGGTTGTTCACCTTTGAGATAACTTTTAGTATGATGTAGAGAGTGATATTCTGAGACAATTTGCAATTGGTTTTCATTTTTTATTGTTTGTGGTTTATGAGTTATTTAGCTTTTTATTCAGCAACTCTATAATTTGCAGTGTCAGCAATTTGGTTTCTAGGGTACAAATTACCCTAGCAACCCTGCATTGATTTGAATAAGAGGCTGGAATATGAATAGGGGGTAGACTGAATACAATGATAAGTAATAATAAGTGGAAATAACAATACATTTGTAGCCTTACAGAGCATTTGTTTTTAGATGGTGTCAGTGACCCCCATTTGAAAGCTGCAAAGAAACAGAAGAAAATTGCAAATCGTTAAAAAACTATGAAAAAGAAATAATGAAGACCAATTGAAAAGTTTCTTAGAATTGGCCCTTCTACAATATACTAAAAGTTAACTTGAAGGTGAACCACCCCTTTAACCCCCCTTGGAAACATGCAGAGTTCATACACCCGGAAATAGAGAAGCTAACTTGGCAGAGTACCTTCTAGCACTACGTTCTGACTCTATGATCCAGAAATAAGGCAACAATCGCGACGTGCAATGTACCTGGCGTATAAGACGACCCCCCACTTAGGGGCATATTTTACTGGGGGAAAAAGTCGTCTTATATGCCGGCAAATACGGTAATAACTGCAGCAGCACTCAACACTTTTATTTGTGCAACTAACACAGCAATGTTTCGGGCTATACCAGCCCTTTATCAAGCTAAAGTACATTTGTAGCCTTAAAGAGCATGTTTAGAAGGGAGTCAGCGACGCCCATTTGAAAGAAGAGGCAAATAACTATAAAACTTTAAAAAAAAAAAAATAATAAAAACCAATTGAAATTTTGCTTAGAATTGGCTGTTCTATAACATACCGTAATAAAAGTTACCTTAGAGGTGAACCACCTTTTTAACATGCATGACCTATGGACCTGGTTTGCTGAAGCCACACTATTTCTCAACTTGCCCCTAGTTCTGGCAAGTAACGTGTCTAGAAAAAGTCAAACTTTCCCTAGCACTTCTGGCTTTGGCCATTCCTTGCCACTACATATTCTTCTACTGAAAGAAGTTAGAAATACAGCAAAGCAGACTTGTAAATAGGAGCTGCCTATACTATACTGTTATATTTCCAGAATTGTTTTTGTACAACTGTATATTTGTGAATAAAACTATTATTAGAGCTGCTTTTACAGGGAGTAAGAATATCATATAGCACTGCATGTGAGGCACGGCTTTGGGGACAGCAGTTTTTTTTTGTTTAACCTTACAGATGTTTATTTGGCAAAGCAGATTATTTAAATGTTACAGTTATAATTTCATTCTAATGCTACAATAATTGTTTAAAAAAAAACAAACAAAAAAAAGGCTAAGTCACTTTAACCTGTCATTTCTGATTAAGGGATCATTCTGTGATGTCACATTTATATAAATGCAAATCACAAGACATAATTATTACTTAACATCTCTTAAAGCTGAACCTAGTCAAAGAAATACAGTAACATCATACCCATCTCTCAAGGGACCCATTTATTATGGATGAATACATGATGTTAACTCACCTCTGCTGTAAATAACTAGATGCAGAAAGCGGTGGATTTAATCTCACTTGTGGTAAATGAACTGAGCAGAGATTCTGATACAAATACAAATTATTAGCAACAGATTTTCATTCCTTATCTGCCTTTTATATGAGACTGGTTCCCTCCAGCAGCTGGCCCCTTCCTATTATGGCCTCTCCTAAAAAATAGTTCTAATGTCCAATGGGTTAATATATATATGCCACTAGAGACTAAATAATGTCAGCGAATATTATTAAAGGATTTATTAAAAATATCACTTTCCCTAGGCACACACACAGTTACATAGTTAGTTACATAGTTAAATTGGGTTGAAAAAAGACAAAGTCCATCAAGTTCAACCCCTCCAAATTAAAACCCAGCATACACACACACACATCTCCACTCTTTCACATAAACCATATATGCCCATAGCTATACTAACTGTAGAGTTTAGTATCTTTGATTAGTGATGGGCGAAACGGCCGCGTTTTCGCTTCGCCGAAAAAAAAATTTTTCGCCGATTCGCGAAACGCGTCCCGTCATTTTCGTCGCGCGTCGTGTCGTTTTCGTCGCGTTGAGCAGCGAATTTTTTTGGCAGTTTCGCGAATTTATTCGCCAGCGGCGAATCGCGGGAATTCGCCGCGAATTCGCCCCTGGCGAATAAATTCGTCCATCACTATCTTTGATATTATGTCTGTCCAAAAAATTATCCAAGTCCCTCTTAAAAGCATAAACAGAATCAGCCATCACAACATCAACTGGACCAAGGATTGTCATCCTCCTGCATGCTCAGTTCCCAGAATCCTCTGCTCGTTTTCAAGCTCAATAAGGACACGATGGGCAGTTTACATGCCATAGTTTGTAATAGTATTCAAAACACCTAGGGGGCATATTAATCTGAGCAATGCTACCCCCAGCCCCCTAAAAAAAGAGGAGCAAGCCCTGGCACCAAAAAAGGAGGCAAAGGGATATCAGATATGTCTGATTTAATAGTCTTCTCCAGACAACATGGACAATGTACACCAGCAGGGAACTATGCTGCTTTAACATAACTGCCATATAATGTACTTCTAAAGGGAAATCCTGATACATACATATATCTGCCATCAAGGCAACCAGCACCCGCTACTGCCTCTCTACATTTGTGGCACCTATATAAAAGGAGATGTACAGGCAAAAAAATTAAATCCCATTTTTACTTTCTTTAATGAAAGTAAATCTATCTCCAATATACTTTAAAAACTGTCTACTGTTTTCCCCCCTTTGTTTTACTTGCTGTGGCAGTTGCAGATAGGCCCTAACTGCTCTGCAGGAAACAATCATACTCTCAAATGGCAATGGGCTCCCCTTTACTTCCCACAACTGGAGCAGCTTTGTTTGTTTCCCTGTAGAGCAGATGGTGGCTGTGTGGGGATTTGTATCCTCAGACCAAGTGCAGTCTGTATATTCTGATAATTACTTGTTGTATTGGCTTCTATGGCAGATATTATTTGACTTCTGCTCTTTTGATCATTTCTGACGATCCCTCCCAACTGAAGCCCAGACCACACTGAGCATGTGCGCAGTCTTGGTATTGCAAAGATGTATAACAAAGTTACAAGATGACAGCCCCCTGCTCCAACTTTGAAAGC
>CM044436.1:43795695-43809608 GCA_024363595.1 Xenopus borealis
TTGCACTGCCTATCTATTTACCCAGTTTTTATTTTTATACTGAACAATTCCTTTAATCCTCAATGCAAGATTGTAATGGTACTGAAAAAAAGATTTGTAACAACCTAATCAATATAAAAGTACATTGGCCCATAAGTTCTTTCTATATGGAAATATCTTTATATTAGTTGGGATACAACAGGGAATTAGAGCAATATGTAAAATATTTACTAATCTACCAGATATAGTCAATGGAATTATATTACAAATTCACATTGGGTAAAAATAACTACCCAGAGTATACATTGCAATTGGGCAAGTAATGCTAATTGAACGCACATCATAAATATCTGCTCTTATCCTTGCTGTCTTAGGTTGTAGCATTACTAAAATACATGGTGGGTTCATTATAACAAATAGGCACAGGGCCCTCGATGCCATCTATGAGGGATTCTGGGGATTCTGGCTATGCTTTCTGCTTTTACTGTGTGGTTCATAGTATACAGGATGAACTATCCCTTCCCTAAAATGAAAATTGTGCTACTGACATTTCTTGTGTCATAGATTGATGATGTGCTTTCTACAGCCACTATCTGTAATACCACTAGTGCATGTTATATTATTTAATATCTCTTTGCATTTAGAGAACTCCCATGTACATCATGATCAAGGATAATGATGTCTTGCTCACAGAATTTCACTTTCATGAAATGCATGAAAGCTTCCCCAACTTTCAGATCCACTGCCAATTTTTAGGGGGTTATTTATCAAAATCTGCATTTTACTGATATTTAATTTAAAAAAAGTCTGACCAAACTATAATCCACAATTTATTAAAAAAGCTAAATTGTATCATATCGGGGAAAACTCCATAAAGTTGAGTAAAAACCTGAATCATACAATGTTTTCAGAGGTTTTCCCCAAATTGTACGATTTTTTCTGGACTTTTTCCTAAAAAGTCAGAATTGTTTTGATTTTTACCGGAAAAGCCCAAAATAGTTGGATTTTCTGGCTAATTCCAGTGGGACCACAGAAATTTTCAAATAGACTGGGGACCTCTGCCATTGACTTATATACAACATTGGCAGGTCTGAGATTCGCCTTTTTGCATCCTCAGGTATAATAAATCTCGAAAATTTCAAGTTTATTTTTCCACAAAAAATATTCATATTTTATAGTTGAAAAAACTCGAGTTTTTAGCATTTGTACTTTAAGAAATAACCCCCTTAATATTTAAAATTAATTTGCACCAATGATTTAATGCATATCAGCTATATACACATAGTCATAGTTATTGAATTACTTTCTGTAAAATGAGGATGTCTGGTTTATATTTTTGCATAGTTTATAGTTATAATAGAGGGAACTGATAAAAAAAAAACCTACGCCCATTCTATCTGTGTATTCAAAGGTAGTGTACATAATTTCTGTTGCATGATTATATATGCATTGCTTTTGTTCATCTTGACATTTGTACCAGTTCTGCATGTTTTACCTTGTGGACTTTACTTTGACATTTACTGATACTGTTCTGTCGATCACTGTCACATTACTCATTAAGACTAACACTCCTTTTTAACTTTCTGCCTGAAAAAGATAAGCAGTACTAACTCTTAGGATTAATCATAGAGCTAATAAATGCATCTGAGTTTCACTGTACCAGCATGATATGACTAGTAACGTAGAGAGTCAAAGGCGAGCAATTCATAGCTGTACTGTAACGTGAAAACTTGCTCAGTGTTTGTGCAGAATATTAGTAGGGTGTTATTTTCTTGAACAATAAGTCACAAACTTTCATGTAATTTTCATGTAATTCCTATCTTATATGCCATGTTTTATTTTGTAACAATAAGTGCTGTAATTGACTAAAAAAAGGCTCTCTGGTTTTTTGATTGGATATTGGACATTCCATGACCTCTGACAAAGTTGAGTTGGTAATTTAACTTAAACAGCTTGGGCTCACTGGCACCGGGGCAGCACGTCAACAGCTGCTGCTTATCTCACAAGGGTCTTGTTTAGGCCGTGATCCTCCCTCTTAAACCTCCTGCAGCTGCTTCCTGTACTACCTGTCTGATACGTCTGTTATTTACTCCAGATCCTGACCTTCTTTGGTGGCTCCTGGTATTTCTTAGGGGTTCTAATAGTTTCCCAATTATTTACTTCCAGCTACTTGGAAACAAACTGAAAACAATCCGGAGATGTAGCCATGTTTTCCTGCTTCAATCCTCAAATAGACTATTTGAGATCTAGTATGTATGCAATGTGCATGGGAGGGGGGTAAGGTAACAAGGCTTCTAATCAACATGTTTTTTCTTTTATCTTTCTTTTTTTTTTGGTTTCTGTAAATTCAGTTAAAATAATTAATAACAGTAATAAGAATATTATTTCAGGAACAGCAATGAACATAAAACACAGGTTGCTTCTTTGTAAGAACCTGCAATTCTTGCAGTACCTGCATGCATAAAAAAATCACAACTAACTGGAAGATCCTATATGCATGTTATAAAGCCAGAGCCTGAAGCCACAAGAGCAATGCAGAAAGTTGGTTAAAAAACAGTTAAATAACAAGAATATAAAGCATTTCAGTCATCAACTATGTGCCCTTACAGTACATGGTCATGATACTTGTTATATATGTATATTTATTAACAGGGGACAGCTTTAGATTGTGAGTTCTTCTGAGCAGGGCCTATTAATCCTCCTGTTTCTCTCTTTAACCCTGCCTGTTAGTATGGTGTAAACCCTCTTACTGTTATAATATTATAAACCTTGCTGATGTAGAATAAATTGATGATGATAATAAATATTATTATTATCATTTTGACCTGTATATGTTTCATCGATGATGCAAATACATATTGCCTGTACAATAAAAAAAAAAATACCATCAGCTACAAATGTGTACTGACGAGGGTACAGGAAATAAAGGTACATCTTCGATTGAAAAGAGAAACTAGATTAAAAAAGTTTAAAACTGCTCAAGAATTTTATGCACAGTCATTAAAAGGCATTGTTAAATGGAACTGACTGAGCCAAATTTGACCTAATCAAGGGCCTTGTAAATTAATCAGTGCTATTAAAGCATACCCATTACAAGAAAATTACAGTGACCGAATCTACTCAACAGAAAAGGATGAATCCTAATTGTGGTTATACGCTGGCTCCAGTCAGAAAATCTCCAGCTTACTAAAATAATATGATGGTTTATTTATGATGCTTGTGTATAATGCTATCAAGTGGCTGTAACTCTTTGCTTTCACTTGTAGATTGGGCTGGAACTGAACTTTTAAACTTAACTAAATGGTTTGTAGCATATGCTGAGCTAGTAGGGTGGATTTCTGGTGCTTGCAGTTTTGCCAAAGGCTTCTAATCCCTGATATAATTATAATTAAATATTTAATGGTGCACATGGTGCTTAATGAGTGGCTAAAATTCCTTTTCCTTTTCTAATTGAAAAGGGCTAACATTGCCTAATGCCCCTGATGACGTGTTGGTAGAGCTACACTAAACATAGTAACTGTTTTCTGGCGTGCAACTGGTATTTTAGCACTTAACTTTCCTCCTGAGTGGGATATAATGTAACATGGCTTATGGGAAACAATTCTCACTAAAAACTCATAATGATGATAATTACTTCCCTAGAAATCCTTTACTCATATGACATATTCTAGCACTAACAGTTTCCTGTCTGAAGAAATTACTATACAGAATACAAAGGAAATCTGCTTGCTTAATAACAAATACTCAGATCAGGTATGAATCTACTACATATATTATACTTCTTGTGACCAATATCTGCAGACAACATATTTCTTGGCAGCAACAGCCTTAGGTTTAATAAGAATATTTAATATAATTTGTTAATATCTCCACTTAAGTACTAGGTGGTTAATCTATTAAGAGATACAAATGTTACTCCAACTCTAGTAACTCATGGCAGGCAATTAGATGTTTGTTTTAGAGGCGGTGGGTTAATTAGAACTTAGTTTATTCATTTTATGTGAAAATATAAGAACATCTGTTTGGTGAGCCAAACTGATCAAGAATCTATGGAGAATTTAAATAAAATTGCAAGCGTTGTTTAAAAAGGAATTTTTGTGAATGTTAAGAGTTATTCACAATGTAAAATATTTGGCTGGTCGAATATTACATTGCTTGTTATAGCTAAGCGAAGGTTAGCATTAACACCTGCTCTGGAGTTTCATTATGTATTTTGCTGCAATAACCCTTTGCAAAATGTTATCACATACACTTCACATTTTTGCAAAAGCCGTTTGTTCGCATGCTTTACGAGGAAGTCACTGAGTTCTCAAATTGGTCATAAAGGACACAAACTATGAAAATCTTGGTTGCTACATTTGCGAATGTGTTTAGGAACATTTTTTGTGCTATTGAGATGAGCACGGGGGTCTGTTAAATACTACTGGCCATGAACTCATGTATTCATAAGCCAATAGAATTTCATATCAAACCTGATTGTTCCTTGTATGTTAAAAACATCATAGGTTTATGGCTAGCACATATGCTGATCTATATATGTTTATAGGACATGCTAAAGAACAGTGCTCTCTGGCTAAGTGGCCAATAAATTTGTGTGCCATAAAGCTAAGTGTTTAGGATCATATGAAAATAATATAAGTTTTACAATGAAATGAGTAATAAAAATGCAACTGAATGCCAATATCTGAGCTACAGACTTACACTAGGATGGTCTTCCTATAGAAAAGAGGCAGCATACTGAAAGGCTAACAAACAGTTGCTTTTGTCAATCTTCATTGAAAAGTAAGAATATTTCTGCATGCTTTGGCTGCTACATATTAATTAAATGTGTTAAAATTTGGCAATCCAGCATATTGTAATTATGATGATCACCCGTAACAAATTTGTTGATTATTTGAAGCAATATAATAATTAATTTTCGCTCAATTCAACTTCAGAAATATGTTTAGCTTCTGTGGCTTCACTGTATACTGTGATGTTTGCATTCCTGGAAACTGATGCTACTGTATACACTGAAATTTCAGAAGAAAACACAAACAGCAGACAATTGAAGTTAATCAATGTGGACAATGCTATCTATTAGAAACCAGAGTGAAGAACCCAATGAAAAATCAAAAGCAGAAGATGAGCACTGTGTTCATGGCAGTACGGGAAACAGATCTGAGATTTTTCTTCTACAGATCAACCAATGGTCATTTTTTACAATGACTGATAAACTGAGCATATAATTGTGACAAGCCACTGGAGCCACAAAGTCAATAGGTGATGAAATTAAAATATATGCTAAAGGCATGTTATTCAATGCTGGCATCAACACCTGTCTTTTTGGCACATCACTATTCAGTAAAAACAGGATGCCTGTTTGAAGATGATTTGTCCAATGATACAACCAAGTGTTCATACTGTGTGCCACCAATTTACTTCTAAATTGTTTTTATTCACTTGTACAGTACCAATGTCAGCCAAAGCAAAGTGCACACTAAGAAGCATATACAAGATGACAACACAATCAATCACAAGGTATAGAGAAACAAAAGGAATGATAATACATCTTCCTTACCTGTGTTATTTTTATTATACTTGTCTTGTAAAGCAGTGCAGTATATAAACATTAATATTATGTAAATTATACATGATGCTATATTGTATCATAGAAATAATAATGCTCAATATATTATAACTGATCGTAAACATATTATTAAGTACATTTTAATTTATTGTAGTTTTATATTGCACATTTATTTACTATTAATCATTAAATGTTACTCCTTAGTTGACTAGAAATCACAAATACTGGGATTTTTCCACTTCCTCCTCAAAGGGAAATTCAGCTGGACTTAGAAAAGGTGCATAAACACTATATTAACAGACAAAACCCCTTTTTTGGTTCATACTTAAACCTGGGTAATATTAGTCCAAACTGGCACTATTTCCCACCCTTTCACCTTCTGCATGACTCTGTGTTGTGCACTATGAATGCGTGCAATCTATACGTTGGAAGCCATTTTTAATTGTTTTTTAGTTAAAAAATTTATCAATTCAGGTAGCCATTTGTCAGGATCTATTTTTTATGGATTGTTTCAGCAGAGACTTTAGGTACAACTATGGCCACAGTTTTAAACAGCTGGCCAAACCAGCCCTGACAATTAAGTTCTGATTATAAGCTGGGAAAAACTCCAACAATTAAAAATTATTTATAGAAGAACACTGATTTCCTCTACTTTGTTTTATGTCAGTTGTGACATAAATAATGCCATCAATGTGTAGTCTTTCCTAGCATGCATACCCACCTTATAAGCATTCAACCAGTAAACATGTGGACGAATCAGTAAAAATACATATGCATAAATAAAAATGTATTCTTAGGGTTTGTACCCTGGAGCTGTGCATCTGGGTGCAACTTTTATGAACCATATAGCAGTTTAAATATTGCTCACCTTGCTCATTTCTATCTTAATTTTCAGTGCAATACTGACTATTGCAGGGTCAGACTGTACTGGCTAATCCCAATGTACTCTGCAACAGGTATGCAAGTTGAAATGATCTAGAGAGGTACAATAGTGACATCTATATAAAAAATACAGTTAATGTAGTGTAGAAGTGGGAGTGGAAGTATGAATGCAGTCACATACATACGTTACCAAAAAGCAGGACTGGACTGAGAATTAAAAGAGGCCCTGGCATTTCAGGTACACAAGAGGCCCATCAGCCCACCTAGAGGCCCAAACAGCCCCCACCAGCCCACTAAACACTGACTTTCTATGGGACCTTATAGCAGCCCCTCTGGCATTTGCCCTAACCCACAAATGGCCAGTCCGGGCCTGCCAAAAAGTTACAGAAATTCAGATTATATTGCAATCTCACATAATTAAAATGGCATGATCATCGTATTTATAGCTGACATTTCCTCACAGTATACATTTAGGGGCACACTTACTAAGGGTAGGAATGAATTTTCGAATAAATTTATAATTTTAAAATTCGAATTTCGAAGTAATTTTAGGCTACTTCTACTATTGAATTGCCCAAAATTCGAGTTGAATTGAAACAATTAAAAAATTCGAGGTCCAGGAAAATTGAAATGAAAAAAAAAAATAGTTTGAATCGTTCAATACGAACTATGTGATCGTTCAATCTGAATGATTTTAATTTCATCGAAAATGGCCGTTCTCAAACAAAAAATATAATTTTTGATCGAAAATGACCCACAAAAAAAATTTGATGGTCGAATTTCAAATTTTTTTTTTATTCTAAATTCGACCAATAGTAAATCTACCCGTTAATGAGTTTATTGTCGTGATTGTGCAGTTAATTTATCATACTTATCCTTATCATGTTAAAATATATTAGTATTCATGGAAAAATTGTGAGCACATTTATGACACTTATTAGATATACAGACAGTTCACACAGAGTTCACTGTATATAAGAAACTGACGTGCAATGCTTGTATTTGGAAGGTAAACTTAAAGACTGTGGATTCACTGTCAAAGGTTTATTTCAGAACAGCTTTTTGTCACATAGAGTCACATAGAATTCTGTTATATTTAGTTTATGTAATCGTTATTTGTTAAGAATAACTCAACATGAATACTTATTGCTCTACCCCTTATCCAACTTTGGAAATCCTTTTTATTCCCAGTTTGTCCGAGTATATAAAGGAGCCATTGAGGGGAGTAAGGGCATAGACTGTAATTCTTAACTAAATTGAGGTTGGGTGCCTTCTATTAAATTAATAAGAAAAAGAACCCCACTTTATTGTAATCTGTAATCAACGAGAAACTAATCAAAGCTGTACAGTGACAGGAGTGATTCAAGGCATTCTGGCACTTAACTATAACGTTAAAGAGATGGCCAACCAATGAGGCCAAATATTGCTTTTTGTTTCTGTTTCTTCTACCCTTTTGCACTTGATTGCTTTCCTTAGATATTGGGCCAAGGATTGCCCATCTAACTTAATGTCAAAAATACTCCTTTGCAGGAATATTGTTTGGTTTGCAATTGTGCAGTGTGCTTATGATCCGCACATGACATAATTGGGGTGGAGGGGGTCATTGCTATCGAGGAAGAGATAGACAGATTACCTCTCATCCTCTTGCTCTAGCCCCAGAGTGCCCCCAATTTCAAATCTCTGCAACTGAACTTGCTAGGTAATTCAGCCTCATAATCCAAGTAAGAAGATGGAAGGTGGGGTTCCAGGTGTACATTGGCAATTTTCTCTCCATACAATGGTTATTTACAACGTCTGAGTGCCACATTTATTTAGCATCTACTTAAATTATGTTAAATGTACATTATAAAACAGAGAATTTGGTTTTACACAGAGGCATAGTCACACCAAATTCTTGCATTGCTGGGTCCTAATTTAAACATGGAGACTAATAGCAAGGGGTTTGTTCATGTATCCCCTTGCAGTTCCTCCAGCACTCCCATGGTGTAAAGCCAAACGAAACAGAAGGTATTAACATGCCTCATGCTACACACATAATACTGCCTTTATACCAATATTGTGATTTTAACTCACATAACCAGGTTGATGTATCTGCTCCAACACTCCCAAAACACAGAAATATGTTAATTAATTCCAGGTAAGGCTGTAAGGGGGGGGGGGTAATGTGATGTAACGCAATGTAAGTTTTATTCAGTTTACAACAATAAGAAGCCTGTTAATGAAAGCTTCCTTTTTACACATCACTGGCTGACTCAGGAGGAAGTTCAAAAGAAACCAGAACATCTGAAAATAAACAAAGGTCCAGGACCGTATGCTGTTGACACCAGGAAAAGGAGCTTAACTCTGTGGGTGTCAGGCCACTTTACTAATCTTCCATGATTCTTTGATGCATACATTAGTCACGTTAGTTTTTGAATACAAAGTTTATAAACCAGTATGCCCTCCAGATAAGCTCCATATGGTTTTATCTATTTATCTTTCATATTTTATTTTGGCAATTGCATTATCTTGGGAATAGTCTTTTCTGACCAATGAGCTGTTTATAAAGGCCGATCCTTCACCTCTCTTGCTACCTTATGCCTTATGGTCATGTGCTATTTGTGGAAAAGTTAAAGGGAAACTGTCATGGGAACCATGTTTTTTTTAATAGTGCTGCTCCAGTAGACTTCTTCACTGAAATCCATTTCTCAAAAGAGCAAACAGATTTTTTTATATTCAGTTTTGAAATCTGACATGGTTCTAGACATTTTGTCAATTTCCCAGCTGCCCCTGGTCATGTGACTTGTGCCAGCACTTTAGGAGGGAACTGCTTTCTGGCAGGCTGTTGTTTTTCCTTCTCAATGTAACTGAATAGTATGCAGTGGGACATGGGTTTTACTATTGAGTGCTGTTCTTAGATCTACCAGGCAGCTGTTATCTTATGTTAACTGGTTACCGTCCCATTGTTCTTTTGTTAGGCTGCTGGGTGGGGGAAAGGGAGGGGGTGAAATCACTCCAACTTGCAGAACAGCAGTAAAGAGTGATTGAAGTTTATCAGAGCACAAGTCACATGACATGGGGCAGCTGGGAAATGTCTAGCCCCATGTCAGATTTCAAAATTAAATATAAATAAAACTGTTTGCTCTTTTGAGAAATGGATTTCAGTGCAGAATTCTTCTGGAGCAGCACTTTAACTGATGCATTTTGGAAAATTTTTTTTTCCCATGACAGGATCTCTTTAATGTTTAAAAATCAAGGCCCTGCTGTGGCCTTTGTAGTTTTTTGCCCATATAAAGAAGAACCTTTCGAGGCATAAACATTTGTACGGTTGGCTGATTTCTGTTAGGTCATCTAAGTCAAACACCTCTGGAGATTTAATTTCAGGGAAATTAAAAAGTATTTTTCTGTGTTTTGGCATCAGGAGAGCACACCCTGTGTACCATTATCTATAAACTAACCATAAAGTTTAGGTTCCCAGAGTCTGAAGCTGACCCCAATGAGCCCCAGGGGTAGTGTTAAGGCAAATAAGGGAAATCTGTGGTGAAGGGTAAATGAGTGTAAAGATTGTATTATTAGTAGCATGACGGACCAAAGACGTAAACTTATTGTTTAATAAAGGAGGTCTGAATTAATATTATTAATTAATTGGATAATTAACACATATTTATATAATAGCCTTGTCCTAAAATAAAAAACCCAATCGTCTGATAACCAACGCCACAAGGAACCACTGGCATTTTCTATTCCATTATTCTTTGATCTACTAAAAAAGACATTTGATTTAAGAAAAAAAATTAAATGTTTTCCATTTCAGATTATTATACTTGCCACTCTATTTTATTGAAACCTGGTTTAACTGTTACTTAATTTTGCTATTTATTTGGTGTATTTTTGTCATTTTAGACATCCCTTGGCAATTGTCTGCAATTGAAAACTGTAATTTTAACACATTTCTTTATAAAGCATCACAAGCAAAGCAGCTACTTAAAAAAGGGTTGTGAATTTGTTATAGAGCAATTATCAGTTAATTCCTAGATTCACTTTGTATGTAATGTCTGTAAGATAAATGTAAAAAGAGATCAGTTTCATTGCCATGGTTGGCTAAACACAGAATAGTTGCTATTTTCTGGATTTTTGCCAGCCCATCTGAGTCTCTGGACTGATAGTACATAGAAAGGTAGTAATTATCCTGAGATTATTCTGCATGGCTAGCGATTTTGAAGATACTAAATAAGAAATAGCTTTTATCCACAGTCCACAAGGCTGAACCTTCAAATACAGAAATCATGAATTCAGGTATTAGATAACTTGAACATAATACTAATGTCTGACACAAAATATATATATAAAAACATCTATAAGAAGCTGGGCCATTTTAAGAATAGATACACTGGACAGAATACAAATTAAAAGAATGTGTCAATTCCCTCCTTATATCTATTGGTATAAATGATTGAAGGTCTTGCACTCGATCTGATTTTCTTTATGGCATATAAAGTATAATATCCATTTATGCATCTACTTCTTGTGCTCCGAATAGAATCTTTAAATGTTTTTTTTTTTTTTTAATTCCTGATTTTTTATCGTCCAGCAAATATATATGAGCAATGAAATAGGATAATGATATTTGATCATGAAAATGTCTATCACAAATGTATTGTTGTCAGGTGAATAATTAGCAGTACCATAGCACTCATAATCCCACTTTACAAAAGACTCTACTGCTACCAAATGTGCCACAACAATGGGTGATTGGATGGACGATTGTATACAGGTAACCTAATCTATGTCACAAGGACCAAACATGGAGTACCTTGAATTTTACTGTTTAAAAATTCAGCCAATCCAAGTGTCTGGTCAAACTGAATTCTAAAAATCATGTGACTTTTTGTCACACAAACAAGGAATTTTAAAAATATTTAGCTGTTTGCCCACAGCATGTGGTTCTCTTTGACCATTCCTTTCCCTAATTTGCATATGTGCATATTTGAATTAGGGGTTGGATTCAGTTGAGTATTCACCTGATTCTTTCACAAAGGATTCAGGGTTTAGCCAAAGTCTAAAATAGTATATTCTGCACATTCCTACTTTTGAACCAAATCACTGGTCCGCATGCCAGGGAGCTTCCTGGTAATTGGATACATTTTATTATTCATTTGAATCTCCCTCTCTGTGTGTAATGCCTATGGGGTTACCTAGTGTGCAATTCAAGTTGAGTCACAATCCTAGTGCTCTATATTGATGGCAGTTATTGCACAGGGTAGTGTGGGACAGAAGAAGAACTAATGGTTTACTGCTGAATAGCCCTGGAATGAGAAAAAAGAGAGAAAATATACCACAAGAGGTATTTCTGGCTTATCAACACAACTGGTGACAGAGAAGTAGCCAGACAGAAGGTTGACAATTATTTATTTTTTAAAACAGGCATATGGGAAAATCTGACAGATCCATTTTGCTGGTGTTTGGATAACCACAGAGTATGTACCCATGCTAATGTCTATGCCGAGGGATAGTATGTTGTGTATGGCAACTGAGAGCATCTTTACAATGTGCAATATAGATTATGAAAGTGCTACCTTTTGTTTTCTACAGAACCACTCACCAAATTACTCAAGTACTATTTACATAAGAATGGCAATTAAAGGGACAGTAACACAAAAAATGGTATAAGATGACCATGTACTTGACATGTGGTTACTAGACATTAGAATTATGCTAATACAGTTCACCCAGGGACTAATATATATATATAGTTTGTCCAAGAGGACGTTATGACAGTGATTGGATTGTCACGAAGAAGTAAAGTCAAAGGTAAAGAATTCTAGCATGTTTGTCAATGTCATCTCTGTGTCAGCTTTCAGCAGTATGCCCCAGTTTGTATTCTCTAAGTAATGATGTTCTACATCTACATCAAGTATTTCTAGGAAGACATTGGGGCAAAATATAGAAAATGCTGCTAACGACAAGACAATAGCTAAGATTTGGAACAATGGCAGTCTTTTGTTAAAGTATTTACTCCCTTTTAATCAGGATTATTTCTTACTCAAGTAAGTAAATAGTAGTAGGAAAGAAGAAATAATCTTACATATTCTTACATACTGCATGGCAAAACCTTCCCAAGAGATACAAGGACAAATGCTTTTAATTTCCCCTTTGAATTTATCTAATGAAAAATTATGATTATGGAATGTATTTTTTCCGCTTACTCCCCCACTACTTTTTAATTTTTTCTCCCACTTGTGGTGATACCCTTTCAGCTCGCAATTTTAACCTTGCATAAGCAGCCATTCATTCACCAGTTCAATCCTATGCATAATCCTATGCCATGAATCATTAGAGGCCATATATTACATTTTGAGAGTGTTTCCTGAAAGTCAAGTCACTACAGGGAATTCAGTATGGGTTGGATATGTAATGGAATGTTTAGAAATAAAATACAAGTTTTTGAATTCTTTATTTTATATCAGTTGAGGGTTATCAAATTCATCATTGGTTAGTGTGGATCAGTTAAATAACCTAATGCAAGCACATGAGTCATGAGAAAATAGTAATATTGATATGTTTTGCTATATATATATATATACATGTATGTATATATATATATATATATATATATATATATATATATATATATATATATATTTTTATAGTTTATATATAACATTTTATATTATGGGCCTTTATCTTATAATATATTTGAAATAAAGGATATATATATATATATTTATTGGAAACTGAAGAAATGTCCTCCAAATCAGACTGAAACTCACTGTCTGTTCCCAAACCAAATGGAGTTCAGAATATGGCTCATTGCATTGGGACCTTTACTTTCTTCAGTTGGAATACTTTGTCACACCCACTTAAACCACTTATGGTAAGATAGCTAATGGTGTATGAGCACCAGAAACTATCTTTGCATGGAGAATATATCTTAAATGAGCAGACAGTAAATCGTGTTTGCTAAAGGGCTGCTGGATCATCTGACTCTTGGCCTTTTGATAGCATCTTTGAAATGGAAATGACCATCTGCTTGACCTTATGTTCAGTGACCCTTTTTGTACAAAGTCAAACTGCAATGACTCTACAGCTGCAATTCACCTACGGACATAAACTGATTTCCCTGGGTTTTTTATTTGCACTCGTATCGATCCAGTTTTTTTCCAGCACAATACAAAATAAAATAAACAACAATGGAAAAGGAAATACCTAAAAGATGCAATGTAATGCAGTGAGATTCAGATAAATGCAATTAGAAAATGATTATACTATCACTGTTTGGAATTTGATATTTAATTTAATGCTGGTAAGAGAGGGCTGCTTGAGGAGGGAAACAGAAACGAGGTCTATTCATTTGAAAATGTCAACTCTAATTCTTTTAATACATTCACACACACACATACATGTGCACACTCATGCACACTATACATATATATATATATATATGTACATGTACATATACAAACTGTGTGTACCTCTCTCTCTCTCTCTCTATATATATATATAT
>CM044436.1:43822408-43845747 GCA_024363595.1 Xenopus borealis
CAACAATTAGAGGAAGATCCACATGAGATGCTATTCTAGTGAATTTAAAGGCCATGTAAAGAAAGCCATTGCTATGGACAAACAGAAATGTTGATGCATAGAAAAAGGAAGCAGAAAATAGAGACCAAATGAACTTCACTGCAGAGTGCAGTGGCAAGAGAAGAATGAATGTCGCTGGTCAAACCCTTCTCTAGTCCATCACTTGCGAGCAGGGTTGTTAGGTCCAGTTTTCAAAACTAGTCAAATACCATCTTGTAATTAGCCTAAAATAGGTCAGTTTGTATGCTGAAAAATTGAAATAAAATATTAGCTTGTTAATGAATGCAACACATGATGCAATATTTCGAACACATCAACTCAGGAGCTACAATGCATGTGAGTTTAATAATGGCATTAGGGAGTGGCTTGGTGCAAGTCATTTGGGGGCAATTGATATCACAAGTTTAAGGAGTATGTAAATTTTAAGTACCTTTTAAGAATGACGTCAATGTGTTCCCTATTTTGCATCCATTTTAATTTGTTGCAATTATAGTTGCATTTGTAAATTTTGTTGTGAAAAAATGCAAAACCTTTATTGTTTGACGAAAGTGTAATAAATGGCTTGATCTTTTCTTTGGTTAAATTGTGGCTAAAAGAAGATTTATGGACAATTTTCTTTTTGCTTTGCAGGAAATTACAGTTCTGATTGAACTGCACAATACTTCCCAAAGATGAATGTGCTTTACAGCATGCTGTCATGTCATGTAGCAACCTGAAAAAAGAATCGGTGAACTAGGGTTTCCACCTTTTACCTGGAGACAATCCCGGACACAGTTTGTAAAAGGATAGCCAGAATAATAGCTCAAAGCCTCTGCAGGAGCAATAATTGTTATTCTCCACCATATGGATCCTGGGTATTGAAGGTTTACTTTACCTGTGCCACAGTTTGTAAAAGGATAGCCAGAAGAATTGCTCAAAGCTTCTTGCAGGAGCAAGAATTGTTGTGCTCCACCCATTGCATCTCTGGGTATTGAAGGTTTACTTTTACCTGTGCTTCGCTAAATTAAAACTAAAACACAATGCAAAAAAATGTGTGATTGACCTGTTGTATTTTGAAAAATGAGGGCAGGGAAAAAGGAAAAGGAGGTGTGGCAGTATTACTCAGTAACTGACAGGAGCAAGCCAAAATGATCTGTGGATATTGAAATAGCAGCCACCAGCCTATGAAAAATTTGCAAAACTAGCCTAAGCCTGCCACTCACAAGTTGGTACGGTCACCCAATTTATCAAGAAACCAGAAATGAGTCCATTATTTTAGACATTCTATTATATTTGTGAGTTTCATATCCATTATAAGCAAATTTGGTTCCTAGGATCTAAGGTAGAACTGGGGGCTGTATAATTATTTTCATTGTTTCAAATGAAATACCAGGGTCACTGAGCCATTGGGTGGTTTTGTCACTGTATCATTATATGCTGTGCTCAATCAAGTTCACTATTTTGTCAATGCAACATTATCTACTCTTTAGATTGTACCATGGTGTGCACACATGTTGTGTTAATATGCCATGATATAATTACTTCACTGCAAAATGTTGCGCTTTTATTACAATGCCATTAGATTTTGAGGGCCACTGTGCCATTTCAGCAAGGGTTACTGCATCATTATATTCAGTGTTACTGTGCAATTATAGTCTAGAATTGACTCTGCCATTACATGCATTTGTCAATGTATCATAATTTATAGTGGTGTCAATGTATACTTTAATTACTTTGCCATTCTATTCTGGGGTCACTGTGCAATTACACGTGGGTGGTTGTGCTCCATGTTTTGCAGGGCTTCCTAAATAATTATATTCTTTGTTATTGGCATCATGTGTGGGTGCAGTTAGAAATTGACCTTTAATCAGTTGTGCTCTTTTTCCATAAGTCAATCACTGATGGGCTTTACTTAAAGGCTATAGGAAATTGTGGAAATAGGTTTGGAGGTGATATACAAATATTTTATCCCCACCCAATCATGTTGGTGTCAGTTGACTGTAGTTCCATATTCAAAGGAGAACCTCAAGATCCTGGATAAGAGTGAGGGAAAGCATCAGGCACGACATAAATTACTACAAATACACATAATACTAATATAGCTTTCAAATGTCTCCAAGCGAGGATCATGGGTATTTGCAGGTCTGTTTACTGGTGGGCAAAATTAGACTGACAAGTTGATCTTTGGCCCAGAATGTCCTATTATCTTTTGCATTAGTAGTACTATACCCAGTCAGTTTTTCTGAAATTGTACCTTTTTACTGTTTTATATGGTGATTGGCCATTTTTGTGTCTTGCACTTATGCCATTCTCTAAGGCCCATTGCAACTGTAACATCAAATAAAAAGAAACACTAACTTTCTGTTTGACCATGTAAGCCTTTTGAGAGTATGTTTAGAGTGTTTAAGAAAGTTAAGTTAAGGACAGACTGGCTGAGCAAGGGGAAACACTTTGTTCAGAACTACACAGGGTATAATATTACTTTATTGCAAGGGAGCGCAGGTATAGACGCACTCAATGCTTTACAATGGGGCTGTACTCACACAAACGCATGTAGGCACGAACGGAGGTTCAGACGCAACATGCTGCATTTTTCCTGCGTTCTGCGCCTACATGCGTTTGTGTGAGTACAGCCCCATTGAAAAGCATTGAGTGCGTCTATACCTGCTCTCCCCTGCGGCTGAACGCAGCAAAACGGAACGCAGGGGAGTGCAGGTAAAAACGCTCATGTGTAAGAGCCCTAAAGGTGATGTTTTGCACTTGTGATTGTATTCTGAAGAAGGGACATCAAATCCCCCCAAAACGTTCATAGTGGTGTATTTAAATAAAAAAGGGTACTTCCCTGACTGCAGAATAGGCCATATTTACAGTCCCTTTCAAGAACCCAAAAAATTACCAAAGAATGGAAATGGCCAATTCTGTGGTTGCATTTCTTTACTTCTTTGCTCCTTTACTGCATGGCTCCCAAGCAGGAGTAAGACATATTTTGGGGACAATTATTCACTCGTCAGTAAATTAGCTGTTTAGTGTTGCTAGAAAAACCCAAGCAAACCTCAAATTATTAGTATAGGTAATGCGCTATGGCAAATTTGATCTGCAAATAAATTTGCCTCTTTTGGACCCTGCAAGCACTTATTAAGATAAAAAAAATCCCTTTTGATAAAATAAAACTTTTAGATTGCAAGCTTTCTAGTAGATTGTAAACTCTTATAAGCAATCAATATATACACATATTTACTGTACAGTGCAGAAGAATATGTTGGCCCTTTATACATTTGTTTTAAAATATATATATATATATATATATATATACTGTATATATATATATATATATATATATATATATATATATATATATGTATATATATTTTATATATATTATTTAATATGTTGCTGATTATGAAAATCTTTAAAAAGCTGAATAAAATATTTTTTTCAGGGCTAAGGCTTAGTCCTGGCAACATATGCACACATTTGCACATATGCACACATTTAGTTATGCATGTGTGAGCATGTCAAGTGATCAATTTGGTCACTCAACCACTGTTGCGATTTCACAAAGGTTGATTGGTCAGAATGAAGAACTGAGTTGACTGATGACCTGATTCAGGCCATGTACTGGGTCACTGACCTGAGGCACAAGCTGCATTTCACTGCACTTTTGCCAGGTGACCTGTCCCAAAGGGGTGGATCAACATAAGTTGTCTATCCATTCCTACCCTTGGATATACAACACCTCATCTTATGTCTGGACATCTTAAACTGTGAACTTTTAATCTGCCCCAGAATATATTGTAGTGTTTTTCTTAAAAATCAGACTGCTCTTAACACAAAACGTAAATGAAATATAATGTTCTGAGCCAACCCAACAACATGCAAGAAAACTAAACTTCTTCAATACAAAATGAATTATTAATTAATCTTTTAGACATTTATTATTAGCAACTGCCTGTTAAGATTTCTCCCCATCTCTGGTTCATTTCTTAAGATATGACATTGTGTTATATTTATGTAGGGTAAACAACCTTACTCAACCATTACGTGATAGAACAAAGGTTGGAAATAATGCTGTGTAGACAAGGGAGGATATTACAGAAGGAGCCAGTGTTTGGATGTCTTTGTTGTGTTAGAAGGGATTTTCAGGGTGATTTAGTGGGGATTGATTTGCAGTATATTCTCCAGTCATTGTTTGTAATGTGCTTTTCCAGCTCTTGTACTCTGAACCTTAATTGTTCTAAATTAAACTATGGGGACCAGACATCACACGTTTCAATCAGAATGACAAAATATTGCACAAATCACCAGTGGGATGTGTAATCTTCTGCATTGACTGAGGAGATTGTGCACATGAACTCCAGTACGACAGCCACTTTATGAAGTTATTTCAATGCAGTTCTCAATTTCTGCTATGGAAATGGTGTATCGCAATTGCATAGTTTTAATTAATGACCTCAGTAATGCTGGAATGAATTTGAGATATGAGCCTGATGCCTCTTGAGCTTTGAATTGGTTTGTGATGGAGATCTAGAAAGTAACTGGAGCTCATAGCATGCCATTTGAGACAGCTGCTTTAGGGTTTAATGAAATTCCATTTTAAAAATGTGATAATGACTGCTTTGCTATCCATTTGGCATTTACAGGACATGAGATCTTGCTAAGCCTAAAAGTCCAATTGTATTGATACATACATAACAAGCAGCTACAGTCAAAGCTCAGAAATGTCTTGTAACAGGTGCCTTTTAATTAATAGCAATGATGCTTCTTTTGATTAAGGCTTTACTGTGATAAAATGTAACTTTTTTATGAAATATAGCTCAGATATAAACATATTATTGACAAAACTGGAGACCTTTTATAATTTGTCCTCTTTCATCATCTTATTTGTTACACCCTTGCTACAGTTCCATAATGGCCTTTTTATGAATCAGCGCCCCACAATTTCATAGGATCTGGCAGAATGAGAATAATAAAGACTCTTTGGACTATTTATGCAAATTCTTGTATACATAAGTACTATAATGCTTTTCTGGCATATATAATATATCTAGTCCACTGGCAGATAAATAAAGAAATATCATATCCATAGACACTTAGGGGCAAATTTACAAAATTCACGTGAAGAATTTGAAATATGATCTAATGTGCATTAAATTTGAATCTTTGAATATGCAAATTAGGCAAATTCGACCATCGATTATTCAAATTCGAATAATTCCAATATTCAAATAAAATTTTATTCGAATATTCGATGGTCGAATAACTTCCCCTGATAGTTCGCCAGAATCAAGCTACCGAACTGGGTTTCATTACTTTTGATCAAATATAAAAAAATCGATAGATCGATTAAATCGTTCGAAATGATCCGAACGATAGATCGATCACATTTTTTATATTCGATCATTCTATCGATCGAATTGCAGTAGAATCCTTCGAATTCGAAGTATTTTACTTCACATGGTCGAATTTCTAACTTTTTTTTATTTGAAATTCGACCAATAGTAAATCTGCCCCTAAGTTATAGCTGGACCAAACAATATTGGCACCCAAGACAATAATACCTGAGCTCCTTGCTTGCCTGTCCCCAACCACTGAGCTTGCATATAACTATCACAATCGCCACCCCCAACAATTCCCCCACCATGATGGTTCAGCATGACATTGCACCCTCACTGATTGTTATGTACACCTTAACTGCCATTTCCCTAACTATTTTGCTGAAAGTTCCCCCCTACAGTTGTACCCCCCTGCCCCAGCCATTGCAGCTGAGGTATGTGCTCGTCTTGCCTACCCCTAGTTCTAGATCTGTCCTCAGTCATTGAAGACTATAGAAACACTAGTAATCTCTTGAAGCAAATAAGGTAGATCATTATATTGTAGACAAACACAGGCAATAACAACTTAATCATGCAATATATCATTGCTGATGTCCCATTTATTTTCACAAAATCCACCCATTGTACAGGAAGAGCTGAGCAGCTTAGTGTATTAAACATCTCCTCAAATGGCTTTTTTGCTGAAACAGTGACCTGAAACAATGAAATGGAATTTTGTTTCTGTAAAATCTGTTTTGCTGGTGAAAGAGAAGTTTTGTTCAGGAAAACAGATGCTTCAATGGGCTACAAATGAAATCAAGTTACAATAATGTCCCTAAGAAGCTCCCTATTTTTAAAGTTGAACTGAAATAATTTATTGCTCCACATTCATCATATATGCTATAACTACAAGGTATTCGGGCGATTTAGTGCAATGGAGTACAGAGTACAACCCATTTTAGTTTCATAAAGCAGATTTTTTGATTACTTGTTCTCTGTGAACTGTACCTGTAACAGATGGGTAAATTCTCATTTTATGCACCATTGCTGATTCCTGTTCATCTTGGTTGATCCTTCTTATGCCTGCCCAATACACACTATAGAATTTCACGAAATTACTGTATGTCCTGCTCTAACCCTATGGTACTGTACTACAATTTAAAAGCTACAGTTCACTGGAGGCACTAAGTGATAAATAATGCCTCAAAATGTGGATTATTCTAATTAGTAGAATAAATATATAACTGTAGTAATGTTTTAGTACAATAATATTGTGACTATAGTTTTCATAGCATCTGCTTCATTATAATATTCCACTTTCTCTTCTTTCATCAGTCTCACATGCCATTAACATTATTCACATTTACAACACTAAGGGGCAGATTTACTATTATTCCCCCCCAAAAATTCGAATTTCCTCGATATTCGATTAGCATTCCCTTTTCGAATGCTAATCGAATAGTTTTAGGCTACCCTTTTATTCAATCTTTGATCATTCAACGATCGAATAATGATCGAATAATGATCATTCGTTCATTCTAATGAATTATTTGATAATTCGAATAATTCGTACGATTCGAACGATCGAAGACTTTGATCGTACAAATACTATTCGATCAGGACTTAGCCTCAGAAGCCTATGGGAGGGCTCCCATAGGCTTCTAATACAATTCGGTAGGTCCAATCTGGCGAAGTAGGCAATTGAATAACTTTAAAAAATGTAATCCTTTGCTGATCGAATGATCGAATGATCGAATATTCGATCATTCTATTGTTCGCTATTAAATGATCGAATAAGCCTAATTTGCATATTCAACCAATCGAATTAATTCTACGATCGGAATTCGATCGAATTCGATCGAACTTAAATCTATTCACGTGAATTTAGTAAATCGGCCCCTAAGGCACATTCTAACCTCATTTGTACCTAGTAGTGAGCATAGGTCTCTTCTCTTTGACAGTCAATGCTATGCCATTGATAGGAATTAGTGAATATTTATCCTGGTACATTTTCATTAGATGTGTTCTGTTTTACTGAAAAATGAAATGGTTTGTTTTTCTTGGGAAAAAAACAAAGATGTGATTATTATCCACCCATTGTTTTCCACATCAGCACATCCCTTCCCATGTCTTTGGAAGACATTGGAAGAAAAATGTAATTCATTTTTGATGGAGAGCAATTAGAACTGCAAATTAGTTTCTCTAACAAGTATATTTTTGTTGCAGAGCTAAAATTGCCTCCACCACTGTATAATTTTACCTTCTAATTGAATATGCATTTCTGCAAAAGTTTGGGTATCGCATAATTTTTGCCAGTTTTGTGAAATTGTATGCAAAGCAAAATACAGCAGTTCTAATCACCACTAGCTACTGCCATATGCATAATAGCTTTAAACATTTCATTGGATCATTATGTGACTGGCTTTATGATGTGCAGAACCTCGGTGCAGTTATTTGATCATCTGTTTGAATTGCCTGCATGTTTGCCCAATAAAATATAAAATATAAACCATTACTACATTTTAACAGGATCATCACAGTTACAAGTATTATTGCATTCAAAATGCTCATGATATACTTTTTATAGCAACACCACTTTAACCCCAAAACAGATTCATCTTAAGTAAATAACCAATTGTCTTGTGAGCACTGCCCCATCATCGTCTTACTTTCCATGGATCCCTTGTGGCTGGTTTGTACTGTGCACAGAGTTTTACACTACTTGTGCACAGCCCAGGGCCAAATAAAAAAATCCAGTAAAAGGAAAGAAGATGGCAGCCCAATGTGTTTTTCAACAAAGAGGATTTATAATATCCCCGGGTCTGAAGTGAAGTGCATAACAATTTGGCACTCCCCAGTGATTAACCGTTTCTTTGTCCTTCTATATATACTCAACAGAGAGAATAAATAAATGTAGGTGCTCCAATATACAGTAATAATGAGCTCTCTGCACTCTGAACTTACAATTAATGAATTCCATTATTCATGATAAATAATACACCAGTACCTTGCAGAGACTTTCAATATTATATACAAGTTAAATACTTAGTACCCTGTATGTCTACTTATCATTATTTATGCTCTTGACATAGTCACTGCTAGTTCTTCTAGTCCTGAACAGTTTTCAATTATGGAAGCATATTTGGTCTTGTTTGTAGTAAATTTCCAATATGATAAGTCCTTTTCAGGAAAACTGTTCATTCATGCAGCTCCAGTACTTGCATTGATCAGTGGAAAAGTTCAAGGTAACAACTCATCAAGCTCAGCTTCAATACTGGATGCCAGACAAGGTCTGCAATAAATAAGAGCAATAACAAAGCTTCATATTTTCTCAGTTCTCAGAAAACCAACAGTGACAGTATGAGATTCTAGCACAAAAAGGACAATATTACATGGAAACGATCTCTGAAGTTCTGATTTATTATGTAGCATAACCACATAAGATATTGCATTAATTCTCCACTCTGAAATGCATTAAAATACATTGCTGGATGCACAAGTGCCTGAGCATCTGATTTCTCAATGTTTCCTAACATGGTGAAATGTTCTCGTACTATTCTGGCAGAGTGCTTGGAATCTGTTATCCTGACTTGAATGGAAGTTGCAGATTTTTTTCATAATTGCTCAAAGTGTTCAATGTTAGTCAACACACAGAACAATCCATCGCAGTAAGTAGACAGGGAAAAAAAATCTCAGCTATCAGTGTGATAAAAAATATACACCCTATGAGGCCCTCACAGATTATTGCTATTGATTTCTTTCCGGGAAACGTGGAAATCTTACCAGATGGGGTGTTAGGCAGTGTGTGGGTGCAAACACAGTTTATTGCTGCTGTCTCAAAATCACTGCAAACATCCACATTTCTCTTGCCTTTGATATATGAAAAAGTAAATTTTCCTAGACTGGCCCTTATAGGAAAAGCATTGAGCAGTGAAAATGTCCAGTACCTAGAGCATGTGTTTTTTTGTGAAAACTGGCTCATTAGATGAAAAGTGTGTTCATTTTGGTAGGTAAGATCATAGTTACATGTCGTAAGGAGATTTGTTTCATGTTTTGAAAACTGCGTCTCAGGTATTTTTCTGGTTCAAATAAAATGTATGCTTTATTATCTTTTCACAAATATATTCTAGAGATCTATTATTTTAGGGTTAATATGCCAATACTGAAATTGGAATGCAAAAGCAATGTACATATTCCTCTGTAGACTACAGCACAAAAATCTTTAATACAAAGGTAAGAGCAAAGCACTAAAAAAGACTTTTCAGGTATAAGTTACATCATGCAGAAATCTGTTATCCAGAAAACCCAGAATTGTGGGAAGGCCATCTCCCATAGAGTCAAATTTAATAAAGTAATTCAGATTTTCAAAAATAATTTCCCTTTTCTCTATAGTAATTAAACAGTCCCCTGTGCTTAATTCCCACAGTATGGTGGTCCAAATTATGGAAAGACCCAATATCTAGAAAACCTCAGATTTCAAAAACTCTAAAGAATAGATCCCATATATGTACTATGATCTTTAAGACTTGTACTTACTGGTAATGTACAAAGTACAATGCAGCAAATCTAAGGGAGCCCTAAAATTGTAAACACTCTCTTCAAGCCCCAGCACCTCATTATGTCCCTATTGCCCTTAATGAACAACATTCTCAAGATACACATACTGAACTTAGTGTTACCCAATGGCTTGTAAATGCTTTAAAGCTACTGTATTTCTGTTGCATATTCATATGGTTCTATTACATTTGCTTATAAAGGACATGTATCCTGTCTACAAGCAGGAATAAACCCCCTGCAGCTTAACAAAAGAACACTGGGAAAGTAACCTGATAGCAGCTCCCTAACACAAGATAACAGCTCCCTGGTAGATCTAAGAACAACACTCAATAGTAAAAGCCGAGTCCCACTTAGACTGATTCAGTTACATTAAGTAGGAGAAATAACAGCCTGCCAGAATGTAGTTCTGTAGTACAGGCCACATGACTGGGGGCAGTTGGGAAACTGACAATATGTCTAGCCCCATGTTAGATTTCAAAATTGAATATAAAAAAATCTGTTTTGAGAAGTCTGCTGGAGTAGCACTCTGAACTGATGCACTTTGAAAAAAATATGTTTTCCCATGACAGTATCCCTTTAATTTCAAACATATCTCGTCAGTGTTAAAGTGCTCATTCCCAGCTATATCCATCTTTTTTTGAGAGTTGAAAACATGCTAAGTTGGCACTGCCAATAACTGTCAGTCTGCTAAGATAATACTTGTTTTTCAGCAACTTACTAACATATAACCCACTACTCTCACAAGGTTGACACAAACACATAATTAAACAAATCTGCAGAATATTTATTACACATCACCATCTCATATATACCAACATTTTGAACTGCACAGGTATTTTCAACATTGCCGCCAAAGTTATGTAAGCAGGGGCAGAGGGCTACTTTTCTATACAAGTAATTCACTGTACATCATAACTCATATTGAGGCTGAGATGTTTTTCTATCCAGGGTACATTCATTCAGGTTGGATATTGCCAGGAATTCTGCATATGTCTAATAATGTCAATGGTTATCAATTTCTTTCATTCTTTTACAGAGCATTTCCTTGTGGTACCAATGGGATGATTCTTCCTGTATACTGATATACTGCTCCGTTTTTGGGTTTGGAAAGCATGCTGCAGAGTGGAAATATAACTCTCAAACATAATACCCTTGGTAATAGTACAGAGCTCTTGTAAAGTATTATTTTCTGTGTTGCACAAGAAGAACTTGTTTTCATATCAGTTGTCAAATGTTTGTTGTCTCAGTACAAAGAGAATAAAAAATGCTTGAGTTAAATTTTTTTTTTCCAAAATAATTTTTATTTGAGCAGTATTCATATATAATTCTTCCATCTCCATACTTATGTATAGGTAATTATATATTGTCTTCATATACAGATTATACTCATGCCTTGTCATCTTTACAGAGTTGTTACATGCTTTATGTTTCTGACTCTAAATTTCCATACTGCTTAGTTAACTTAGAGATGGGGCATTTAACACATTTTGCAATACTGTAAGATGCATTCTTTTGCTTTATTCAACCTTTGTAACATACTTAACAGCTTAACCTTTTCTATAACGAAAGAAAATGTGATGATCATGTCAGTTACTCTCTATAGTATAGGTCCGTCCTTATGTCGAAAGCTGCCATGCCGAAGCACCATCTATACTCATTTCATTTCCACCTACAGGTTGATGGGAGGATCTCCACTCACAGTCCTTGTGATGTACCATTCCATATAGTGAAAGCATTCATGGAGTTTAACCTTCACTGTTTGTGGTACAATGTCAATAAACATTTCCCATGTCTCAAATTTTTTTTTAACTATTGTGTTTTTATTTAAGGATGCTTCTACCCAATCCATGTAAATGGAATTAAAGGTAAGGCAAGATTTGTAAGACAGTCACTAATAGATATAATGTGGAGCAAAATGTATCCTTTATAAATTAAAAAATAATGAAGTGGATCCGTACATTTAATATTTTCATGGCATTTCATCACTTCATCAGAATCAAGCTTGGACCTTTTATACCACTTAGAATGCTGTGTTCTTATGCTAGGAATCAGATTTTTCAATGGACTGAAGTTATCCATTGTCTATGCTGTTGTATTCAGCATACTTTGTAAGAGGCATTCTTTTTTAATGGTTAGACGTTACAGATATATACTGTATATATATATATATATATATATATATATATATATATATACACGACCTGTAGCTGATGCACTCTCGACCAAAGGGTAATGCCCAGGTGCTGGTTATAATGTATGCAGAGAACCAAAAAGAAAACCGCACTCATGGGACTTCTGTGAAAAAATCAAAAATATATTTATATATATATAGCTTCCTAACCCTATTTAGAAATTCCTATACTATTTAGATTCTAGCCGAATTGGTTGATAACCTGTACCATCTCAGATGCTCAGTTGAAGTTCTTAACTGAAAACTCATTACTGTATTTTTCTGACTTTTCAGTGAATCCGTGCCCTGCCAGAAGGAAGGATAATTGACTGTGAGTAAGTTGAAAATTGCTGAGCAGGGTAAATGTGAAGTAGAAATACACACATGCCCCTAAAGGGTAGTAAGCCCTTTTGATAAAAATCAAAAGATAAAATTCAACACTTGAATTACAATGGCTCCAAGGTAGCCTGACTCTTATAGCATGGACGACAGCACACACAAAACAAAACATTCAAAGAGATGATGCTTGCTAGACAAACAGCAAAGAAATCAGCACAAACCTAGTGAAACAAAACCACCCATCTTAATATTATGTGCATCATGGATTCCTATTGATGATGTGATGGAGAAGTCTTCTGGTTTTATCAAAAGAGGTCTCATTTACTCTTGGCCCTATAAATCTCCCACTGGGCTAGAAAGTCAGTCTGGGTAGAGATCCAGGGTTACAAGATAAAGGAGATCAGAGTTCACAGCTGGAGTACAGCTTGTTATTGCATACAGCATGAACATCTGTTTAAAGACAGACAATATAGAATATGTATGGAAGCAAACCAGGACCAAGAGCCATTTAATTATTGGTAATTCGGTCAATGCTTCCTTGTAGTGCTTTTGACACTGTATAAAAAAAAACAGAAGCTCATTATGGAAGTATTGTATGTCACACCAACTGAGCTTTTTATTGAGGAGGCATAAATGAAAGTATATATAGTATGCTGGCATGTTATGAACATATACAGGTATGGGACCTGTTATCCAGAATGCACAGGACCTGGGGTTTTGCAGATAATTAATCTTTTCATAATTTGGACCCTCATACCTTAAGTCTACTATAAAATCATGTAAACATTAAATAAACCTAGTAGGCTGGTTTTGACTCCAATAAGGATTAATTATACAATATGTGCAGTAGCCCTATTTGTACCACACTTTATCCTATACATTTAATCAAAGTATTAAGTTCAAATGACACAACACATACAGTACCTATGTACTTAATATTGTACGTGTTGTCAGATTTTCGGAGTGCAGCATCTTTGCACACTTACAGAGTACTTACAGTATTTTGTACCAAAAGTAGAAAGGGCAAACCGTAGGTCTACCATCAAAATCATTACTGAATTCTATACTAATATTTTTAATAACTATTCTGTCTTTGCACCATTTTGTATTTCTCCCCTTTAATCTTGCTCTCTTCTATTTAGCATATACTTTTTTATTCCCTTCACTGACATTCGTTAACGTGTCTGTCCCTGTATTTCTTGCAGAGTAGGATTTGATGGCCAATCTAATCCCACAGATCTTGGAACGTGTTCTTTGCATCATGAGGTAGTAATACCTCTGCTTGATAGGGAGGCCTACACACTATAACTCTGTAATGATGGAAATGACATGCAAATATTATAGCCATTTGTTATCATTAGAAAATGTGATAATGTCATGCACGATTTTCAAAGCAATGACCTAAAAGGCCATGACATTATGACACTACATTTTATCAATAATGAAAAATTGCTTCCTTTGCATTTATGAATGTCTTGCGTATATTTTAAAAGGCACAAGGGTTTCATCATTAAAGCAGAGATATTGAAAGATGCATTTGTGCCATAAATTGACAAATTGGAAATCAAGGGAATTTAAGTGACAATTCATTATGTCTTGCAGTGTTGCTTGGGAACAACTATAAAAAAATTATATGACACTTTCTATGCCAAGGTAAAAACTGTTTCTTCACACACTTTGGAGGTAATTTTCTAAAATCTGAGTTTTTCTGGTCAGGGATTTAAAGAGGAAAATTCTGAGTTTTTGGGTGTCCGAAAAATTTGTACATTTCGGATTTTTTCACAATATCAAGTCTTTATTGATAAGGCAAAATTTTGCATGGGAGTTTGATCGAAGTTTTTTTACTAAAATAAAGATTAATGATGAGTAAACTGTCCCCTTTGTGTTATCTGTTTTTTTATTGCTGATTAATATTTAGGGGGTAATTTTCTAAAACTTGAAAATGTTCTCATTATATCATGAGAACAAATTTGACCAAATGCCCATCCACAAATGTCTTCAATAAAATACATTTGGTGCAGGAGAAGAAAAAAATTGTGATATCTCCAATTGTAAAAGGGACATTGCCATTGACTTCTACATGATCTCAATGGATTTGAGTATTTTCTGATTCAAAATTTTATACAGGTTTTAATAAATTTGTAACAACCACATTATCAGAAACCTTGTGTACCCATGGACGCACAGGAAAAACCCTGTGGGTTCCAGTGTTCACCGACGCCCTTTTAGGGCCCCAGGCTTTCTGCTGCAGAAGCCAAGGAAGTACATAGCAGGAACATAAGTGAGGTACTGACAGGGATGAAGAGTCAGGCGAAGAGTTCAAGGCAGGCGGCAACAAATGTAGTAAAAAATCAGGCAGAAGTAAAAAAAAAATAGGATTTTAACAAGTAGAAAGAATACTTGAGCAGGAACAGGAAAATTGAACCTAGCTTGGGCACTTTCAAAATGGATAATGCGTGCAACTAGTGATGGGAAAATTTATTCGCCAGGGGTGAATTCGCTGTGAATTCCCGCGATTCGCCGCTGGAGAATAAATTCACGAAACGCCAGCGAAAATTCACCGAAAAACGAGTCGCACGTTGTTTTTGACGCGTCGAAAACGGCGCACGCCGGAAACGACGAAAGCGACGCGACACGTGTCAAAAGCGTGCCGCAACTCGTTTCGCAAATTTTACGTCAATTCTCTGGAAATTCGAGAATTTTTCGGCGAAGTGAAACTGGTGAGATTCGCCCATCACTACGTGCAACCAGGAAGTCTGCGCCTGCGCACAAGGACTGAGAGGAGACATGCCAGGAGGTAAGGGAACAAAGAGATCTCCCGGCGCGTCTTACAAAATCTCAAAAATGATCATTTTTTTTCCACGAAAAAGTCTTTAGAACCCGACCAGAAAAATTCGGGTTTTAGTAAATAACCCCCTTAGAGTTAATGCATGTTCCTATTGGTAAAGATATTTGTTGTGTATTTTGTTTTCAAAACCCACAGGGCTCATTTATATTATAAAAATGCACCACTAGGCAAAAAAACGCCACAGGATTATGGTCACACAGCATGGTTGTAACTGTTGGGTTCACCTGTACTAGTGTCCTCCTCCTATTTGCTTCTTGCTCATCCTAGAGTGCCCTGGTGTGAAGTATCTTATTAAAAAGTATCCAGAAAGTGATAGGAAGGTGCACAATATCTGCTCAGCTACAAAATTAGCCAGCTTACTCAGAACTCCAAACTTCATAACTAATAAAAAAAAAGCCCAGGAGCAGTAGCCCGTAGCAACCAATAAGGTGTTTTCTACTAAACAGGTAACCAGTAAAAGCTGCCTGCTGATTGGTTGCTATGGGTAACTGCTCCTGGGCAAATGTAGTGCCTTTTATTACTTAACCCCCCCATGTCTATAATATAAACAATATAATAGCAAATCTAAGATTTTTGCAGAAGCTGTTGCATGGATTGTGCCTTTGTCCCTATCATGGAGTTCTGCTAGTTGAATCACACACAACTAAAGGACATGTCAGTATATGCCCACCTTCTGCTCTTTTCATTGAAAGAAAAAGCACTACCTATGTATTACACTTCACAAATCATCAGTATTTCACATAACACTTTGCACTTGATAGAAGGTTCATTTACACTAGAATTCTGGAAATGAATGTTGCATTTTGGGTAAAAAAACATGAGAAATCACACCTATTGTTTTTAAACTTTTTACATAAATGAGTCATCATGCCCCAAAAAATAAAGATGATAAATATTATCTGCATTTCCTAATTATTCAAAGAAATGCAGAAATCTGCAAGCTCTTGCTTTTTTCTTGTCTTCGCAGTAATTGAATCATCATATGCTGTATGTATTTTTTTTTTTTGCCATCTAAAGGAAGGTTTCCAGGCTTCTAGCTATTGAGCATTCAGTTCACTGGATGAGCCCATGCTTTGCTGCAGTAATAAAGAGAATGTCTTCTGTTAATCTGTCTCCTGCTGTGTATCTGTCTGCTGTTACATTTTACTGCATGTTCAGTGTATACACTGCTGTCTTTCAAGCAGTACCATACAGTGTTTGGAACAGCTGCTTGATATTATATTTTTTATAAGAGAAAAAGTACTTTGCCCAGATATTTTTAAATAGTGGCTTGCACATTTAGAAACAAATGACTTTTCACAAATGTCCCTTGGCACTAAAGTCAAGACTTTATAAAGAAAATGCTTGCACATTTGTTTTGGAACAATTTTGTCACATTTTTGAGTGAATTGTATATAAAGGGTTAAGTTACAAATGCAAGCGATAGAGAGCTAAGGAGTATGATTAACCCATTAGTACCCTACACCTGTAGAATTGAATTGGCAGGTGCATTTTGTGCTCTGCACATTGTGCCAATCTAAAAATCTCATGCAAGGATCAGAACACATCTTACAAGACACAGGCCCAAGAGAACTCTGTTTATAATTACTTCTATAAGTACAAGCATCTTGGGTCCCCGGCTTGTGCATTTTGATTAATATTTATGCTAAGGGTATTCCAAGGAGAGCACCCTGTTTATCTCAGGGTGCATTTTTGGAACCATGCCCTGTTGAGATTGCTGCTCTCATTTGCCTGTTTACTACAAAAACCCTCAATATCTTAGTTATAAGTGTGTTGGCTTGTTTAGTGGAATCAATCATTTCATTCCAACAGATAAAGGATTAAGAAATGAGGACTCATCTGCTAGTATGTTGCCTGCACATGTGTAAGTTTGAGAGTCATCATGCAGCTTATCATCTCATGAAATTCAATACTGAATAAAAATCATGCCATGGGTCCATGTGTAAAACAATGATCTGTGAAATCAATCAAAAACAATTACAATGGCTAACTGCTACGTCCCTGGCCCCCTACTTGACTGCAACTAGTTCCAACAGGGATTTTAACAAGTGGTCGCTAACTGAGGGACCAAAGAATTTTTAGTTGGCCTCTTCATACTGGGAAGGCCGTAGTGAAAGGCAGATCATAATGAGGACAAAAATCTAGAACTAACCATAGAAATATGATACTTCACATGAGAATGAGAAGTCAGTATATTGTAGCAAAAAAATACATTATAAGGATCTGAATTAATTTGCAAAGAAAACAATGAAGTGATGCCATGAACCAGAGGCGTCAGGTATAGTGGAGTTTCTCATATAATATTGCAGGTCATATGAGCATCTGTCACATATAAAAACAGAATAGCCAGATACATGCTTTTGTCCAGGGTCACACAATTATTCTGTTGACTGACAGATGCTGCAGTAAGTTTCCAAGTGACCAGTACAAGATCAAGCAAAATTGTCTATCACACTTTACTATAGTGCACTACAATGTCACTACACTGTGTATCAGCTAGTGCACAGAGGGAAGGAAGCCTGCCATCTGTATACACAGAGGAGGAATTTCTGCTCCAGACAACCACATTGCTTTTAAAAGATGACACTAGAGAGCAATTTCACATGTCATAAAATGATGAGAGGATGTAACTTTATAAAATCCATGTGTTATTTATAAAAGGAGTCACTACTGTGCTATACGGGGAAACATTGAGTTTTATTTGCTCATCATCTCATCTCATATTTGCTTCTCTATCAATATGATCCATTTGGCATTTGGATACCCTTTGTGCAGACCTCATTAAGACTCTTATTAGAATGGAATGTATGGGAAGTATGAAATGCAAATTCAGAAATTTTAAAATTAAATATCATTTTTAATTATACTGATAAATGTAAATACTTATTTAGCCTTTTGGATTTAGTCATCTCATTTCAACAACAATTGAAGGCATGTTTATATGCTTTAGGTACATGATATTGTCCCTTAACAAAACAATTACTATTTCGCTTGAATTCCACTAGGATAGGAAAAGCTTAGTTGAAAGAAGTAGAACTATGGGGACCATTTACTAATAATCAAAATCTCTTTTTTTACCATGAATCTCAAAAAAATTAGCTCTAAGGCAAAACTTTCCCAAGTAAAAGTTGTCAAGGTCCTATTGCAGTCGATGGGGGCTGTGCTGATCTTATTGGACTGCTTTAAATCAATTCGGATTTTAGAGGTTTTATGATTTTTTTTTCACTGGGAAAAGAACAAGAAATTTTTTTTTTTAGATGTTTTTGAGGTATTCATAATTTTTAACGCATCGTTCGCATTTTTCTTTGTTGTTTTTGAGCTCGTGAGTTTAATTGTGATTTCATAAACCTAAAATATAATAAAAAAGGCTTCACTTGTGGATTTCAGCAAACTTTAGTTTGAGTTTCTTTAGAAGTCATGGCCATTAAGAAAATGGCACAATTTCCTTTGAATTTACAGGTACCGTAAGCACTGTAGGTTTTCTACCTCTATCATTGTCCAAAGCTACCTGCTGAACCTTCCATTAAAGTCAATGGGAAGTATCTTGATGCAAGAAGTGGTTGTTTTGCCCTTAATGTTGTCTTGTCCCACCCTCTCTCCCTCTGTCTAATCACACAGTAAATCCAGTCTGTTGGCTCTTTCCTTGTAGGCCATAAAATCCATTACCCTTATTAAAATGGCTGCTGTTCTCTGAAACTTTTAAACTCCCTGCAGGACTGCTCCTGCCAGGATGCAAGGTGAGAACTTTGCCTTAGTCAGCAGTAAGCGACCAGTTACAAGGGGCTGCAAAAAGCCACCTCTTTTAACTTTAAGAGCCACATTTCTGGATTTTACCCTGGAATTCAGCTCCACTAGTGCATAGAGTGCTATTGCGCTCATTGCACAAGCAAAACTGCCCCTCTTTGATCTGCTTCGAAACTGATTTTCAGGCGTGGAGCAGCAGGGGGCCTCAGGTGGCAGCAGCCCCAAAATCACACCTGACTCCCTGCGAGCTGTTATTGCCTAAAATGACATTTATTCAACTGAATTTGATCTGCCCTGCCTGAAGTTTGATAATGCCAGCAAATGTGCAGTTTAAAGATATAATGGAGGGTTTGTTTTTGTTTGTAACATTATATGGTTAAAGATGCAAGATTGTTGTTAAATTTTTTGTGTTATTGAGAATGACTTATGAGCTCTAGGAAGAATTAGCATGTTATATATGTATGTGCTTATCTGTATTATTTTCTTTGGCCAATTTTGTTTTAATATTGATAGCCTATAATGGTGTCCAATAATCACAAATTATCCAAACAAAATGGAGGTAGATCTCACTACTATAGATGCTGAGGTCCCACTGGGCCTAGACCTTATATCTTAGAGAGGGAATAAATACAAAAATCAATGGAGAAATCAGGCACACAGACACACAGTTGCAATTACGAATTATAAAGCCTTATATGCTTTGTGCCTAAAATTGGATACTTATTCATAGAATAATCACACCCAAGAAGTGCTTTAAATAGTATTTAAATAGAAAATAGCCAAAGGAAAGTAAAAAAAAAAAGTAATGAAAAGAGTCAGAGAAAATCTATCAAACATGTATGTAATGGGAAAATTGAAACCAAAGTCAATTAGAGTACCTCAAAAACAGATGAACAAATATTTTTTTAATTATTTTATATTTTATTTTATTATTTAAATCTAGTCATGGGTTGCTACTTATGTAGAACATAAAATTAAGCATATTAGTTATTCTGAATTTTGAAATTGCCTGAATTTTCGGCAGCGCTTCATAATAGAAAGGTGTATACATCAAAAATACAGACAGTTAAAGATGCCCTGCTCATTAGACATTACAATCAAAAGTAGAACGAGGGGCCGATTTACTAATATTCAAATTTTTCTGTTTTTTCATGAATCATATTTTTTCCAAAAAATGTTTGCTTTTTTAGTTCTAAAAAAAAAAGATATTTCTTAAAGGGCACCAATCATAACTAAAATAATTTAAGTAAATACACTATGTGAACGTTCAAGAAATCTTTAAATTTTTAAAACAGTTAGAATTGTTTGTATAATGTAAATCATCAGCTCACTATACCTTCTGCAAAATCTCCCCTATCTCCACTGCAGTTCTAGCTGAGGCAGGCATCTTGGATTTCACTGACTCCTCCTACCTATATCTTCACAGCCAACTGTAGCTCTGAAATCTTGCACATGCTCAGTTGAAATTTCTTGCTTGCCTAATAAACCTTCTAAGCTATTTTGAAATCTGCCAGACTTCTGTGTTAGTGCTGCCACCTTCTGGAAGGTGGTGTGTGCCCTTCATTTGTAAAATGACATCACCAGCAGGTGATAAGATAGGGAAATCTTGCTAGGCATTCTGGGTACAATACTCAGGGCAATGCTACAATCTGAGCATGCTCATGAACTGTGCATGTTGTAGTCACAGTATGGACATCAGTGAGAGAACCCATTTGACAAAGTATGGGATTTATTAAAAACTGCTGCTTTTTTTTCTCAAAAAACTTTATATGTAGTTTGATTAAACATGTTTAGTTTGTACTGGTCAGGTTGTTAATATGTGTTTGATTTTGGCTGTGATTGGTGCCCTTTAAGTGTAAAAACCAAGAAAATGTGAATGCAAAACCGCACCAAGTAAAATAAAATAAAAAAAACACTAAAACTGGACCTTTAATAAATAGGCCTCAAGGTGTAAGGATAGTACAATAATTAGCAAAGTCAGAAACGTGGCATAGAGTATTGCACATAGCAAGAAGGGTGGACTATATTGCATGTTGTGCAATGATGAATGCTGGGCTAAAACAAATAAATCATTTATGCAGAGAGTATGGGAGAAATCTGATGGATTCCAGAGAAGGGGGTGCAGCCCTAGATACAGTATGTCTTGAATGTTTTAAAATAACATTGTTATGTGTAGTGTTGAGGGGATTATCAGTGTTTTATTGCCAACATTAGTGGATTTAAAAAAAAGATTTCTCCCTACGTTTGATTTCCTCCTAGAGGAGGAAGTATTAGGAAAGATAATATGGCTCATTATTGCTATCATTGTTTGACTGCTTAAAGTAGTCAAATGCATTCTGACAAATTGGTAAAGGTGTCAACTTTGATAACCCTATCAATTCCTTAACCACCTTCCTGGAAATGTTCCTGACAGTCAGGGAAATTTTGATAAATTGTAAAATAATTAGAACTGTTGGCAAACCTAGCTTCCCAAATTCAATCTATAATAAATCAGCCCTCTTTATAATTAAAAACTTCTGTGAACATATTTAATGTTTTACTGTTTTGTGTATCATCAAAACCATCTCTATTTTCTCTTCTCTATGTGAATTACCAGGCTGCTGTGTTATGTGAAAGGAAAGCCCTGGAGCTGCATGACAAGGGATCTGAATGCCCAGCAGCCAGATTACACTGATTTATGTTTTAAGACTGGCAGAACCAGATGCAGGTGTTATTAGATGAGAATTAGTAATGGGCGAATTCCCTTCAAATTCCAATTTTTTTTAGTTTAGATAGCTCTCTAACACAGATAGCTAATATTAAAAATCGAGACCACAGCTCCAGAAGCCCTGACTTCTCCCTCTTGTGGGGTCCCAAAGACAGAAAAACCAAGATAGTTCATGGGACTTCTCCACCCTCTATGATTTCCATTTTCCTACTCCTACTGGGCATCAGATCTTTTCAGATGAATTAGAACTTATTTACTTTTTTGAATGAATTTAAAACATACTAATTAATCAATTTACACTAATTATTTATGAAAACCTTTGAGATTTTTTACATGCACAGATTATTTCAAAATCAGCACTATTCACTTTAGACCTTTTCCTCAATTTCTTTGTATCAATTCTCTAGAATTTGTATCTAAGTGATGAATTGGCCTCTGTTAATTTTTAGCTAATTTATTGGACTGAGTACCCCCTTTTTTATTCTATCTATTCTCACTTACCCACCAGCACTTTATATTTATACTATTTCTTAGTGAATTCACAGCGCCTGGAATTTACCAGCAAAGCCCTATTATTCGAGATTTAACCTACTCAAAAATCTAGAGTGCTATTTATTCAACCTTTTGTAGTATTGAAGACTTAATTTATATATAACTTTTAAATCAATTGTTAAGGGATTTCTTTTGGATTTCTTTCCTAACACTCAATATGGTGTGTGAGACATATTATTCTGTGAAGGCACATTAATAGTAGAGACCAGTATAACCCACAATATGTGTGTGCTGATTATTTAATTTGCAGTTAGCTACCATTTCAGTATTTGCACATGGCGGTGGTTAACCTATGGCTGACCCTGCATGCCAGTGATAAGTGGAAATGTTTATTTGAAGCATTAAAAAAAATGATAAAAACGATAACTGCATGGCATATTATAGACAGTATCTTGGTAGAAGTCATAAGAATTTCTCATTGATTTGCAATAGGCTATTATCTCCTTTGGTGCAGCAATAGTGCCACTAAGTCAGTCCATCATATGCACTTTGACATAAAAAACGCAACAAGCCTTCAAATCCATGTCCATTAATTGTTACTTTGATTAATTATTTGTTATTGATTAAATCAACACTGTAATTTTAAAGGGAATGCTTCTTTCTACCTAATAAAACCCTGTAAATATATATATTTTATACTACAGTGGGTTAACTTAACTCTTTTAGTTGCATAAATTGTAAATTATACATTACTTAAACTGGACCTGACTCTCTCTCACTCTCTCTCTCTATATACATATTATAAATTGTATATATATTATATTTCCGGGTTTCAGTTAATTGTTGTTAACTGTTGATTGCATGTTTGTCTACATTGGACCCATGTAGTCATCATTGAAATGCTAAGGTTCTTTAGTAAAAATGGCAGCGGTTTGCTTGCTAATACTTCAAGTATTAATCAAAATATTCTTGACTGAGGGGCACACTATATGGGAAAATCTAGTACAGGTATGGGACCTGTTAAGGGTTGCAACCTGTCCGGACAGCCTGGGTTTTGGAAGGGCTGTCCAGGTTAAAACGGGTGAAAACTACCTGTCCAGATTTCCAAATTAGGACACAGTGTAGGACTGGGACACCAGGGGCCCACCAAAA
>CM044436.1:43870774-43921288 GCA_024363595.1 Xenopus borealis
TCAGCACCTTTTTATATTCTGATCTTTTAACACATTCTAGGGTTTCCAAAAATCCTTAATAAATAAACCTCTTAGGATCTTCGTGGCATGTTATTTGTTTAGGATATTTGGGCCTTTACATGATTTTAATGCCCCTCAGTGATGATCTCTATACTCCTTTATAACTGCTCTGCTTGTAGTAGGTGTCTGTGTAAATAATGTTAGACTTCCAGTCTCACACTTATGATAAGTGGTTGGAACAATCAAGGAACAGTATAACTTTTGTGGAGCCTGTTCAGTAGAATAACTTAAATTGCATTTGTTTCCATTCCCCCTGAGCTTTGTGTTATCTTTCTGTAAGCTACATCTGGACAATGGACTGAAAAGGAAATTGTACTGGAGTACTTTGGACAAATTAGTAGATCAATGAGGTGTTTAAATATTTCCAACTTAAGTCTACATTCTGGTGTATTATTCTGGTCTCTTATTGTATTTCTGCAATGTATTATTGTATCTATGTTAGTATATGTTAATACTGGCCCCTGATAGCAATCAATAAACTCTTACATGATTTTATGATAATTTAAATGGAACCTGGTACATAGACTGAAAAGGGGACATTGGTTCAATAGTTATAGTCCTTCACAAAACTACTTTGGTGATCAGAAAAAACACAAATCATCCTCAAGTTGAAATGTATACACCTAAAGGGAAGTGCACACAGAACCACACAACAGTGCAATTAATTCTAATGGAAATATCCCCCCATATATTGACGCAAAAACACTACACATTATTAGACAAAATTGTTTACAGAATAACCACTATAGCGTCACCACGAGACATATGCAGTGTGACTGGATACTCACAAGAGACATATCTTGGGTGGTACGCTGGTAGATATCCAGTACATACATACATTGGGTCAAACATACCACAATACATTTTCAGCATTTTCAGTACCTTCTTAATAAAAAAGACTACAATCTCCTTGCTCCAGCATTTTTCATAGAGATTACAACTTCAGTTTCCTGGTTGGGGTAACTACCCATTTGATGCCTATGAGTAATCTTTTGGTATTGATTTTTGTACTAGGTTCAACAAGATTGTGAAAAACAAGTCTTTTGAGCTGACATATGCTTCATAATTATTGCATATGCCTCTTTTGAAAACCCAGGCACACTGCATTTATCAGGAGAGACATTATATGTTGACCCTATAGCATGTATTCTGGGCACAATGTTGTTTAATTGTGAGTGATGTGTTTCTGTGTGCACAATTCTTCTTCTTCTACTCTAAATGGGTAAAACACACAGGTACATTCTTAATATTTTTGGGGGGTAATTTTTGATTGAATATGGCCGTTTTCGATCATTTTCGACCCTTAGTAAATGTTCCCCTACATTTCCTGACCCAAATGTACAACAAATGGACATAATTATGGAAATTATGTTGTGCTTTTTTTCCTTGACCTTGAAAATTTTTGCCTTTTTAGTTGCCTAGAAATATTTATTAATAAGTTAAAAATTATAATCAGGTCTTGCAGTTATACATGTTTCTAATTCTATTTTCAGGTAGTTATGTCTAAAGTAATCAGCTTATTTTTTGTTGGTGTATATTCATTTGAGATCTCCTCCTTTGTTCAAAAGAATGGCCCACTTCAATTTGACCCATAGGCAACAGCCAGACAAATCAGTTGTTATGGAGTTTTTCCCATGTGTTGCATTCACTATGTGTTTGCCCAGGTGCAGGTACGCACAGCAACCAACATCGTGTTTGCTGTTGAACAGATGACCAGTAAATGCTACCTGCTGATTGGATACTATAGGTAATTAGATTTGTAGCAATCTTTGCACTTGTTATTACATAACCTACATTGCTGTATTATTATTAACATGTATATTCCATAACAATGGTGTATACATTAACAAGGGATTATTTATTAAAAGTTTATTTTTTCTAGTTTTTTTAGATTTATTATGCCCCAAAGCTGCTAAAAGTCTGAATCTGAAAATACTCCATCTAAAACCTGTCAAAATATTGTAAAAGTCCCTTTAACCTTCTGAAGATGTTTTTAACCTTCATGAATTCTGGTTTTCGCTCAGAAACTGGATAAATTCAAGTTTTTTAAGTGACAATTTGATAAAGCAGCATGATTCAAATTGGACCACTAATTTGTTTGAGTTTTTTTACATAAACTTAAAAAATTTGAGGTAGATTTTTTCAAAATATAAATTAATAAGTCAGAGTTAAGTCGAGTTATTTGTGGTAAAATATGAGAGAAAAACACATTTGACTAAATAACCCCTTAACAGTATAGATTTGCAGTAATAAAACAATAAGCAATACAAGATAACATGACCAAAAGAGCTTACAATCTAAAAGGAGAGTTATAATCTTGACACACATTTTAGCATAATGTAAAAGTTTATATTAAGTATCTATAAATGCAACCAAAGGACTGCATTCAATAAAATCAGTGGTGACAGTTTTATGTGCAAAAAAATAAATTTTAATCACTACATTGGAATATCACAATGCAATGATTGAAACACTGGAAACACCAATCCTGTTAAATCTGTTTTTGTATAACACATTGAAGTCTATGCACATTTTTTCACAGCGAAACCTGGCAAAAAATTATGCACATCAATAATTACATTTTCATGTATGTGTGTACACACTGCCCTGTAGATCTTACAGCCTAAGTGGGAGGGTAATTTACAGACTCAAAAAGGAGGATATTAAATGCTGCAGCTTACAGTGGGTAACACTGCAATATAGGTAACCACTGAAAAGATATGGCAGTTGAAGGAGTTTACTGTGGTTCTGCTTTAGCCTAACTTGTTAAGTTAATGATACATCCATTTTAGTGCTTTTGTTACTAGTACACTTAGGTTACACATTTTTATGTTTTGTTTTATGCACATTGTTCTGACCTTAAATACTGTATATATTAATTTGATATGTTTTAAATATATATGCATATTTTACTAGCACAAAGGGTTTCAGTGCACTCCTATATTCCAAGATGGTTACTTTATTATGCTACGGAAAAAAAAAATAATTTGGATGCCTTGTGGGTGTCAATAAATTTGTAAAATATTTCTCAATCAAGAGAAATATTTTTCTCACATTTCCTCAGTATCTCCAGGGCTATGGGCTTGACTGGGCGGCATGATTAGTGAGGAATGGCTATTGACCTTCAGACCAGGGCCACTCTAATTTGCAGAGCAGACTATGTCCCACGAGTCTCTTGTGGACAGGTCATACAATCAGTTTGAACAAGAAAGCTGTTTCTGTCCAGCTGTACCCTTTCCCTGCAGGACCTGAGGACATGGTTAACTAGACACCTCTGGAGTAAAGATTTTCTAAATTATGAATTGGAAAATTAAGCATAATCAGAAAAGCCTTTAGGTGTAGTAGCCCTTATCTAATAGAAGCAGAAACCTGCATAGTCCCATTTGTGCCCGAGGACTTAGTTTAGCTTTTTTCCAAGCAGCAAAATATAATTTTGAGAACTAGAAATTTTAACCCTTACCGAGTGCCCAAGACAAACTATTTTAAAATAATGACAATACTGAAATGTTTACATTCATGGTAATTTGGTTTCTCGTGCTTTACAATGTTATGTACTGTATAGTGCAATTAACTTTACACAGATGTTTATAAGCTTATTAGATAACTGTCACGAGCAATGGGCGATGCCGTTCGCTTCGGTGCCACACCCAACATGGTGGTCCCCACGGTCCCCATGTGCAGCAGCGTTCTGATGCGATGATGTCACGCGCTCGGTGCAAAATTAAAAATAAAAACCCTTCCAGGTCTTGGGTGCGATGCCCAATTATAGCATTGTTTGGCACATTCCTGGGTGTCTGATAATTCTTGTTGACTTGTTTCCTGGACTTCTGACCCTACCTGGACTTTTATTCTGATATTATTCTGCCTGGCTTTGAACTCTTGCCTGGACTTTGAACACAATTTTGCCTGAACCCTTTTGTACTGCAATTTTGGACTTTAACCCCTAAAGCTTCCTCCTTGGTCCTGACTACTCCTGCTGGGAGCCAATAGGCCTCCCTGACATTATAATCGGGCCATGGACCCTTCTGAGGAAGCTGCGCTGGATGTTGGAAGAGCTCTCTGAGGGGCTGGTGTCCTGCATGGAAGTATATGAGACTCAGCAAGTCTGCATTGTTACTTGATACGATTATTTCTCGTATGCCTCCCACTCCTCCAGCCACGGGGAATACCGCTGCCGGGGTTGCCCCTTTGGTGGTGGTCTCACTGGCTCATGAGCTGTGTATCCCTCCTCCTCCTCCCTGGAGTGCGGACCCGCTAGGTTTTGTTACTCAGTGTCCAGTGGGAATTTCAACCCTCACAATTCTCCTCTGAGCGGGCAAAAGTGGGTTATGTGATGTCTCGTCTGGAGGGCAAACCAACTGAGTGGGCTACACCTATCTGGGAGAAGAATTCTCCATTGACCTTTGATGCCAAAGATTTCCTCCAGGCATTCCGTACTGTGTTTGATGCCCTGGAACAGTCACTAATGCCTCATCCCAGCTCCTGCAAATCGCAGTGCTAGTGAGTATGATATTGATTTTAGAACTTTGATGGCAGAAACTAATTCTAATGATGAGGCATACAAGGCTGTCTACCAAGGCCTGTCTTCTCGGCTGAAAGATGATCCCGAGAACTCCCTGAGTTGCTGGAGGATTTAATTGCTCTCGCCATCAATGTGGATACACGTCTCAGAGAGCATCTTGCTACCAAGGAGCACAGCAAGAAATTCCTGTCTCCTTTAGCTCCACATTTCCAGAATCCTCTTATGCCTGTCCCTTCCCAGCAGCTTCCTGTCACCTCCCTGGAGGAGCCAATGCAAATTGGGAAGGCATGTCTTTCAGAACAAGAGAAACTTCGGAGATGTTTTGCAGGTCTGTGTCTGTACTGCGGCGGTCAAAATCATTTTGCCAATTCCTGCCCTGTGAAGCCTAAAGCTCCCCTTCCCCAAGGTAAACCTGGGGTAGCACACATAGATGGCAATACACCAAGGGCACAATTGAACTCTCATCAGTTTCATCTTCCTCTGCAGGGAAACAGGAAACTTCATGGACATTGCTTTTGCCAAACAAATGGGTATTCCATTGTATCCCATGTCCACTCCCTTGCGGGTCTTTGCTATTGATGACAGACCCCTAACATCTGACATTATCTCCATGACAATGGGGGAATTATCCTTACAGATTGGAACTTTGCACGCTGAGAAATTGGCATTTCTGTCCCTCCTCTCCTGTGGTGTTGGGGTTACCCTGGCTAAGGCTACACAATCCCTCCAATGACTGCTCTGCTAACCAGATATCTTGTTCGAGCCCTTTTTGTCAAAAGAACTGTTTGCCGGATAAACCTGTCCACCAGGTATCCCTCGCTGCAATCTTTGTCCTCAGTATACAAAGATTTCGTGGATGTCTTCTGCAAGACGTCTGCTGCAATTCTCTCTCCTCATCGCCCCTACAATTGTCCCATTGAACTTATTCCAGTAGCATGCCAGGAGACAGGGGGTGTACCTACCCCTTGTCTCCTGTCGAGACCTTAGCGATGAAGGAGTATATTTAGGATAACATCCAGCGAGGATTCATTAGACCCTCCTTTTCTCCTGCTGGGGCGGTATTCTTCTTGGTGGAAAACAAGGATGGCAGACTGCGTCCCTGCATTGATTACAGGGGCCTCAATAAGATCACGGTAAATAACCGGTATCCGCCTTTTCTCCTGCTGGGACGGTATTCTTCTTGGTGGAAAACAAGGATGGCAGACTGCGCCCCTGCATTGATTACAGGGGCCTCAATAAGATCACGGTAAATAACCGATATCCGCTACTTCTCCAAAATCTTCGACCAACTCAGAGGGGAAAGATTTTCACGAAGTTAGATCTCTGTGGAGCGTACAACCTAATCCGCATACGGGAGGGAGACGAATGGAAGATGGCATTCAACACTAGAGATGGGCATTATGAGTACCTGGTAATTCTCTTTAGCCTGTGCAACACGCCCGCACTCATCCAATGATTTGTGAATTACATATTCAGAGATCGTTTGGGAAAATCTGTAGTCGTGTACCTTGATGACATTTCCATCTTCTCCAAAGTCTTGGAAACTCACCAAACTCAGGTGAAAGAGGTGCACTCTCATCTGAGAGAAAACTCCCTTTTTGCCAAGCTGGAGAAGTGTGTCTTTAAGGTACCCAAGATTCTGTTCATGGGGTACATTATCTCTCATGAGGGGTTTGAGATGGATCCTTCAAAGGTCACAGCAATCCAAGACTGGCCTCTCCCCACAAGTACCAAGGCTATCTTAAGATTTGCCAGTTTTGCTAACTACTACCAATTTATCAAAGGGTTCTCCTCCCATATTGCTCCTATCCTGGCTCTCATCCGGTAAGGGAGGAAAACCCAATACCTGGCCCCCTCATGTTCTGGAGGCCTTCCAGTCCTTAAAAGAATTGTTTGCTTCAGCTCCTGTCTTTAGACATCCTGACCTTTTGCAACACTTCTTCATTGAAGTACATGCATCAGATGTGGGGGCTGGTGCCATCCTTTCTCAGAGGCAAGTCACAGATGGGAAGCCTCACCCTTGTGCTCATTTTTCTAAGAAGTTTTTTCCTGCAGAGCAAAATTACGATGTGGGGAATTGTGAGATTTTGGCAGTGAAACTTGCACTCAAGGAGTGGCGACATTTCCTGGAAGGAACCCCTCATCCTGTGACCATTTATACTGATCACAAGAACCCAAAATTCATCCAGACTCTCAAGAGACGGAATCCCTGTCAGGCTTGTTGGACACTCTTCTTCACTCAATTTAATTTCGTCCTTATGTATCACCCTGGCTCCAGAAACTTGAAAGGCGGATGTCCTATCCAGAAGTATTCTTCCTGAGGGATGCATCAGTGAAGACCATGAACCAATTGTTCCTTCCACAAAGATCCTTCCCTATTTCCACAACTGGTCAGCCAGATCCTATCTGTCCAGTCATCTGCTCCTGCTGATACTCCCATTGGTATGGTTTTCATGCCACCCAAACTCTGCAGACCCATCCTTCAGCAAAGCCACTGTTCTAAGCAAGCTGGGCATCCGGGTACTCAAAAGTCCTTGAGCTTCTGGTGGCCTTCCCCACGGAAGGATGTGAAAGAATTTGTTGCAGCCTGTGCCATCTGTGCCTCGTCTAAGTCCAGACTCTCAAGAGACTCAGGCTCGTTGGACACTCTTCTTCACTTGATTTAATTAGGCCCTTATGTATCGCCCTGGCTCCAGAAACCGCAAGGAGGATGTCACTTTAAGAAGGTCACTTGAACAATTGTAACATGTTTTATACCTTTTGGAAAAAGTCACATAATTTGAATTGACACACAATTTAGTCTCTATTTTTTCCCGCACAAATTTTTTTGAGGAGTTTTATTGGTAAATTAAGGGGATTAGGGTTCAGTAACCTGGTCAAATTTTTTTTAAATTATAGTGAGAAAAAGTTGAGTTTTAGTAAATACCCCCCTGAGTGTATAAAAACATGTGATTCTAGCTCTTATTGATGCTAACTTCACCTCTAATTTTAATTCATGATTCTTCTCATTATTTAATCAATATAATCTCAAACTGTCAAAAAATAACTGATCCTGATCCTAATGATTCTCATAATATCCTTTGATTTTGAATAGTGTCAAGCAATATTCTTTAATGAATCATATTAATACTCTTATTAATAATAAAGTCAATATTTCAAGATGCAGCTCTTTCTTACTCAAATAACTACTGGAACACTTATCCTTTACCACCTAGATTATTGCAACCTAATTCTAACCCAAGTCGCACCTCCTTCAGTATACAATTACTAAAAATATAATTCTAGAATCATCACCCAAGTGATGCCACATGTTATACATCAGCGATCCCTAACCAGTGGCTTGCAAGCAACATGTTGCTTACCAACGCCTTGCTGTTGCTCCCAGTGGCCTCAAAGCAGGTACTTATTTTTAATTTTTGGATTGAAGGCAAGTTTTAGTTGCTTAAATCCAGATGTACGGCCAAACAGAGCCTCCTTTAGACTACCAGTGCACATGGGGCAAACAAATAGTCTATAACAGTCCTTATTTGGCAATCCTAGGAACTTTTGTTGCTTCTCAGTTGAATGTGGTTTTATCAAGGTAATGTGGGTAATAAGATTCATACATTCTTATTTAACCCACAGTGAAAATCTTAAAGGCAAGAGACAGCAGCTGGTGTCTCAATGGAAGAATGGAAGACGTGCTGAGATCTGTTCAAACTGGTGGGCACACAAGTATTTGGATGAAAACCTTTTTTAGCACTGCACATACTGTAATTAAGAATTCTGGTGTTTCTTTGCTGGTAGAATGAATGGAAAACCTTTTTTTTTTTAAAAAATGTGAGCACTTTGGTGTTCAACAAAAAAAAACAACCTATGGGCAATAAAAAAAAAGTAGAGAGACGATACCATGTGAAAATTGCTGTGCAAAATAAATACGGGAGAATGTAATAAAAATTGGTAATGGTAAAATTATTTGCAATGCAAAAATGTATGCCTTTACGAGAACAAATTTTGCTTTGTGCAAATTTAATATAGCTTTTGCGAACCCGGAAACTATTCCGACAGTGGAAGACCATTTGCAAATTTTATATTTTACATCAGTGAGCAGTACTGAAAAAGTCATGTTTGCGCCAAAAGATTACAACACCTTCAAGCACTTCTTAAAAGTAAATTTGCAATGCATTATTATAATTCGCAATGCAATTACAGTTTAAAGAAAAATATTATATTGCTAGATATGGATTTGTATTTGGTGCAAATTGATTTTCTCTTTGCGACTTTAAGTACATTCCCCTCCATAATTTCTTATTTTGATAAATCTGCCCTTAAATGTGACAATTAATCACTTGCTTGTCAAAGGTTAGTTTTATCCCTGATTTGAATTGTAAGCAATGGGGACCTGCATTTTTTTTGTATAAAAAATAGTTGCCTATTATCCAACCATTGGGAGAAATGGGTTATAAAATCCTGGGGGTTTTGTTTTCTGTAGCACTTTTATCTTACTCCAAAGTCATAAATTGTTCATATGACACTAGCCTTAAACAATAAGGATGATGTCAAGTGAATCTTGTCTAATAATTACCTTTTCATTTGCTGATGTTAGTCAAAAATTGAAGCTTTACAAAAAAAGCAAAAGAAAGTAATAATACAGTACTAATAAACTATACAGTCATAATTGCAGTGTCTAATTATACTGTATAAATGAGGGACAGTAATACCATGGCCCTCCCCAGTATTTGTCAATAATTCTGTGTACAGTAAAATGCACAATAAAGGACTGATTTAATAATGTTTGAATTTGTAAACCCACTGAAAATTAGTTCAAAATTCAAGTTTGATACATCTTTTTTCATGGTTTTATTAAAGTTTTTTAGATTCCAATTTTCAATAAATAAGCAAACATTCAAGAGGCCCATTTCTTAGGGGCACATTTACTAAAGGTCGAAGTGAATATTCAAATAAAATTTGAATTAAAAAAATTTGAATTTCACAAAATCCTTCGAATCATTTGATTTGAACGATGCAATTGAATGATTCAAAGGATTTTTATTCTATCATGGACCTATTTTCGAAGTTTGTTCACTTTGAAAATTGGCTCTTAGTAAATCTGGCCCTTAATATTTGAATTTTTATTTTTTGTACGTATCAAAAAAAAAATGTTTTTTCTATATCTTCAGAGCTCTACAAATTCAAGATTTATTAAGGGGCAGATATATCAAGGGTTGAAGGGAAAATTTGAAGTATAAAAATTCAGATTTGAAGTACTTTTTGGGTGCTTCAACTATCGAAAAGCCTAAAATTAAATTCGAATTGAAAAAAATTTGAATCGAATTGAAAAATTCAACCATTCAAAAATGTGACCCTTTGCCCCCCTTTAACCTGCTGAATTTCTGTTTTAGCCTATGGGGAACCTCCTAAAACCTTTAAAGGACAAGGAAGTTTTTACTGAACACATCATTATAAATACCATCTCCCTTTCTCGATCGATAACATCATTTTGCGAAATACCTTTTCTGAAGCTGATATTTCCAGCTCTCATGTTAAAGTTTCCTTTGACAATCGAGTATGCCATTTTGGAGAGGAGCACGTCATCACCGACATTCCTTCCTCCAGTTTTGCGCAGTTGAAGGACGAGCCTCAGAAGCATGCACTGTTGCCAATAATAATAAAGAGGTTACTCTCATTTGCTCCCTCCCTCCGTGCTTTGCTCCATGCACAGTTGCATTCCACACGGTTATTGACAGGTTGATTATTATTAAAATTGGCCCCCTAGAGGCAGATTTACCAATTTTCAGGTTTGAGGAGAAAAAAGGAGTATTTTTCCCACAATGCCATTTAAAAAATAATTTTAGAGGAAAAAATCAAATAACAAAATTGTCACTGTATTGTTGCTGAAAACATGCCAAACACAAATTAATTTAATTGTTCTGTTGATTTTCAATGAAATTGACAATCTGGACTATTGTATAATATACTGGGAAAAATGCAATGGAAGTCTTCAGAGACAATAGACAAACTTGTCAGCTTTTACTTGGAAAGATTTTCATGTACATTGTTTCTTAATAAAAGAAATAGCAAATTTTCAAATTTCAAAAAATATCCTAGAGACCCCCCTTGTTTGCCCCCCCACATGAAAGACTGCCTGCATGTGTAAGCTTTAAAATGTATCACTACAGACATTAACTGTAACCTGTGTGCAGCATTATGCCTGCCCTATGCTCCCTGGGTGTGCCATACTCTGCCTGCCCTATGCTCCCTGGATGTGCCAGAAAAATTATCAGAATATATTTGTTTATTGATTGTCATGTACCTCTAGTTAGTTTTACACATTGATTTAAGCTTTTTTTGGCTTTCCAGATAACATGCCTTCCTATATAGAGATCCCTCTAGAGCAGTGATCCCCAACCAGCAGCTTGTGAGCAACATGTTGCTCTCCAACCACTTGGATATGCTCTTGGTGTCCACAAAACAGGTGCTTATTTTTGAATTTCAGGTGTGGAAGTAAGTTTTAATTGCATAAAAACTAAGTATAGTGCCAAGCAGAGCCTCCTGTAGGCTGCTAGTCCACATAGGGGCTACCGAATAGTCAATCACAGCACTTATTTAGCACCCCAAGAGACTTGTGTTGCTCCCCAACCCTTTTTACATTTGAATGTGGCTCACAAGTAAAAATGGTTGGGGATCCCTGCTCTAGAGAATCTGCAGTCCTTAGCTGCTGCCCTTGTAACTTAAGCACCTCGTATAATAGCACATCTTCAATATGTGAATACAAATAAAAGACTTGAACTAATGCTGATCAAATTAACCCTGGCAGGAAGGGTTATATTGTGTATACCCTTTGAAGATCTAGATAGAAAATAAATTTTTTACAGTACATTAACTTAGTTAACATAAATAATCAGTTTTTTTAAAAAAAAATGGTCTACTTTAATTATGAAAATGCTCCTGATTAATGGAAAAAACACACTTTCAGGTGCACATTTGATGCACCTTTTCTATTATTCATGCTGGAACAATTTGTTACCTAATCCCAGATTTGTCACAGGATTATAAATTCTGTTTAGTGATAAAGTGTCATCTTTAGAAGATGGAACTTTATGAACTGTCAGACACGCCACAGAATTCATTGATTATTTTTTGTTCTAGTGAGGTACTAAGCACTCATTCATTGCCTAAGGTTCTGTATGACTAGAAAAAGAGAATAGAGAATACACACATGGATCTCACTGTTGTTGAAAATATTTTTGTATACTCGTTAGATCCAGTATAAAAATACATTTATCAAAGGGGAAAGGGAATAAATAAACTCCAGTGTTTTGTTTTTGGGCAACTATAGATCAGAGTTTAAGAACAGAATTAACGATGAACCTCATCAGATGACTGTCGATGCCTCGAAAGAAAAAGGCAGTATGAAGAAATGGTTCTAGAAGATTATCTTAATCCCTGTACATTTGAAGGCTCGGCTTTCCATCAAAAGATACCCTTGAGTTGAAGAGATGAAAATAATCTTTGTGTCTGAGCTGTAAAGAGGCCCTTAATAAAATAGCGGAGGAAAATGGACTCAGAATCCTTTGATCTACTATATTTAGATTTGGGCTTCATCAATCATAAAAAAAAACTAGGCTGCAAACTTAATATGCAAACACATTTTGTCTTTACATCTATCATTTGCCATGCATCTGATAAAAGTTTCACAAATATTTGTGAAATAAAGCAGCATAATTCTCTCTGGATTGTAGGGAATATATTTCTTTCTGCAATCCCTTGATTAAAACTAAATGAACAGCCTGTTTAATTATTAATCAATTTTATTTAGATTTTCTTAGCCATAATTAAAGAATCATCCTCTTTCAGATAAAGCTTGATGTTTTCAGTACATAGCTGATTCTCTAAGTGATGCATTACTCTTTACAGCGATGAACCTGTGGGCATTGGAAAATCACTGCTACATGAATTATAGCTTGTACAACGGATGGTCGTCCAATTGTTCAATCAGCACACGCAGCAAAAATCCAGGTTTTATGCAGAAGAGACAAATAAGTAAATCTAAAAGGCCATTTCATTTTCCCATTGTGCAGCACATACAACATCATAAAGAACTCAGATATAAGCTTTATGGCAATGTCACCTGAAGCACTCAGTGTTATTATAAAAGCTTCCAATCATAGCTACAATTTTTCCATGCTTTTGTGTTGCAGTTTTATTAAAGAGAGAGACACTACAAGGGGTGGTGGGGTGGAGCAGCGTATTGGAATGATAAAAAGATGTAAAGGTGAAAAATGTGCCCAAATTGCAACATTTCTCCCAGAATTCCAAATTATTATATATCTTAGTTGGGATTTAGTGCAAGTTATTGTTATATTATTACAGACAAAAAGGAAATAAATTTTAAAATGTTAATTGTATGATTAAAATAGAGTCTATGGTCAAAGGCCTTCCCTTAATGCTGCATTTTCTGATAATGAGTTTTCAGATAAGGGATCTCATGCCTCCAATAAAAAATATGTGCAAAATATAGACTACTCTATTTTGTTTATTATGGTGCATATTGCTCCTGTTGTTGTACAAACGGGGCTTTCAGTATGACCCCATAATACCAAGATGCCATATATAATGGATGCTGCATCACCTACTGTGAAATAATGAATTCACAAAGAGGTTCTGTGACTATATAAAATCAAAAGGTCTTAGACAAAGCAATTTTTTACAGGTCGCTGAACTCCAAGGTGACTTTTACTCTTGTTATATTTCTAAGTACATCATCCCTAAGGCTAATAGCACATAGAGAAAACTGATCTGCTGAATTCCTGTACGTGTGCCACCAACAGGAACTGGATTTGCCTGTTAGCGCACACAAGAGTGGATATTGGTGCACAAATACAGAACTTGGCATTTTTGCACCAAAATTTACTCCATGTGTGCTTTGATGCTGATCTGTGCTCACACATACAAGGAGCGTACTGGTGTAAATGGGACCTGTGTACCATTAGCCTTAAAAAACACATATTTGGGTTTGAAATCAACGGTTTTGCAGCCATTGTTACACTGTATTAGTTGTTCTAGAGAGAGAGTTTAAAGAGTTCAGAAGTAAAAACAAGTATATAGCTCACTGGTGTTTTTGTTCATAAATGGTACATTGTACTTTGTTTACCAGAGTTCAGTCATTGCTACAGGTAAGCATCAGTTATTTATTTTGATTGAAAATGGTGCTGGGACATGCTAATGCAGTTTAGTTCATCTAGTAATATGATTACACAAACTATATTTATTGAAATACACAGACACATAATACATCCACAGAGTAGTTTATGACCTCCAATACATTATGCAAAAAAAGCAATGCCTGCATTCCACACATTGGGGCACATTTACTAAAGGGTAAATTCAGGAACGATCCTGGACCCTCCCCCTTTGAGGCAGCTTGCTCTTGCTGCTGTCCCCTCCCCCGTGCACTCACTTTTTTGCACCAAGGGTTGTGGAGAGGGCCAGGACGCTAGTGCAGGGGTGCAATTATGTTTGAATTCGCTCTTAAAGTACTGGGAGCTGTACCTAGTGGGGCACTGCCTCATTGGCAGAGCGCCCCTGGGTGAATTGTAGTTTGGCGAAAATTCACCAAAATTACATTTCGCAACGTCAACACCTACATATTTACTAAAAGGTGAAGAACACAATTTGCTTGTGAAAAACTTCAGTGCTAGAGAACTTTCACATTGTTTCGCCAGGTGAACGATCGGATATTTTCAAATTGATCAAAGTGTAAACTTTCTAATACGTTACTCTTTTCCGTCAAAGTTTAGTTCACCTGGTTTTACCTGACAAATTTTTAAGATGAGGCTTCATCCTCAACACTACTATGTCAGTGACATCATATCTTGTATTCAAAAAAGTAATAAAAAAAGAAACACATTGACGTCAATTCATGTTTAAAAGTAACTGTTAATATATGTTATTTACACTTTTTTAACCATTTGAAACTAATGCTACATTTGTTTTATGGTGGGCTCATGTGAAGGACAATAGAGGATCTATTTTGTTTTTATTTTGCTTCGTTGGAAATTGTGGCTACTTCCAGTAATTTTTAAATCACTAATCAAGACATATATAAGACCTACGTATATGGCATATGTGTACACATAATTTAAATTGATGTAAGAATGTAGTATGTTAATCAAGGTTCACTAGGAAGAATGTAATGCTAAAGAAAATTTGTTAAGAAACTTTTGCGCTGATTAGGGATGGGCTAATTTGACCTGTTTCAATTCGAAAAAAATTAGCCTGGGGCGAAATGTCGCAGACGCCCATTACAGTCTATGGGCGTCAAAAAATTGGGCATGCTTTTTGTGGCAAAACAAGGCAAAACCATTTGCCCATCCCTAGCGCTGTTGAATTTTCACTAGCACAAATACACCAGCCTTCATTTGCCTAGACGAATTTCTGAATTTTGATGAATATGCATAGTTAAAATAAAGCAGTTTTTTATTCTGAAAAATCAATAAAATTCTTAAAATTACTAGGGAAGTATAACGGAATTGTATATTTCTTAAAAGTATAAGGGCAAGAAGTACAAACCCCCCTCTGTCTACTTCTAGTCAGGAATTGCTAGATAGTGATGTATAGTTAAATAAATACCAATTGGAGAATATGTTGGGATCCAATATATAGGTGAAATACTACATAAAGTGACTTGGCTAAGACACAGTGGGTTTCATTTATAAACACTGGGCAAATTTGCCCATGGGCAGTTACCTATAGCAACCAATCAGTGATTAGCTTTTTGAAGCCAGCTGCAAGTAGAACAATGAATGCAGCAATCTGATTGGTTGCCATGGGTTACTGCCCATGGGCAAATTTGCCCAGTGTTGATAAATGACCCCCAGTATGTTTGTAGCTCTTTTCATCAGTTAGAAAAGGTAACAACTGAGACTACAGTCCCCAGTGACCTTCTTCTCTCCCTTTGTGGGGTCCCTAGATGAGCCAAACAACAGATAGTTTCTTTGGGACTTCACTTCTATTATTTCCATTTCTTGTTTTTTCATCTTTGCGGTCTCATATCATATTAATTTATCTAAGCCTTAAATCCACCTATTATATCCAGCAGTTATTGCACATGTAATGAAATTTGTCTATAAGCCAAATTAGGGGAATGAATTGGGACTTATAAAAAACTTTGGTAGAAGCACACTTAATTAATTTATATAAGTTATGAATTGAAGGATGAATGTACATTTGATTAATGGCACATTGAATTTATTTATCATATCTTATTTAATTATATTGATTGATTTATGGTTAGTGAATTCATCTTTGATTAAGTTTAATTAATTTATACAAACTATTTATTAAATAATACAATTAATTTGGAAATCAATTTAATAATTTTCACTTTAGGTGCATTTTATGGTGTATAAATTATTGCACATAGCACTTTACAAACATACTGTGTCTTAGGGGCAAATTCACTAAAGCGCAAAGCGTCTAACGCTATCGCTAATTCACCAGCGTGACGTCAAATCGTAGATAGACTAATGCAATTTCACACCCTAACACCAGGCGAAGTTGCGCACTGACGAAGCATCGTAATTACACAAATTCACTAAGGTGACCATTTTACTGATCGTTACCACTTGCGCTAGACGTTACTTCGCCAGTTCAATACAATAGATAGGAGTCCCCCAAAAAAAAACGCTGGCGTGTTTTACCTTTTGTAGGGTGATAGTCTGAAAAAGAGCAAATTTTTTTGGGGGGGTTACCCTCCTTCCCCCCTACATTTCCTAACAAATGGCAACTCAACTATACAGTGGGCACATGTTTAGGGCAATATGACAACTTTATTTTATTTATTAAAGGTTTCCTGGGCTTGTGTAGTGTAATGTAGTGGCTGTAACATATACTTCTATTACACTTTGAAATGCACCCATATGCAAATTAGGCATCGCTAGCGTAAATGCGCTTTGCCTGGTGAAGTAACACTAGCGCAACTACTCTACCATTCACCGACCTGAGTGTAACTCCACACTTTAGTGAATTAGCATAGCGCTGGTGAAAATTCGCCTGGATGAAGTGCGGCGAACGTTAGTGAAGGCAACGCTAGCGTTTTTTCGCCACTTAGTGAATTTGCCCCTTAGTCACTAGGTAAGCCAAGTCACTTTATGTAGTATTTCACCTATATATTGGATCCCAACATATTCTCCAATGGGTATTTATTTAAATATACATCACTATCTAGTAATTCCTGACTAGCATAATTTTGGGAATATGCATAGTTGTAGTGAATAAACGTCTGACGTAGTTGTGTAAAGTATGGCAAAGCTTTCCAAAGAGTGAATTTACCCCATTGTATCCATGAGGGATAAATAGTTGTCACATAGTGCCACTATAAAACCAGTGAAGTTATCTATATATGCCAACATCAGCATATGCCAATTATCATTATGACAAATGAAAAAAAAAGATCCTGATCATCTTTGGAGCAAACAGGTAATAGAGCTCAAATGAATCCAAGAATATTCACTTTTTAAATGTATTAATAATATGAACAAATTAGAAAATGTGTTCACGGTTCTCCCCTCCCTGCCTACATTGAAACTTTGTTAATCAGAAGTCACCAGATACAACAGCTTTGTCAAAAAGAGCAATATAAGAGTTCAAGGAACAAAATCCATAATTATAGACAAATGTTTTTAAAGTTTTATGAAGTATGTGCATTTATGTTACATTACTAATATGAGAAGTATCTCTAATCACCTACAAGCCCACTTCAAATTAATAATGGAGCACAAACAATCAATGCCTCTTGTTTCTGCTCATTAGCCATGGCACCTTGTAGCTCATCAACAGATGTTCAAAAACATAGCAACATGTTTTAAATAGTGATATGTACTATTGGTATTGACTTGCTGCTCTAATTATCACTCAGTGGTGACAGATAATATACTTCTAATGACCATCCTTTAAAAATGTGATTGAAGCTATTTCTTCAAGGCCAATCAAAACAAATTTACAGGGAAACTATAGTGTAGTTTTCTATAAAAAAAAATCAATCAGATAAAACAGCCATATTATGTTAGTATCTACTAGCATGTTCTATTGGATAATGCTGTATTGAAGCACTTCACTTTTAGACACTGAAATCTTTTGTTTTTGGTTGTATAAGTAACTGTGGTCACATGCAAGTTAAGGCCATATATACAGGCTAGGTTACATCATCCAATGAATAAACAGAGCTGTCTCTTTTACTCTGATACTACCTCCTGTTTCACCAGTCATGTTATTAGTAAGGAAGCACCCAGATCATCAGAAAAGTGTAGTTCCAGGTTATACCTTGTAAAAGTGCAGATCTGTAAATGCCAATTTAGTAAGATTCTTACATCCATACTTTATTTAATAAAAGGCACTTCGTTTCCCCTGTAGTAGTAACCCAAGGCAACCAATAAGATGTTTGTTTCTACAAACTGGGTTACTGGGTTACTGCTATGGGTTACTGCACCTGGTAAACTTAGCGCCTTATATTACATGATCCCCATGAGTCATTTATTATGAATTGTCAATGTAGTTTTGATTCAGAAGGTATAGTTCTCCTTTACGTATTTGCAAGAAAGGAGAAATATATAATTGAACTAACATTTAAGAATTATCAGTTACACAGTTGGTCTAAAGTACTAATAATGGGCAAATTCTCCCATGTGCAGTAGATTAATGAATAATTTATTTATAATTATATTAGACCTTTCATTAGTTGCTATGGATAACAATACTGGTCCAAATTTACCCAAGATTTATACATGAGTCTAACAGTGCAGTCTTACTCTCCTACTGTTCAGTCTTATTTGCTAACTGATCTGGAACTTAATGATTCCATCATTTTACGGGGACAGCATCTATTGTTTTCAGCATTTGTGTAAATAATATACCAAATAATATGTAGAATATTTGACTAAAGATGTTTCTCCAGTTTACAGCTCTTGGGTTTAGATGAAAATTTGATACAAAATGGCAAAAAAATGCAGAAGTGCAGATAGTGAACAACAATGATCAAGTTGCACATTTGGGGGCAGATTTATCAAGGGTCGAATTGATTTGAAGTGAAAATTTAAAAAATTCAAATTTCGAATTAATTCTGGGCTTATTCGACTATCGAATAGCCCAAAATTCAATTCGAATTGATCAAATTCGAAACATTCTAATTTGAATTCGATTTTTGAAGTACTGTCCCTTTAAGAAAAATTTGATCTACAAATTCACCAGATTGAACCTACCGAATTGCTATAGAATCCTATGGTAAGCTCCTATAGGATTCTTCTAAGATTTTTTGGTCAAATAAAATAATACGATCGATGGCTTAAAATTGTTCAAATAGATCTATTCGAGTGATTTTATCGATTGATCAAATTTTTTTTATTCGACCATTCGATCGATCAAATTGCGTTAAAACCCGTCAAATTCGAAATTCGAATTTGAGGGATTTCAACTCGACCAAAATTCGAGAGTCGAATTTGAGGGTTTTTAACCCTCGAAATTCGACCCTTGATAAATGTGCCCCTAGGCGTCTGACAAAAGAACCCTAGTTTATTTATGAGATAAAGACAAACAGCAAAGAAACAAAACACATCTGTATTTGAAAATATCTAAGCTAAGTCCAAAACCACACCCTCAGGCCATTTCTTTTCATTTTCTGTTCAGTGCATTGTTGTTCTTATTGTACCCTTCATGTTTGCAGAGCGCTGCAGACAATGTTTTTGGTTTGATAAATAATGCAATATAATTGAACACTGCAGGTTTTATCAAGAAATACTGGCTCTGATCAAAATCACACTTGTAAATGTCAAAATAATACACTGTTCATGTGAAATCATACTACCATTTTCCCAGCTGGGCCTATGTAAAACCACTTATGACTATCAAATACACAGAATCCCTTTTTACCTAATACTAAGGCATGAGCACTGTTGGGTTTATTAACTAGGGATAAATATTAATATTTTCATAATGTAAGCATACAAATGTGTCTGAATTCTACCTTGCATCATGCTCCTTTTAATTGTACACCACCAACCTGACAATTCCATATATATATGTAATGGACAGCACTCCATTTTGTATCATCACCTGGGTGCATGGTAAAGGAATTGTACATGTAGAAAAGAAGACCAGCAACACCAGGAATTTTCTTGTGGTTGAAAAAGTATTATTACATGTGTAACCACACGTAACATGTTACACATGTAATAATACTTTTTCAACCACAAGAAAATTCCTGTGTAACAGTGATGGAAAGAAAAATAATGTAATGTCATGAACTCACTTGACTCAGCCTCAGTACTAGCACAAGTACGCCTTATTATAGAATAACATAGATTGAGTAAGTACTACAATGCACAGGTGTGCAGGATACAACTGAGGCTATGTAGTAATGAGTGCAAGATTTGATACAGTTATAGTCTATAGCAGCCAGTCAGCAGGTAGAACTCATTGGTTACCTTTTTTGTTGCTGCTCTATGGGTTATTATTGGGTTCCTTCAAAGTGAGCAGTTTGCTAGTTTTACAGTAGTATACCAGGTCTATGTTGTTCTTAGTTATGCCATTATGAACTTTGGGGCAGATTTACAAAATTCACATGAAGGATTCGAAGTTTGATCGAATTTTCAAAAACATTTGAATTCTCGAATGTTTTTGAAGACCACTTTGACCAGTGAATTTTGTAAATTTGATTAAATGGAATGATTCAAATAAAATTTCATTAGAATATTCAATCATTCGACTGTCGAAGTACTTCCCCTTTAAAATTTAATTCAACCACCTAGTTCACCAGATCAAAGCTACCGAATTGGGTTTGATCTAATAAAAAACATTAGATTGATCGAAAAAAAACGTTCGAATCATTCAATTCGAACAATTTCTCGATCGATCGAATTTTTCCGAACCGATCGTTCAACCAATTGAATTGCGGTAAAATCCTTCGAATTCAATATTCGAATTCGAAGGATTTTACTTCACTTCCTATTCACATGGTCGAATTTTGAATTTTTTTCAATTCAAAATTTGACCAATGACAAAAAATAAAAAGTGTCACTTCGAATGGGGAGAATGAGTTGACCTCAAATAATAAAATCCTGAACAGTAAGAGGAATTCTGGAGTCAGCAGAAGGAAAAATATCCTAATTTAAATGAATGATTTCTACCATTTTTTTAACAAAAAGAGAAACTAGATACTGTAATAAGAAAAGTTATTTTTGAAAAATAAAATAATTTTCTGATGTTTACATTTTCTCCCACAATATTATCTCCCAAAAGACATTTAAAGTGAAATATATGCAGCACCTTTACCTACTTGCATGTGTTCCGGCAGGCTTTTAGTCAGGCGAAGAGATCTGAAGACAATAGCAAGAGCCAGAAGATAGCAATGGGAGCTCAGCTGCACCTCTTTGCATATAAGGGTCAGATTTATCTTTTTTTTAACTAATGCACATTGAGGGGATGGAGAGGAGAGGGGGCAATACCAGAAAGTTTAGGAGGGCTTTTGGTGGGGGTTATTTCTCCTTTAAATTCTTCATGTTGCAAAAAAACATCTTCAAGGCACACTATTATTAAAAAGTCCTCTTTCCACACCTACACTTACTGCAGTAAAAGTATAGTTACTACAATAAAGTACTGCGCACATCCAGACTTATGCCACTATAGAGATTATGCATTATTATACAGCAGTCCCTGCCCATTCACACAGTACACTAGGGTCAGTTTCATCAGGAACCAATTAACATGCCTGCATGTTTTGAAGTGTTGGAGGAAACCCATGCAGACCCAGGAACATACAAACTCCTCGTAAGTTGACGGCTGATTTAAAAAAAAAAAAAAAAGTCTGAAGTAGAAATGTACACAATGGCTGATCATAAAAAAGGCTGAAGTGGACACAAGAACAAAGCTAAAAGATGTGAACAAGTGTGCCTCATCTTATGCACCTAATTTCCATTTATATATATATATAATATATATATTATAATTAAATAATAAAAGTCAAATTGTTGTTGGTTGGCTTTAGAATAAGTCTGAAGTTGTTGCACTGTACACAAGAATGAAGCAAAATTATGTGAATATTTGTGCCTGTTCTTGTGCACCTAATTTCTCTCCCTCTCTCTCACACTATAATATATATATATAAGTATATAGTCAAGTATAAGAAAAGAAAAAGATATAAAAAAAATCTCTACTGAACCAGACATTCTTTATTTTTTGGGTGGGGGGAGTAGGGATATTAAAATAATCACCCTCCTAAATGTTTTCTCTGGTCTTTCTAATACAATGTTCATATAAAACAGTCTATTTTACCCAAGGCCTAAACCACCTAATAATACATTTTATTTTTATTAAGTTAATAAGTAGCATAATAACTATGTTGTAGCATATTTGCTACTTCTCCTTTGCTTTTAATACATGTGTAAGATAACGAAGCCAGGAGGCAGAAAGTCACAGCTCTAGAGTGTGTTCTTAAACAGATCACAGTTTTTGTGTGTGGCAAGGGGATCTATTAATTAACCCCACTGGGCTTCTGAAGAGTCTTCATGATATTGGCTAGCGGTGTATTTTAGACTTCTCTGGTTCCCAAGGGGTTAAGCAAGCAATGGCTCAGACTTGAAATGTCAAACTGCAAAGCTGTTTAAAGATTAAATGTTTGCTTTGTTTAGAAGGGGAAAAAATGCTCCTAACCCTGAGCTCCTCACCAGCAAACTTTACATCCAGCATAACACCTCTATAAAAACACACTTGGTGCCTTTTTTTGCAGTGTCTTTCCTTAATACAATGAGAAATAGATTCAAAAAGGGCATAATTTCCAATGAATCCTGAAGTGTCACACAGAATATTGATCGATCAGGCTTGACGACAGCAAGACCAAGGCCAGCATAGAGCTAGCCCTGTGATCCTATATTCATTGCTCAGACACCTTCACTCTCAGGCAAATGGCGTCAGAAAGAAGCATGTTGGTTAAAAAAAGGAGACATGCAGAAAATAGTAACAATGTAATATCTGAGTAAGGGAATCAAATATATAGCAAAAACAAAGTCTATATACAAACCAGGAGCATTCTGTTGCACTTGTTTTGATAATATTAGACCTTTAAAATTAGTATAAGGTATAAACACGATGATCATTTATTTTTAAAGGCCATGTACTCTTTCCTAAGGTAAAGAAAAGGTACAAACAACAAGTAATAAAGGCACAGGTAGGATCATTTATCATGGTGACACAATGCCGAAATTACACAATTTTGTCACTGAGGACCACTTTTATCTTATGATTTACAGCAAATGATGACAGCACAATCACGTCATCGGTATGGATGACCCTATTCCTAAGCTGTCAATGTATAAGATCCATTAAGATCCATAGGGACATTAGGAGGTCCTTAGAGCTGTTGCAGCCCACGATGACATGGTTGGAGAGCAACATGTTGCTCACAAGCTACTGGTTGGAGATAACTGCACTAAAGGAAGGGCTTTGTGAACTATGATGCTTATTTGTAGTGGCACTAAGCAATAAAAATGCTATTATGAAATTACATAATTAATGCTGGAATATTAAACTCATATAATGAGGTTCATATGGAAAGAATTAGGGAAAATGGAGGAAACATTATATAGTGAATAATGTAGCCATATTGTAAAATATAAGGATATTAGAAATCATAATGCTGAAGGCCCAGTTTTTTTATACAGCTCATGGTAACATCACATACAGTATTCCCATATTTTATAACTGGGTATATGGGTTTCAGTGAATCATGTGACATTTATTATATCGCTAAGCGCCAATTATATCTGATGACATTAGTAAGCACCATTTATAGGGGTAAAAATCACAGGATATTAATATCGCTTGTGTATTATATGTGTTTATTATACAGTATGTATTTAACTTACACCTTTCCTGGCTTGCCCAACCCATATAAATTGACACAAAGCTCAGGATGGAATTTGAAGGGCCATGGCTTTATTTAGAAAACAACCATTAGGCAACATAATACTTATAAAACTGTTAACAATACCTTGGGAATGCCCGTCGATCAACAACTCCACTGCATTGACTGGACCACCCAACTTGCTGGCCACAAGGGGCAGTCGCACTGTGATAGGCAAGTAAGAATGGGTAAGCCTAACTCCACATAGCTATATCTGGGACCACTATCCCTTAGGTGCTGAATTGTACTCTACAATACTGGGGAACACAAGCCCCTTCCCACCTAGCAAGCTTTTCCTCCCTCATTCTACTCTAGCTGTGACAACAACCCTGCCAGCATCTTATTAGAGGCAGGAGACTGGGGTGTGCCACCTTGCATGTCAAGCACCTTCCCGGTGCACCAAACCCCAATGCTATCCTCCCTTCCCTCTTAGCCTGGCATTAGAGGTGCTCCATGGTAGGTTCATTTTAATGCTATCAGACTCATGAATAGTACATTCAGTACATATTTTTAAATGAATAATGATCAAAATATGGCACATGTATAAATCCTTAAAAACTATGCCGCTGTGGTTATTTATGAGACCTACTAATGCAGAATTCTTTGCAGGAACTCAAACAGCCTAGTTACTGAAAGCCAAACAATGAGCACATAAATATATGTGCCAAAAAAAGCAGTAGCTTTAAAAGAATGTTTATCAGAATAATTATTACTGTGAATCAACACTTGGAGAAAAATACAAGATACCACCACAAATGTCCATTTATCCCTTCTAAAATGGCATGTTCACAGCTGGAACATACATTCTTTAGTTCCATAATGTCTCTAGAAGCAAGGTCCGCACAAAAACAATTTATAATTTTTGTATGGGCATGCAAGTGTAGCATCACCATGTGCAATACCAAGCACTGGCAGAAGAGTGGTGTAGAGGTTGCCACCATTGGACCAGAGAAATGGCTGTTTCTAGATTGATGAATCACATCACACTTTATGGCACTTTTTGACAGATGAGTCTCGGATTGGAGGATGCCAAGAGAATGCTAGCTGCCTAAATGTAAAGCTTGGTGGAGAATAAATCATGGTATGGGTCTATTTTTAATGGATTGGGATACAAGTGAAAACAAACCTTAATGCTAAAGAATACAATGGCACCCTTACTCTGTTATATACTTACTACAATGTGGCAACAAAGTTTCCTGTTTCAGTAGGATAATGCGCCTATGCATAAAGTAAAGTCTTTACAGAGCTACTTTGCTGGAAATAAATTATTTTACTGGGTTGCGCAGAACCTTTACAGCAAAATAAATTATCCTGTGGACTGAACCAAAATACCAACTGCAAACTAGGCCTTACTAGCAAACATCAGCACTCAGCCTCACCAAAATCTTGTGGCTGAATGTAAGCATATCCAGCCAACAATGTTCCAGCATCTGTGGGAAATCCTTTACAATAAAAAAAAAATCTTTTATGGCAACACTGGGAAAGACCAACTTCATATTAATATCTTAAGTTTTTAAACGGTGGATAGGCAGGTGCCTGTATAGTATGGAATTTGAAAAGAATGCTAACTGAAATAGCCTATCTGCATATCTGATGCAAAATTTCCATTGGATTTATGTTTAGGGCATATAATTTCTTATATGTTCACTTCATTTATGCTCTCCAATTGTGTCAACTACAATATATTGCTCAATCATCTAATATACATTATATTTATACTGGTGTATGGGTAAGCTAATATAGCATTTGCTTTTCATTGTATCTTGGCATAGGCAGGCATGATTTCACAGATGTTAATTGCAGCTGTCACTGGACATGCTATCATTTTGCTGTTTATCATGGGACATGCTTAACTAATGCTTTCACTTGTGGCAAAATCATTTTGAGCTGTATCAATGAGTAAATCTCAGAAGTGACATACCCATTGAATAAGTTAGCTGGATGTAGACAATGGCCATCTTGCTTAAAAAAGTAAGTGTTGTAACTTCACATAAAAGCTTTCAGGTTTTCCACTCCCTTGCGTGCCTTTTTACATACTGTAGCATCACTGACAGTACAGATGGTAGGTTGAAATGTTACTACTACAAATAAAGGCCTGCATTAAGACATCTTTGGTGTCATAGTCTGATCATCTGAGGACCATTATCCTTGTGCTCAATAAAGATGCACATAAAACTAACAATACGTCAACACATTTAAGAGCTGGAAATATGTTCTACAGAACAACAAAAACAGCTCTGTGGGTTTGTAAAGAAAGCCAGGCAGAGCTGCCTTCCTGCTTTAGGCACTGGAACAAGGACACTGGTTCTATTCCTGCTCCAGTTAAAAGCAAGGCACTTTTCTTCCACTTATAAATGACATTTATCTGGCTTTGTTGAATTCGAGAGATTCTTGTGACACTAATTATAGCAAACATCTCACCTCTAAGCAGCTATGCTTTAGAAGTGTTGGTTCTAAAAAGCAATCTGAGAATGTTTATGTATTTTTTTTGCTGAGATTAAATATACTTTGAGACATGCCTATGCAGTGCAGTTATAATAAATACAGTGGCAGTATGTACAATTATAGAAATCAATCTAAATCTGTAGTATTAACCCAGAAGAATATACAGAAAGAAAATACAGCACCAGTCCATAAAAAATAATTATGAGGTATTTGTCATTATGTATATCCCAATAAGCAGGCAAATTAATTTACAGTTTATGGAGTTTGCAATGAGAGATGGCACTCAGAAAGATAACATTATCAGTGATCTGATTTGAAGTCTTTTTTATGTGAGTGTCTATTTTGGTGTTTGGGGAGGAAATGTGCAAAACAGGTACAGTGGGAGTGTAAGAGCTGTGTATTACAGCATTTATCTCAGCCTATAATAAACAAGCTCTACTGTACACTGTATTACTGAGCTGAGATCGAATAGAAAGAGGACCTTTAATGATCTTGTATATTACATGTATAGTATTAAAAAACAATCCCCTTTACTTGTGAACACAGACATGAACTGTGGTTCGTAGTCTTCTATTTATACTATTCATGAGCTTACAGTATGTGCCATAACAATTTCTTATTCAATTTTACTTATTTTAATGTTAAAATCTTCATTGACAAAAGGTTTTAAAATGAATCACACAAAAAACACAGTGAATGCCTAAATATGAATAGCTTGGCATGGACAATTGAAATGAAGAAAATAGGGTTCCAAAGAGATTTCTTTATAAGTCACTTTTTAAGTTTAGTTTCCAGTGTAAACAATTTTCTGAACCAGAAAGTGACTGGTGATTTAATTTTTTTTTCTCAAAATATGTTAGGCACCCCATTGTGTTGGCAGTTGAGTAAGAAGTATTTTTCATCAGACTTCACACTCAATAAAAGCACTCAAACCAGAATATTACAAACGTATTATAGTGGATTCAGAGGGCATGCTTGCAACTGGGAGTAAAGGATTCCATACTAAGCACCAAATCCTAAGCCCCAAGGCTTGAAGGATTTGAGGCTCAGTTGCTTGTGATATTCTTGGGAAGTTGTAGCAGGTTAAGCAAAAGTCTTGCCCTACAGGTGATCTTAGGTAAATATATCATGATTTATTAATATGGTCTAAGGGCCCCACTGTAACATTAGCCTCTTGATTGACTGGTTGAACATAAAGTATGATTTGATAAAAACAAAGTTATGGAACAAATAAAATCTGCCACAATTATCTGTCATAACCACATAACATATTTTAATAAGCATCAAACTGGCAATTAAAGGAGAATTCAACCCTAATGTTAAAAAACCCCTACCCCCATCCCCATCAAGACCCCTCTCCCTCCTCCCCAGCCTAAGTGTTACCCCAGGCAAATACCCCCAATGTTTTACTTACCCCTCAGTGCAGATTCAGCCATCAGAGTTACAGGCACCATCTTCTTCTCTTTGGAAATGTTCGGAATGAGAGCTGCATATCGGCACATGGGCAGTTGGAGTAATTTTATATTTCGCAACAAATGCGCATGCACCAAAACTCATGAAAATTGCCTCAATTGGATTTTTTAAAATTATGTATTACTTATTTATCACGTGCAATATCTACTTTGGGAAAATATAGAATTTTAAATCAGGTGCAATATTTGGGCTAGTGAGGGGGGAATTACTGTTATATGTGACCCGTCTTTTTCAATTAGTTTTTTGGGGTCTTATTTCTTTCCAAATATTGGAAAAATTATTTTTACCAAAGGATTGTTAGTGCATTAATGATACTCTGTGTGATTTTTACTTTAAACATTCTTTCATTTAGTAAAAAGAAACCATAGAGAAGATGATACATGCCATAAAACATAAGAATTGAGTGGAAGTGTTCAATCACATATAATTTTTAATGGTTTAACATTTAATGTTTTAATGAACACACATTAGCAATACATTAATATCAATTTCTTTGAAACACTGTGCCTGCTAAGATGATTACAAGATGTTTACACTATGGGGTTATTTATCAAGTGTCGAATATCCGAAATTTTAATAATTCCTAGTTTTTGGGGAAAAAAATCTAATTTTTTGGGATTTATTAAAGTCCGATGGGCTGAAAAACCTTAGTAAGAAAACCCAGAATCTCAAAGCTCTCGGGGTCCATCGATATCCAATGATTTTGGGGATTTTGGTCCAGAAAGTCAGAGAAAAGTGCGGAAAAGTCCGAAATATTCTGACTTTTCGGGCAAAGATCCAAAGTTTAAGGATTTTTGCCCGAACCTATTTTTTTAAATGATAAATAAGGTCCATTTGGAAATTCAGAGTTGCTTGGAGCTGTATTTTAAAAACACTGAGATAAAGTCGGAGCTTGATAAAAATGCATAGTAGCATTACTTTATTACTATAGTTTCCTGCATTGTTCAGGGGAATCACAGAAATCCTTTTGCTGGTTACACAGCATAAAAACAAGTTAATAGCTTCTCAGTTGAGGCAAAAGAGACCATACACAAATAGCAGGAAGAAAATGCAAGAGTTGGTAGTGTACACGTATGGGTTACAATGGAGGGTGTTGAAGAAGAGAAAAAGAAGCATATCCTCCATCTGGAGCCTGGCACATTCATAGCCAGTAAATTGGGCTCCCACAAGGTCTCATTCCTGCTTCTCCACAGACTGCAAACTCAGCTGGGATAAGAAGAAGAAAAAAAAATCTATGCAGGAGGCTGCTAGAATACACAGAATCTGTTCTGAGCTCCTTTCCACAGGCAGACATAAATCAATAAATCAATAGAATATGTTTGTTGGCTGTAAAATGGGTAGAGAATCCAGTGTCAAGCTGCTTTAAGATGAATGGACGGTATGCTTGCAGTCTGCAGAAAGGCCAGAGGTGACGATCACCTTGAGATGAGAATGGCGACCAACAACCTAACAATCTTTTGAACCTTGAGTTTATGATTAAGGTATTGGGTGGAGCTAAAAACTGCCTCGTTCTCCTCATTTTAAAATATATTGCAGTTTTCCTTTGGCTTGTTTTTATACCCTCTTTCTCTCCCTTTCTCTCTCTTTGACTGTTAGTGTAGTAGCTAAAGCCTGGCAGCTGTCCTTCCTCTGCCTGCTGTGCCACTTCATTGAAGAAAAGTCTACAGGAGACCAAATAAAAAATTACTAGATGCAAACATTGATTAAAAAGAATAGGGAGTTTCTGCATAACAGTTGGGGTTTCTTTAATACAAAGACTTTAACACTAGATAATTATCATATTCCCCCCTTCATTTGCAAGTGAAAATAAATGCAAAGGTTGTGGCATGCTACATATAAATGAAAATATTTTTGCAGGACTGTGCAAATCCACTGCGTTTTATAAATGTATTTCTCACTCGCCCCTTTATTTGGCTTTCCAAGCCCAATCACTCTTCTGTTGATCTACTATGTAGTGTAAATCCAGCAGATAAAGACAAGCATGGATATCTGAATGCTTCCCTATGGCTTTTTTCCCATTGTTCTTGACAAACTTCCACCTAGACATTAGCAAACAGATTTTATATTCTTAGCTTTAAAAGAGAAAGAACAAAACAACATTTAACAGCTTGCAGTGGAGACTGTAAATGTCTGTAATGGACCACAGTTTGCCTGCATAGTAATCAAAATAATTTAAGAATATGATATTTAGGGTGGTTATTATGAAAAGTTTGTGTCATATGATTTGGAAAGCTACAGTTCAATAATCAGTGTACTTGTCTGCATGACAAAAAATATACAAGGTTGTACATACTCATATGTTTTCTAAATTGCTCTCGACAGACACAACATCCGGTTAAGCTAATTCATTTTTACAGAAATGATTGTTCACTTTACTTGAAAGCTTTTAGAAATTATAAATACAGAAAATACTTGCATCGTAAGAGATATCTAGTTTGGTGGCCACTCATTCTTGAACCAATCATAGAGCAAAAAGCCTCAATCATTGTTGACTGATTACTACTGTTATCTCAATTGCTGAATTAAATATGCTTTATCTTGTTAGGGGCATTATTTTAGTCATTATTTCAAATGTACCATATGTCTACTGTATGGAATTTCTTTATTAAAGTCAGAATGCCAAAATGTTTTCAGAATCAAATTTTTTTTGTGGAAAAAAAACATCGATCTGATTAAATTGTACTTTTTTTTAATAATAAAGTGGTCTAATTTTTGATTATATTTTGGTTGGACTTTTTTAATTTCAATAGAACATTTCAGATTTTGATAAATAAGGCCCTGTTTCCTCTGATTACAGTTATTCTATATTACAGGTATTCTACAGTATTTGCCATTGATATATTATTCACTTGAGAAAGAAAAAGATAACTTTGAACTTTAAAGACTGGAAAAAATGCTCTTATTTTAGTAAGAAACAACATGGCTGAAATTAAACTGTACATGCCTTTTCTTTCTCTTTCTCCCTCTCCTTTTGTTTTCTTTCATAAGTGGTTTTAAAGAAAAAGAATACATATCCAATGAGCCATGCAAAAGCTCACCTAAGGATACCATAAATACAAATGCCATTTCTCCTCCTTTAGAGATAACATTTCTCCTCTTGCCAAAGCTGCCACTAGTGTTGCGGTTATTCATAGTGTTTTTATTTATGAGGATTCTGCATCCATCAGGTATAACCATTGCTATAAACATTTACATCAGACATTTTCACCTGTTTCAATATAAAAACTGCTGCATCTGGTACATAAGAGTGGCATAATCTATGAAGGTATTAGAATTTTAGATTTTATTTCTATCACATGTGTACCACAATAAGTATAACATGTTAATGGTTGTAGCATATTTCTTTATGCAAAAGCTTTTGTGTGCAGAATGGACAGGAAATAGAATCTAGGTATCGTCTATGCATGTTTATTGATTTTTTTCTCCAGAAACCCTTCTCCACAAATCCCACATTTGTCCCTGGAGTTTATGATGTGATATATGTATGAGAAAACATTCCTGATATACAACATATCACAACACCTACCACCAGAAACCTATGATGGCATCACGATGAACATGATCAAAGAGTGGAAGGAATTGTAGCAAACTCTGTAATGTAATAACAAGCAAGGTTTTTTAGTGCCATGCGCCAGTACTCTTTTATGCTAATTGCAATCTAGTACATATATTTTAAGCTGGCCATAGACATATAGATTTTTGAAAGATCCAATGGTTATCGTGAGACCACGATTGTCTCAAAACGATCGTTTAAATGCCTGATGTGTCCATCAACTAAAAAGACCATTTCAGGCGATATTGCCAGCAAAACTGAAGAATCGCAGCCTGCTTGCCCTGCAAACATAGGTAGATTGCATGGGGACCGATAAAGATTTTCTAACCTGCCCGATCAATCTTCAGACCAATGTCGGACGAAAAATCGTAAGATGTACGATCGTTTGTATCCCACTAACCACACGATGATTTGACAGATTGGTCGGACTTCCCTAAGATCGGTCATTCAGCAGTGAAACATCGTTGCGTCTATGGGGAGCTTTAGTTGTTGCCACAACAGTTAAAGGATAACATCCTCACTCTATTGCTAACTTTAATTTTCTTGATCTCAGTATTCAGAGTTTGGCTTTCATGACATACTAGACAAATCCTGCTGGCATTGTAATGAGAAAATTCAAATGCTCCTGGCAAATAATGCCTTGAATGCAATAAAAGCATCCCCATTTATTACATTACTATATCTTTATAAAACTGTACAGTATTTATTTTAAGTTATAATTATGGGAATAACTGTTCAGTCTAGTGTCTGCATTGCATGAATACTGTACATAATGTAGATGATTATAGCAGCTGCAGAAGAGATGAAGAAAAAAGAAAAATTAAAACCAGAAAGGTGTACCTGATTTCCGGATATGTAAACTGAAAAGGGTGCATTAGGAAGAAATAAATTACTGTAGCAAATGTGTGTTTGTGAGATAGTGGTTCATGGTCTCATGAGCTTTTGTATTGTTCCCCTGAGAAATGCTTCAACTACATCTGTGTCTCAAATGATCCACCTACAGTATTGCTGTAATGATTATGCTTTGCTACAGCTCTACTCCAGTATCCTTCCTTTCCACTCTTTTGCAGGGCACTGCCCTGCCCTAACTTTTCCAGTTCTTCAAGAAAATTCTCCTGAAAGAAGATTAATCTCTCTATGGATCTACAGTTGTGCATATTACTTATTTTGTAGTGGTATTATATGGAGTAGGGGATTTGTAAAAAAAAAAAAATGTGAATTTGCAAAACAACATTTTATTAAACTGGCCTCACATTTCTTGTAATAAAGTTGGATTTAGCCTAGTCTCTAGGGATACTTTTTATTGACTTTGAACAAAACAACTCATTGGGACCGTGCACAAATATTTGTTAATCTTTATTGCTTTAATAGTTGACCTATTTTTGTATTTTTATGGTGGAATGTGTACACAACCCACTATATTAAGGGCCAAAGTGAATTTAGCAATAAAACATGAATTTTTAAAATTCTAATTTCGAAGTAATTTTGGGCTGCTTCAACTATCGAATAGCCCAAAATTCGATTTGAATTGAAAAAATTCAAATTTTGAAGTACTGTCTCTTTAAATTCCTTCAAATTCAACTATTCCCCACTTTAAAGCTGACGACTTGCCATTGTAGCCTATGGGGGACCTCCTAGAAGCTTTACTAAAAAATATTTCCTGGAAAATTGAATATTTTTTGTTAAAATAATTAGATTCAAACTATTCAAATTCGATTGAAAACAGCCTTTTTCGTTACTTCATAATTCAAATTTTTTTAATTCGAATTTTCACTTCGATCCCTAGTAAATGTGCCCCTTAAATATGGAGGAAATATGCTATTGGAATGGCTCACACACTATTGCTGCACTTCTACAAGGAATGCCTCTGGAAAGAGATGGGCTTAAAACTTCAGTGCAATGGGCAAAGTGCAATTTTTGGAAGTTCATTTAGCTAATGCAAGGTTTACATTTATAATCTATAAAAACTATTTGGAGGGGTTGACCTTGATGGACTTTGTCTTTTTTCAACCCAGTTTATCTATGTAACTATTAACTGAAAGTTTAAAGATAGTTTAAAAAATTAGTATGAAAAGTGATGAGGGCAGTGTATTTTTAAAGACTGACGATGACTAGTGATGAGAGAATCTGTTGGTGGAAAATTGATTAAAAGAATATTTGCGAAATTGTAAACAGAACATCTGCCATTGACTTTTACATGACGTTGACAAATTTTAGCTAGAATATTTATGGATTTTTAGCAAGAAATCTCAAAAAATGCAAGTTTTTTTTCTCTAGAAGTTTGGATTTTTACAATCTGTTGTTTTGTAGATCACCATTTTACCTCAACTTCACATTTAATCTGAGATTACTTCAATATCAGTAGTTTATGAGTAGCTGTAGAAGAGGTTCTGTTTTGACAACCTATGGTACTATACGTATCCAATTCCAGAGCATTCTGGAAAGTGTCTATAGTTATATATAGTTAAGTTTACCCAGGTAGCTTTTGTTAAGGAAAATAATAGTTACACATTAACATCAACAAGTGATACAATATGCTACTTCCTAATGTGATGATACCTCATTAGTAGTGATGGGTGAATCTCACCCATTTCGCCGAAAAATTCGCGAATTTCCAGCAAAATTTGCGAATTGGCAAAAAAATTCGTCGAAAACAACAAGCAACTCGTTTTTTTTGCCGAATTTTCGCTGGCGTTTCACGAATTTATTCGCCAGAGGCTAATTGAGGGAATTCGCCGCGAATTCGCCCCTGGCGAATAAATTCGCCCATCACTACTCAGAGGTATTAAGAGGTATTTTTAGTGGTACTGAACAACAATCTAACGCTACATTTGAACATTTTCTGGTGGTTCTGATGTTAATACCCCATGGGGAATGTAAAAAACATAAATATGAAACCAGGATTATTTTCTAGAGAAGTGTGCAATATTCAAGTCAAGGGTACTGAATAAATTTACATGGTCAAGCACTGTGTTATTATGAATCAACTGTAAGGGGCCTATGCATAAAGCCTCAATGGTTTTGGTTGAGTTTTAAAGGGGGACGAAAGTTCAGCTTTTTTAGATTTATTATTGTCTGAAGCTGCTACAAAACAGAAAATACTCCAGCTAAAAACTGTTGACATTATATAAAATTTTATGGCAGATGGTCCCTTTAACAACTGGAACATGTTTTTTGCCTTCATGATTCTCAATAGTTTTGTTCTGTTTGATGCTGGTTTTCGTTAAATAATCCAATAAATTTAAATTGTTGAGGTGACAATTCTATAGAGTTGAGTTTTTTTGGCGACATTGAAAAAAAATCACACAATTTGAATAGTCACACGATTTTGTCGAGAATTTCCCTGCACTGAAACTTTTCAATACCCATCACTGTTAAATTAAGCAGATCGTGGATGGGAGTTTGGTTGACTTTGTTTTAATAAAAAGATGATAAAAATCTTAGTAAATATTTGTGAAACTGTATATTTAGTAAGAATAACTGTAACTTGCAACATCTAACGGCATTTTTGCCTAGAGATGTGTGTCCATACCTTGATTTTGCCTGAATCCTTCAAATTTGACTTCTGCAACCAATTTGAAACATATTAATTATTTATTCAATTCTCATGTACTGAGCTCTAAATTTTCATAAAGATTCATATTTGATATTGGTGGATGTTCCATTAGTATCTGAAATTATTAAATTAATTTTACCATTCACATATGTACTGTACAGAAAATGCAATATAGTTAAGTAAGTTTAATCTCTCTGGTATGCAAATATAATTTTTTGTACAAAACACAACATTTTAAAAACATACAGGGTTAAAAAATGTGCGCACACTGTTTTGATGTCATATAAAAAGTCAAGCTATAGTGAATATGCAGGTCATATATCAAAATATACATCATTATTGATTTCAGCAACCAAAATCAATATAGTTTTATGCTTTATGAGTTATGCGTCATTTTATCCGCATGTGGACTACAAATATACATATTAATATAAGAGATAACAATATAAAGAAAAGTATGTATATTATTTCATTAATTTAAATAACCAAAATTATAAATACAGGACACTTGAACCAGGAGCTCCGTTACACTGAGCCATTAACAGCCTATTAAACAAGAAGGACTAAATGCCTGGAAAGATAGAGCTAACAACTGTAACGATGGGGCCGAAACAACAGCAGCGTAAAGCCCAGCAACAGGTGACAGCATACTTTTCCCTCTCACTCAAAGTCTGCTGCGCAGTCAAAACAAGACGCTATACTAAAGCAACAAGGTGAAGGCACAGTGTCAACATCATCCCCTCTTTGTGCCACAGGATGGTAATTTTATTTAATGTTTGCACACTGAATATCCTCATCCATCTTGAGTACGCAAAGTTCCTCTGTTTACAAGTTTTTCTTATGTTGTGTTATGATAGGTACACAGTCTTTATGTTTAAAATTGTTGCTATACAAAAATGGTTACAGGATTATGGTCACCAGGTCAATTACATAGAGCCTAAAAATGTGTTTGTATCAATGGTAAATGCCTTGAGGTACAGGAAACAGCTACATGTCAAGATGGTTAAATTTTATTCGCTAAATGCCAGGGGCTTAAACACTCCTCAGAAGCGAAATTTAGCTCTGCGTGAAGCCTTTAGAGCTAAAGCAGATGTGCTTTTCTACCAAGAGACCCATTTTAAATTTTTCAATAAAATAATCCTGTATAATTACCATGCATATTCCAAAACTAAAGGAGTCTCTATTTTATTAAGCTCTAAACTTGCCTTACAGAAACATCAGCTATTTGTTGACCTTTTAGGTAGATCTGTAATGCTTATATGTTCTACTGAAAATCAATACTACGCTTTGGTCAACCTATATGCACCCAATGATAACCAATTATAGTTTCTCACTAAAACACTTACACATTTATTGGAACATAGGAGGGGCAGATGTATTGTAGCTGGGGATATAAATGCAGTCTTAGACCATAGACAGGATACATACAGTATAAGTCCATTACACAAGATACTAAACCACAAATTAGAGTGGCTAAAAAAACTGCAAAACTTACTCAACAATTTAGCACTCATTGATGTATGGAGAGCCAAACACTCACTAGACAGGGACTACACTTATTTCTCCCCTAGACATGCAATGTTGTCAAGAATAGATATAATACTTACGGACCGACAAACTTCTACCCTTATAACAAAAGCCTGTATAGGCATTCAATCATGGTTTGATCATGCCCCCATTGGTATACATTTAGGACCACACAGTAAAAGGGATTATCTTACAACTAATGCAATCAACATTACAATTAATGCATCTATACTAAAGAAACACAAAAACAAATAGAATTGAAAATGAGGGAATATTTTCAACACAATCAGACTACATGCCCCCAACAAATTTGGTTAGCTCATAAAGCCACTATTAGAAGAGATTCAATAGCAATCTTGGTATACGTAAAAAAGGGAGAATCACCAAAGGGAATTAGAACATAAAATACAAGCTGCAGAACTCAGGTACCACACTAACCCTTCCACCCAGTTACAAGCTGAAATTCAGGATAGCAAGAGAGAACTAAGCAAAATGATAATGGCCAAAATAGAATATTGACTGAAGTTATTAAAAAAGTACTATTATACTAAGGGGCAAATTTATCATTATTACCTAATTCGAGGGCTAAACGCCCTCGAGTTCCACCGAAATTCGATAAGCATCTGCCCCTTAAGAGTAATAAAGCAAATGGACTCTTAGCAACTCAACTCCGAGCTAGACAAGCTCAGTCTAGAATAGCTTACTTAAAGGAAAACTATACCCCTCGAACAATGTAGGTCTCTATAAACAGATATTGCCTAAAGCAACTCATATGTAAAACCCTGCTGCATGTAAATAAACCATTTTCATAATAATACACTTTTTTAGTAGCATGTGCCATTGGGTAATCATAAATGGAAAATAGCCATTTTAAAAAATAAGGACAGCCTCCTGGGATCCTAGGATCCAACGGTGCACACAAACATACCAGACAAACTATAAAGTTAGGTCACACCGGCCAATTAACAGACAGAGTTGTGTCTTTTGCTTCAACACTTCTTCCTGTTACAGTTAGAGTTGAAATATTTCTGGTCAGGTGATCTCTGAGGCAGCACACAGACCATCATGAAATGGTGGTTCAAGGCAAGAGATGTAAAAGGGCAATATTTACTTAAATATATATACCAGGTAGGTAAGATTCTTTAATATGTCACTTGATTTGATTTAAACTATCGGTTGCTCAAAAATTCATTTTCGGGGTATAGTTTTCCTTTAATGGACTGTAATGCATACTATACTTCATTATATCACCTTGCAATGAGTCCTGCAGAAACGAAACCAACAAAAGAGCACATAGAGAAGTCTAAAACCTCTTGTAAATTACTACACCCTACACAAGAGCAGATTGAGGCCCTAAATGCCCCAATCACCTATGAGGAAATATCCCAGGCATTTAAGACCATAAAACCAAGGAAGATCCCAGGCCCAGATGGCTTTACAAATATCTACTACAAAACATACAAAAATCTACTTATCCCACATCTTTTAAAACTAGTATATATCTATGATATATGATACCTAAACCTGGTAAACCACTAGATGCTTGCCAGAACTACATTCCAATATCCCTGCTTAATTCCTACCTAAAGATATATTCTAAATTATAAGCATTAAGACTCAACAGAATCTTACCCTCCCTCATAAATACAGACTAGTGATGGGCGAATCTCACCCATTTCGCTTCGCCGAAAAATTTGCGAATTTTCAGTGAAAAATTATGAATTGGTGAAAAATTTTGCAAAACGAGTCGCGCGTCACGTCAATCGCGTCAATCGCATCGTTTTTGGCATGCGTCGCGTCGTTTTTGATGCATCACGGCAAAAACGACGAGCGACTCGTTTTTTTTTTGCCGAATTTTCGCTGGCGTTTCGCGAATTTATCGCGGGAATTCGCCCCTGGAGAATAAATTCGCCCATCACTAATGCAGACCAAGTAAGTTTTATTTTGGGAAGCCAGGCCTCAGACAATACCAGAAAACTCCAAAATCTTTTACACTTAGGCTGGGGACAGAAAGGGAGATTCGGGGAGATTCTGTCGCCTGGCGTTTAATAGCAGGTGACAATCTCCCCGAACGTCCTTCTCCCTGTCCGTTGCTAGTTGAAATGACAAAGCGCCATCGCTGTGCACACGTGGCGTGGCGATTTCCGGAAACGCCCGAAGTTACTTCGTGAGGAAACTTTGGGCGATTCCGGAAATCGCCGCGCCGCGTGTGCACAGCACTGGTGCTTTGTCATTTCAACTAGCGACAGACAGGGAGAAGGACATTCGGGGAGATTGTCGCCTGCTATTAAATGCCAGGCGACAGAATCTCCCCGAATCTCCCTGTCTGTCTCCAGCCTTAGTGAAGCAACACAAATACCCAGCAATACTGTTGTCCCTAGATGCGGAGAAGGCATTTGACAGGATCCACTGAGGTTACATGGAGCAGACACTCCAAAAGTATGAACTGGGCCCTACATTTTTGATGGCAATATCCGTACTATTCTCAGCCCCCACAGCAAAAATTAACACATTGGAGATCCTGTCGGATACCTTCTCCATTGGTAATCGTACCAGACAAGGGTGCCCCATATCCCCATTGATTTTTGCACTACTAGTGGAACCCTTAGCCTATAAAATCCGACAAAATCAGGATATCAGAGGTATGCCTACCAAGGGAGGTCCTCAGGTGATGGGTCTCTTTGCTGATGATATAATCATGTCCTCATTAAACCAGCATTTAACTATCCCTAATTTATTAAGGGAATTAGCTGAATTCTACCAGGTGTTATGGTATAAAATCAATTTGAATAAGACGCAAGCAATGGTAGTCAATATCCATATATCCATATATATATATCAGGATCTCACACTCTTACAGAGTAACTTTCCATTTGATTGGAGAACCACATCCCTCACGTACTTGGGGATCAAACTACCGAGGGACTCTGACCAATTTTAGTAATTTAAAATTTTGTAAATTATCTACCTCTACAGCAAACATTAATGTCAGACTACCAAAAAAGGAAAACTCTTTATATGTCATGGTTAGGTAGGATAATAACTGCTAAGATGAATATTCTTCCAAGAATATTGTATCATTTTAAAACAATACAAATACAACTCCCAATGAGGTTTCTCAAAGCATTACAGGCACAGCTGAATGCCTTTATTTGGGGAGGCAAGAGGCTCTCCATACACAAATTAAAGTGATACAACAATCTTTAGTTAATGGGGGACTGGGGGTACCCAATCTCATCCACTATAATAGGGCATCCCTTCTAGAAACTGGTATACGAATGCATAGCCCCCTAGATCAAAGAAAATGGTAAGATATTGTAAAATAACAAACATGATGTTATCCCAATTATTCTGGTTACCTCCTAAAAATAGACCAAAAAAGTTACACATATTGCCCACAACTAAACTTATCATTTCCATATGGGACATATGAACAAAAGAGGGGAAATAGGACGATTTCCATCACCCATTATGGCACTAACCAATGTAAAATACTTACTGCCAGACATTAATTTACAGGATTGGAGGCAGAATGGCATCAATGAATTGTCAGACTTATACCTAATAAACTGACAGAGAAATATCAGATAACAAGAAAGGAACGCTACTCCTACCTCAGACTCACACACTTCCTCAGTAAAACCATACCAATGTACAAAACTCTACACCACAAGACCAAAATGAATAATCTATGTAAAGCAGGAGGTCAAACAAGAGGAATCCTAACAGCTTGCTATAGATTCCTACTCATCATGCCACCAGACTACAAACATCCATATATGGTTAAATGGGAACAAGACCTAAACATAAATTTGACAATGGCAAGATACACAACTATTACTTGTGGGTGTAACCAGATATACTAACCATATAGAGGCATAGAAAAAGCCGATTTACAGATGACACCTCACACCAGCAAAGCTTAATAGAATAACAGGAACCTACTCCCCTCTATGGTGGAGAGGAAGTGGACAACAAGGATCTCTATTACATCTATGATGGGCCTGTCCCACAGTTACTGAACTATGGAAGCACATACAAGTGACAAAGGTTGAGGAGACTGCCTCATACAGACTTAAATAAACAAAAGGAATCCTGGGAATGAATTCCAACCATGCCCAAGAGAATCCCATTTACATGGGTTTATCCTATAGGATAAAGCTCACCCACTGGGTTTTCAAGCAAAAGCCAGGATAATAGCTGATCAGATTCCCAACTACAGAACGGTTTCGTCTTTCTTGAGGCTCATCAGTGTAGTGCAGGGTTATCTGATCAGCTTAGATAGAGCCACCGTGTGGTTTCGCATACAAGTGACAAAGGAAATCTACACTCTTATCAACAAGGATTTGCAAATTAATGTTCCAAGCACATCTGAATTTGCATTACTACTTCATTTATCAGACACTATCACAAAATTTAGGAAGAGGCTGATGTTTCACATCTTAAACCCCATAATGCTGCTGATTGCTAAAAAATGGAAAGTAAATAGATCATTGGAATTGCAGCAAGTATTAAGCTCTATTGATACCAGAGCAAATATGGAGTTAATGGCAGCCAAAAAGGAGCACAGGCTAACCCAAACCCCATTGACTTCTGTTTGATACCAAGGGTGTTAGGCAGGTGATAAAGCAATTGTGATTAAAGGGATACTGTCATGGGAAATTTTGTTTTTTACAAAATGCATCAGTAGTGATGGGCGAATTTATTCGCTAGGGCAGAATTCGCGGCGAATTCCCGCGATTCGCCGCTGGCGAATAAATTCGCGAATCACCAGCGAAATTTCGCCAAAAAAACGAGTCGTGTGCCGAAAATGACGCGACGCGCCGAAAATTACGCGACGTGTCGTAAACGACGCGACGCGCGTCAAAGTTGACGCGACGCGCCTCAAAACCGAATTTTTCGCTGATTCGCAAATTTCTCTAGAAATTCGCGAATTTTTCGGCGAAGCGAATCGCGGGAGATTCGCCCATCACTATGCATCAGTTAATAGTGCTACTCCAGAAGAATTCTGCATTGAAATCCATTTCTGGCAGGCTGTTGTTTTTCCTTCTTAATGTAACTGAATAGTACGCAGTGGGACATGGGTTTTCACTATTGAGTGTTGTTCTTAGATCTACCAGGCACCTGTTATCTTGTGTTAGGCAACTGCTATCTGTTTACCTTCCCATTGTTCTGTTGTTAGGCTGCTGGGTGGGGGAAAGGGAGGGGGTGATATCACTCCAACTTGCAGTACAGCAGTAAAGAGTGATTGAAAAAGTTCAAGTTACACAGCAGATAGCAGATAAGCTCTGTAGAACATAACGTTATCTGTTATCCATTATAGCTGTTTTTCAATTTCCACCATTGCTACTCAGCAGCTTGTTTATATGAACTATAGTAGTGTTTCTGAAACAGATCAGTTTTAACAGCACAGGGCAACACTCCATGATATTTTCTTTACTTTAAAACACTTACATTTTTTGGAGTTATAGTTCCTTTAAATTAAAATAATTACAGTCAACTTTTGCTGACAAACATTCAAAAGCATCTGAAATTTATTCTAAAAATACAAAAAGTGATCACACAAATTATTCGCCATGCTGCTGTAGATGTACAGACAACAACACATAATCAACAAAAAGTGCATTACAAATCACTCATGCCACACACTATATATAATCAGAGGTAAAAAAATGTAAAATAAAAATAATTAATAATGTGTGTGTGCTTGACATTGCTTCCATATTTGCTACACACTGGCTTTCCAATTAGTTTAGCAGTAATGTTTAAAGAGGACAGTTCTGCACACATGCTGCAGTTTTTAATGTCTTAGCTGCCACTAGTGATGGGTGAATTTATTCGCCAGGAGCAAATTCGTGGCGAATTCCCGCAATTCGCCGCTGGCGAATAAACTTGCGAATCGGCAGCAAAATTTTGCTTAGCGAAAATTCGCTGGAAAAACGAGTCGCGCGTAGTTTTTGACGCGACGCACCGAAAACGATGTGACGCGCCAAAGTTGACGTGACACGTGTCAAAAGCGGCCCGCGACTCGTTTCGTGAATTTTTCGCCAATTCGCAAATTTCTCTGGAAATTCGTGAATTTTTCGGCGAAGCGAATCTCGGGAGATTCGCCCATTACTAGCTGCCACATATTCCATTTATTTCTCTCTTTATTCTCAGGAAGTTTAGTGCCTTTCTCTTTTCTTTTTTGTTGAACATGGGGCTGCACACAAAGGCTCTGCACAGAAAATATTGCCTTATATTTTCTTTGGAATCAAGGATAGGGCCAAAAGATACATTTTATACTGGTGCAAGATACATGAAATATTGGATGGGTAAGAAATTCATTTTTAATTAAAAAAACAGTTTTTTAAAGCTTTTTGTAGTGTACATATTTATGTTGTATAGATCAAGTAAAAGCTAAGTGGAACTTTGAGGGAAGGGTTGAGCATGATCTTATTCTTAAAATGTCTAAATATTAGTATAATGTACATTTTTTTCTGGTGGATGCGCTTGTTGATAACCTGACGGCAACTCCATTTTCTAATCTCTGAATTCTGATACACTCATTTGCACTCATTACTAGCAGCATTATTCATTAGATGTATCCTAATAACCAGCAGTAGTAATTTAAGTTTGAAACGACAAGAAAATATTCCACTTAGTTCAAGGGTTTTCTAGATAGTTTGGGCCATGATAGTAGATGTTATTTCCTATATCAGGGGTTCAAGTGGTTGACATGTTTTTTTCCTGGTTAAAAATCAAATACTGTAGCTCTTACATCTAGCCTTTCCAGTGTTGCCATGCACAGCATTTCAACTGGTGCTCTCAAGTTGTTTGTGCCACCAAACACTTCTGACTCACATATTTTGAATGATGGAAAAACTGGGTGGGAGGGAAACTGGGAAAAACCCTGCTGCACAACAGCCCTTGTGGCCTCTGAACTTCTCCCTGCGTAAAGCTGTTGCTGTGCCAGTGGGGTGGGCCCTGGGCCTCCCAGTCTGATGCTGCATCTATATGCAGTGATGTAGACAGCAGTGCATACTAAAGAAGACTAAGTAAAATTCTGTAAGTGTCCAGAGTTAGATGTGAACTGCAAATTCCATAGCTCAAGTTACAAAAAACTTTGTGCTTTGTGCCTATTTTTTTGCACTCAGTACCTTGTTTCATGAATGATATTGCGACTTTGGAGTTTACTGCCAAGGAAATGTGTCCTGTGATACAAAATCTAACTAAATAAATTTTAAATCAACATGTAAAATGAAAAACAAGCAATAAAGTAAACTGTATTCAAGTAAGGTGCTTTGGCGTACACATAAATGCAACAAGAAAACTGCTGTAGCATAACAATAAATCATTTTCAAATTATCATGAAGATGAGTGGCGATAAATCTGTACATAGATAGAATCAGCACATGCTTCAGGGGTTTACATGGTACTTACTTGATATAATGATATCAAAGGCAAAAGGACAGAAAGACTATAATGATCTTAAACTGATATTGGAATATTTATTTTCAGTATAATTTTACATAATAAATCAATAGCAGAAAAATCAGATATATTTTAACCCATCCGATCTTATTCTCAGTATGCAGCAACACTGTCAATGGTCATTCTTTTCCTGAAGTTATGAACAGTGACAGAGGCTAAACTAATTTCCTATGTACTCACCTATTAAAAAAGGACAAAAGGCAAATTATACTTGGGGGTGCCAAAAGTTAGGTACCCCCAAGTGATGAATATATTTACTTACCGGACATACTGGGCCAGTGCTCCTATCAGCAGAAAACTGCACTGGCCCGGGTTTATCTAGTGAGCATCAAAGAGCGAGCCTCTTCCTGCTTTCTCAATCTTTTTTGAAAAAGCCAGCTATTTCATGCGACTTTGCATGCATGTGGCCCAGGAAATTTGAAAACTGAAGAAGAAGGAACAGGATCGCTTCATGGTCTTTGCTGAAGGAACCCTGGGAGTTGCAGATTTCTGCTGATAGGAGCACTGGTCCAGGTGTCAGGTAAATAAATATAATCACTTGGGGGTGCCAAACTTTTGGCCCCCCAATGTAAATTGCCTTTCCTTCCCCTTCAACAGCAACTTTACCGTTAATCTTTATTCAGTGCATTATCAACAAAATGACCTCATAGTAGTTAAAATATAAAGTATCAATTATTGGCTGCTTTGCATTTAAAACTATATTTTTAATGTATATACATCCATTTATTGTACAATGCTGTGGAATATGTTGGCACGTTAGAAATATGTCATAATAAGTAAAAATCCCATTTATATTGAATTATTATTGAATAATTATTTCTGTATAAGGTTGCCCCACTTATCTTCTCTGTTCCCTTAGCAAACCAAACATCTTCTTCTGGGCATAGAGCATGGGCAGCGTGTAAGGTATAGTAGTCAATGCCTGCTTTCACTTTACACAGCACTCCAGGGTTGTGAACTACACATATGTTATTCCTGGGGTATAGAGGGCAAGATGAAGTGAGCTAGAAGAACCTGAATGGTATCTATTTTAGTGGGCAATTGTAATGTATGACGCACAGGCTGACATTAAAGGGGTATTTATTAAAACTCAAAATTTCTAATTATTTTATTAATAAAAAATCCAACCTAACTCCCAACCACAATTTGATTTAATTTACTAAAAAATCTGAATGAAAATTGTACATCCGAGAAATATATTGACAAATTTGGGTGTCATTTTGAATTGTGTAACTTTTTCGAATTGTCACACCCAAAAATCTCAAATTTGTGGAGTTTTTGAATAAAAAAAGAGCCTGAAAACCTTGAAAAACATTTTCCAATTATAAAAAGACTTCAACAGGTTTTCGCTACAGTATTTTCAGATTTTTAGCAACTTTGGAGCATAACAAATTTAGAAAATGTATGTATTTGTCCTCTAATAATTCAGATTTTCCCCCTTAAAAACTTGAACAGTAAAATTTGAGGCTTAAAGGCAAACTATACCCCCTAAATGAATACTTGAACAACAAATTAAGTGGCATATTAAAGAATCTTACCAAACTGGAATATGTATTTAAGTAAATATTGCACTTTTACATCTTTCGCCTTGAACCACCATTTCGTGATGGTCTCTGTGCTGCCTCAGAGATCACCTGACCAGAAATACTACAACTCTAACTGTAACAAGAAGAAGTGTGGAAGCAAAAGACAGAACTCTGTCTGTTAATTGCCTGATGTGACCTAATTTTATAGTTTGTTTGGTATGTTTGTGTGCACCGTTGAATCACACGATCAAGAGGAGGCTGTCCTTATTTTTTTAAAATGGCCATTTTCTATTTATGATTACCCAATGGTAAGTATATTGGGTATATTATTATGAAAGCAGGGTTTTACATATGAGTTGTTTTATGCAATATCTTGACCTACATTGTTCTGGGGGTATAGCTTTTCTTTTAATAAATAGGCCCCTAAGAGAAAAGTAACATATTAGCCATTATACAAAATAAACAAGATAATATTAAATAAGCTTTAATTTGCCAGTTAGAATTTCCAAATAGAGGCCAGATTAACATAGCAGATACATAGTTAATTTTGGTTGACAAAAAAAGTCCATCAAGTTCAACCTCTCCAATACATTTGGAGATGCTTGTCTAAAGTTTTGCATCTGCTGCCTTTTCTGCCTTTTGGATAAACACAACATTTTAATTATGCTTTATGTAACTAGTTTACAGATTACAAGATGTATGTATGCTTTAGTAAAAAATGCACACTGGGAAATGTTGAGGCTGAAGAACATCATACAATTAATAAAGATGCTAACATTTATTTCCTACAATGAGAATCTTTCCAGTCTTACAAAAATATGATTTGCGATCCATTAAAGAAAAATCCTAATATTCTGTCTTTTATCTTTTTACCATTCTTTTGTACGCCTCTTTGGCCTTGTCAAAATATATCGTTTAGTTGGAGACTAAAAATATTTTTCTATCGATTCAGTTTATTGATTTTTTTAAATCTGTTCTTTGACTTAGAGAGTTGGGTGAAAGGTGAAAGTTCGCTAGCTTAGTCCAACATTTTATCTGGACAGCCACAGAATGTATTGGCAGAAGATTTGATTTACCTCCCTGATCACATCAGCTCCAGTCCTTTTAGCCTCTGCAGGCTATGTACAAGCTAATTCCAATCATGGCTGTTGTTGACAACATCCAGATTGGTGTGCTGTCCCAATTTTCTCAATCATTGTTTGAGAACAGCATAAATTTAGGGCATCTCTCATAAGTAAAGGAAAACAAAATTCAATAAGTGAATCAGTGAATTTTATTTCACTGGGGACATATCATACATATTGAAAAATCATTCAATTATTGAGCATTGTGATCAAGTTGCTACATAAATTTTAGATTCAAAACTTTGAACATCCACACTTTCACCCAAGCAGTGTAGAATATACAGTATATTTTCCTGTTGTTGATCTGTTATCTATTTTAAAATAGGTACAAGAAGGACTACTTAAGAAGGTTTTCAAGAAAGCAGTATGTAAGTCTGGATTTTGTGAAACTCTTTATTTGTATTTATAAAACAAGAAGCACTTGCATCCAGGCTTTGCAGGTGCTCACACAGGTACTGCCAGTGCTGCACTTAAGGCAATGCCCTGCTGTCAGTAAATGAACACTTCTATGGCCCTCTGAGTGGCCCTCTCCACCTGCAGTTGTTTCTGGTTCAGCACCCTCCTTACTTGCTGTTCGTTACTTGCTCCCTTTTCAGGTGCTTTCCTTACTTATCTTCTCTGATTTATTGAAAATTAGTGATGGGCGAATATATCCCGTTTCGCTTCTCAGAAAAATTATCGAAACGAGTCGCGTCATGCTTTTGACGTGCGTCGTTTTCGGCACGTGTCGCGTTTTTTTTTACACTACCAAATTTTCGGCAGGCGAATTTTCGCTGGCGAATTTATTTGCTGGTGGAAATTTGCTGCGAATCCGCGCCTGGCACATAAATTCGCCCATCACTATTGAAAATGCCATTTAACTTAATTTTCTCTTCTTTTATTTCTATTTTGGTTTTTATTGTATTTTACTGTTTCTTTGCAACATATATTTTCAAGAAATAACCGGTGATGTGCAAATCTGACAGTTTTGCTTCACCAAAAATTAGCAAAAAGACAAAATAGTCACCAAACACATTGAATTCAATGGGCATCAAACAATGTAAAAAACAAATGTTTTTTAAACAACTTAACTTTTTTTTTTTACTATCCATTACATAGTTTATGGGCATTTTTTCTCAACGAACAATCATCCCTAAATATGAGATGAGAAGAAATGTTTAAATTGACAATAAATGGCATATAACAAAAAAAGGTAACTCCTGATATATCATCTTTTCAGAATTGATATATTATTCTGTAAATACTGTATTAAATATTATTTAATAACTTTTTTTTAAAAATTGCTAAGCTTCATGTGTCATTTTTTTATGAAAGTCAGATTAGAGTTTAGCTATCTATATCTTGCAAGCTGTTAAAAGATGAGAAGTCAAATATTTCCCAGGATTGTTAAGATAGAACAGGATTTATACCTAATATCATGACTTCCAGTGAAGAATCAGATTTGCTTTTAGTGAGATCAGATATCAAATTCCATATGGATGCATGTACAGCTCCCCCTTATGTGCACCATATCTCTGACTTCTCCCAAACCTCTCCAGAACAGGTTAGAAATATTAGGATATATTTTCAATAACCTTAAGGGCATAATATCAGCCATATAATATTTTGTAGTAATTTTCATGGTGAGGGATATATTTAGAAATGTTTTGATGTCTCTGAATGTCTCTCTTCCAGTGAGTTGTAGTGACATTACTTTCTATATCATATTCCCATTTCACTACATTTAATTACATTTCATTATCATAAATATACAGTACATCTTATAATACATTGTGTGTTTTGTCTGCTCCGTTTTTTTACTTCAGTGGTCTAAATGCCTGGGTTGATAGTTGTTGATGTTATTGAAGATTGAATATAAACCTGTAATATAGCTTGTTAAATGAGAATTATACTGGGAAATTATACAGGAATTAAACAGAGGCCTGACTGTGTCAGTATGGAGATTTCTTTAGAAAAAGAGAGATAAAGTTACATAGTTGAATTGGGTTGAAAAAAGACAAAGTCCATTAAGTTCAACCCCCCCAAATTAAAATCCAGCATACACACACACACACACCACTCCACTCTTTCACACAAACCGTGTTTGCCCATAGCTATACTAAGGGGCAGATTTCATGTGAAGGATTAGAATTTCGTTTGAATGCAAAAACTATGAATTTTTTTGAATTTTTTTGGCTACTTCGATCATCAAATTTGCAAAATTCGATCAAATTGAGTGATTTAAATTAATCGAACGATTCGAATAATAAAATCATTCGATCATTCGACCACCTTAAAGCTGCCGAATTGCTATTTTAGCCTATGGGGGACCTCCTGGAACTCCAGGAGTGTTTTTGAAAATTTGTAATTCAAAGGATTTTTCACAAAATCTCTTAAATCATTCAAACAATGTATATGAACAATTCAAATGGTTTTTATTTGACTGAAAACTGACCTATTTGGTCCATTTTCGATCAAAAATTCCCTTTTTGACTGGTCCTGGTCGAATTTAAAATTTTTGAAATGAAAATTTGAAATGACCCTAAGTGAAAGGTATCAGTGCAAGCATCTACCTTTTGAATAAAGTTCAGCACCAGAGAATTTTCACAGAACAATGCAGCAACTCTTGGAAGGGGTTGAAGGAGATAAAGTCCACAAAGATGATATTTTAATTTGGGGCACCACAAAAGCAGAGAAAATATTAAAACGAGTCTTACAGATAGCGAAAGAAAATGGATAAACAATCACGCTAAATGTCAGTTCTAGATGAAAATTTCTCACAGTGTAAAACCAGATCCTGCAAAAGTTCTAGCAATTAAAAATGGGCAGTCCCAGCAATAAAATAGAACTGCAGAGATTCAATGGTATGTTAAACTACCTTGGCAAGTACATTCCCGATCTGGCAGACGAGACTCCCCATATGAGGGCTTGTTACTAAAGCATGTTGAGTCGAACAGGACAGAAAAGCAGGAAAATTAGTTCAAATCACTAAAAGACATTCTTTGTTGTGCATAAACTCTGCAATATTTTGACATACACCAGCCTTCATAAATATCAACAGATGCATCAATAGATGGATTAGATGCAGTTCTACTTACTACCACTACTTACCATCACACTGAAAGAACTATGGAAAGCTCCACCACTGATTCAAATGTTTGTTATTGAAATTGCAGAAATATGACTACAAAGTAGAGTATACAGGAGGCAGGTCCCTTCTACTTGCAGATGCATTATCAAGGATATGGAATGAGGACACTGTTGCATCAGAGAGTGAAAAGGAATCAATCGTGGAAATACGTAAATATTAATAGTGTTATGGCTAGGAAACCAGTATCAGAAGAAATGTGGAAGAAATACCTCTGATGATCATCTATAAGAAGTGATAACTGTATTTCATTCAATTCATTCAAACAATCCCAAGAAATATCTTCCAAAGTCATATTGTTAATAATGCAATGAACTTTTTACATGGGGTGGAGTATTGCTCCAAGGATCTCAAATTGTTGTGCTTTCATCCCTGCAAAAGGACATGCTAACCTTAATACATGAAGGTCATCTTGGAATTCAAAAATGCAAAAGAATCCTTATTATGGCCCTCTATAAATGAGTGATAACAAGCTGCACATCTTGCCAAACATTTGCTTCAGCACTTCCAAGGGAGCCCCTAATATAGAGAGAAATGCCAACTGGGATTCTAGTTGGTATACTCATGTTGAATGGAAAGGAGCATTTGTCAAAATTAGATGCATACTCCAATTATCCAGAAGTTCAAAAATGAAAAAATAGCACATCATTTGAAGAATACAAAATATTTAAAACACACTTCTGCAGATATGGAATACCAAGAGAAGTAAGAACAGATAATGGTTCTCAAAGTTCTCAGACTCTGTAAGATTAACAGAAGAGTTTGTATTCAAGCAGATAACTTCAAGCCCAAAAAACCCACAGAGTAATGGACTTGCAGAGTGTAGCATTAAGATTTTAAAACAATTGTTGAAAAAGGCTGTTCATTCATGTCAGGACCCAGAAGTGGCACTCTTAAACTACAGAGCAACAGCCCTGGAAGGAGGCAAATCCCCAGCAGAGTTATTCTTGCAAGACACTTACAGACAAACTTACCTGCATTGGAGCTTAAGTGTTGCCACAATGACAAGACCCTACATAAATGGCACAGACAACAGAAACAAAATATTTGCGAGAGACAAAAGAAAGATTATGACAAAAGTACAAAACCATGTGAACATTTACACATTGGAGATCAGGTCAGAATTTGAAATGGATCTACACGGTATGGCCGTGTTCTCAAAAAGCCATCAAGAACTGTGTTAAAGTGACACGGTCA
>CM044436.1:43927485-43959448 GCA_024363595.1 Xenopus borealis
GAAAGACTGCTATAATTTATATAAACAAGTTGCTGTATAGCCATGGGGAGGCCATTCAAGTGGGAAAAAAGGAGAAAAGGCACAGAATACCCAACACATAACAGATAAGCCCTGTAGAATACAATAGTGTTTTTATCTGTTATCAGCTATGTAACCTGTACCTTGACTCCTTTTTTTCCAGCTTGAATGCCTGCCCCCATAGCTAAACAGCAGCTTGTATGTATAAGCTATAGTATGTTTCTGAAGCAAACATGCCAGTTTAACCAGCACAGATCAACAGTACATTTTTTAATACCCTATCAATGTTTGGTGTTAAAGTAATACAGTTCTGAGGACGTCTTACTTCACTTTATAATGTACACTTTAATTCAATACTAATGACCTTTTATCTGAAAAACACAAGAGCATTTGCAGTACTAAACTGCTGTTTGGACATAACTGTGTTGACTTAATGACCATAAATCTAAAAATACATAAAACCATTAAACACTGCATAAAAAATGTAATTGTTTTATAATCAAAAGAATTATGTATTGACACCATCACTTTATCTTCCATTTAATAATGGATTGATTTTATTTTTAAGTACTTATTTGCATCACTGCTTTGTATGCTTTTTAAAGAACCTACTATTGTAAATTATGCAGATGGTTAATAAACCTGTGTTAATGTCACATGGATTGTTTTCTGTAATGGTTCCTCTATAACTTTCTGAATGAAAAGTATAATAAGCAAAATGTTTGGAATAATTATAGGACAATTGCACTGCTTATGGATAATTGTTCCAAAATATGGATGCCCAAAAGTTCTATTAATTATCATATGTTTGTGCCATAACCAGGATTATTTGTGAAACTATCCATGCCATTTGCCATTTAATTTAATGTCAATTGCAAGTCACCACTTGTACAAGTAGATTTTGTCCCAAAAAAATTAGAGTATACAAGGCAATTTTTGAGGCTTCTCTGCTGGCGGAAATACTGAAATGGCAAGCATGAATCAATAAGTACAGATACAGAGCTTCTAGAAACAATTTACCAAGTTAATAAACAAATAAACTAACAAATGTATGTTTATATCCATGGCTTTATTCTTAGCAGCTTCACTATGCAGAAATAAGTCAACATATATAAATATATTTATAGAGATTGGTGTAACAAATTTTAAGAAACTTTAGTAAGTCTCATTACTAGAATTTCCTTTTTTCCAATATCAAGCAGTCTTAACTGCAGAAAGGATGTTTGGTTGCACTACTAATATACTGATACTAAACGCGCAATTGCTTCGGGTCTCAACGCCAATTTGTGCATGCACTGTTGAAGCAGATTCCTGACTTGTCCCAACTGCACATGTAATGACAGGCTTTGTGTCATTCAAGAGACCCAGAGACTATACGAAGAGCCAGAAGATGGAGACAGTAAGCTCAACTGCGATTCTCTGCATTTAAGGGTCAGATTAATTTAATTAAATTAAATTAATTAATTGTTTTTTTTACACTTTTTTTTACACATAACGGAGAGGGAGGGGGGAAATGCTTGCAGGTTTAGGGGGGCTTTTGGTGGGGGTGGGTTTAGTTCTCCTTTACGATAGATGGTATTCTTATTCTGCATGGGGTGTATATAGCACTGCCTTGAAACCATAAATGTGTTTAACCTTTACTTAAGATATCTTGGGTGGAGACATGCAGATCACACTTTTCTGTGACCAATAATGCTCCAGAATGCCTGGTTTAATAGCACAGATATAGCTTAATAATTCTGAGCAACATATCCGAACATGAACACGCAGCCTTAGATCTCATCATTGCAGGACATTAGAATATAGCTTCTATTGGGTTAGGACTTGGAGAAAGTGAAGCAAAAGAACCATACTGTTAAGGGAGAGAAGAACTAAAAATTGCCAATGAGGCCTTCTGAAATTCAAGAAATGCACCAAAACCAGAACTTACACTGCCTGCTAAAAAAATGAAAATATCTGTGCTGCAAATTTTAATGCTAAATTATACTATGCATTATAATAAGTGAAGTAACACTATTTTAACATCAATTATCTAATACAGGATGAAAAACAGCTGAGAAAACAAATCTTACTGTAGCTTTGTGGTAAATATTTTAAAATGAATTCAGTGTGCTCTTGATAAAATGGTCTGAATGTATGTCTTGTTTTTAGAAAACCTGCATAAATAATGCCAATGAAAGGACAGCATCAAACTCACAGTGTAAGCAATAGGGCTGATTTGTGCTACTGTACATCCCAAATTGCTTGGCAAGAGTTTTCTACTTAGCAGTTATATTTCTTTCTGGAGGGTAATAGTTATATTTTTAAGAATAGTGATAATAATAACTGAATGTCTATGATGTTGTGGGTTCATCTTCTACAGTATAGAGCAGGGGTTTCCAACCTTTTGGCTTCCCTGGGACACATTGGTAAAAGAAAAAATGCACAGAAAAGAACTACAATACCAGTTGGATAACCAGATAGAGCTATACACTGGAATATGGGACACCTGTATATTAAATAGACTTATTATTATTACTTACTAAACGGGCAATGGGCAGAGCCCTCCTCCTGCCTACTCCTATATCCTTTGCAACATAATGTTTCCTCTGGACCCAAGCATTTCAAGCCAGGTCGCATTCATATCCACCCTCGGGCCGCAGGTTTTACACCCCTGGTATAGAGCAACAAAATAGAGAGAGGGACATGATCTCTAAATGGATTGAAGGTGCTATGTAATCATGATTAAAAATGTTCTACTGCAAACTCCTATAAATTGTATGAGAAAATGCTAAGGACTACATTGAAGCAAATCCAAGTAGGTACATCAAAACCAATATTTTCTTACAAAATCTTAAGACCTTGAAAGGTCTCTAAAAAGCTTTTTCTGACTTTAGGGACCATTTTATCCTTTTTACTATTAATCTCTTTTCTTAAAAGCTCCAGAAATTTGAGATTTAATAAGTGAACCATAAAAATCTCGAATGCAAACTTCAGCAAGTAAAAGTTGTTGAAGTCCTATAAAAAGAGCTGCATTGATCTTATTGGACTGTTTTCAACCGATTTTGACATTTGTGGTTTTAGAGAGTGTGAGTTAAGTTTTGGTTTCAAAAACCTCTAAATGCACAAAAATTTGGCCTGTAGTAAATAGGCCTCCATGTTTTTTGTGGGGCAGACTGAGAACATTGCACAAAACTGCATTGACTTCACCTAATGAAGGGAGTTGGATATTAGGGGTTTCTACTAAATATATTATTGTAACACTCTAAGATAAAGTATAAGAATAAACATCATAAAAAGTTCATGGCCCTCTAATATGATAGTCTGTCTTAAAAAAAAAGGTAAGGCACAAAACCCAAATATTACTGAAATCCTAGATTGTAAGCTTGCAAGAAGGGACCTTAGTATACAAATGTATGTGCATCTATTCAGGTGAAATGCTTGCCTGTATATGTAAACTGTTTTGTCTTGTATTTGTATCCCTTTACATTAGGATACATTGTCACTATATAAATAATAAAACCAAATTAGCTCATCAATTTTCAAAGAAACTTTCACTTGTATATGAGCAGCAGTGTTTACATATTGAAGAATACACCACAATTTGACCATTTATAATTCCAAGGTGAAACAATAGATCCGTATTTTAGCTATTATCCTTCCTAATAGTGTTTTATTCATTGGGGTCCTCTCATTTAAGACAATCTTTGTCTCAGTGTTGGCCATTTCCATGGCTATTTAGATCTCCTTGGTCATCAAGAACACTGAAAAAATCTTGCTTTTCTGAGCTTCAGATCCAAACCTGAACTGATCTATGCACCTTCCTAAATGTTGTGCTGGATTGTCTTCCTCTTAGAATGATAGCAGCTCTTAACAGAGAAACATTGTACAGAAAACCTGTAGGGCTCTGTGATATCACAGTGATGCTTTTTGATGCTCGATTCCTCAGGCTAAAAGTTCAGCACAAACCAATATCATTGTTCCCCACTAATGTCTCTATAATGTAGATAGGCTGCTGTTTCATGAAATACAGAGAGAGCCAATCCTGTTCCATGTCATGCTGCTAGAGGCTGAGGAGGTGAAACGTGCCACTGTGGATATTGGGAAGGAATATAGTCCTGTGATACTAAAGGGACTGTGTTAGAGAGACAGTCAAAGTAATATCTTCTAGTGCAGTGCAGTGTCCCCAGTGCAGGAGTACATTATGTATTATACTGCAGAGGATTGCTAATGGTTAATAACTATTTAAGAGATTGTACCAAAATAGGGTTATAGGGGATTCTTTGTTTTGGCTCTTTTTTTTGCATTATTTTACCCCAGGAGGCTCTCCAGTAATTGCAGGCTGATTACTTTTTCAGGTTATTAATTATTGGTGTGCACCCTTTTGGTTCAGTGTTATTTTCCTACATGCTGTAGTCAACAAGAACAGTTGAACAACAGTTGAAAAATAGAAGTGCAGTGGCACATTTGGACTAAGGTACATTAATGAATTGCATAAATATTGCCCTATCCAGTTGCATTTGTTTTAGAGAACACATACATAGGTTAATTCCTAAGTAAGTAACCACTTAGGTGTCATGACACTGAACATCATGGGGACAAATAAAAAAAATTAATTGCACATTGTACTTTACATGTGCATTCTGCAAGCATATCCTGTTCATAACTCAACCCAAATAACAGTACTCCTATATAAATGTATACTTCATCTGGTCACAAACTGCTGTATCGTTATTTTTCCCTTAAATTAATAGAGGTTAAAATTAAAGGACATCTGCCAATCACACAAGCATGTGCATTATTTTACTGTAATCTTATAATATCTCTACTTAGAATATCAATGCCTCAGTTCTCAGCACTGGGCAAATGTACAGCTGGGCAATTGCCCAAGCTTTTATTTTAATTGTTCTTCTTGCAGCTGACTAAAAAAAAAAGCTAATCACATATTGGTTGCTTTGGGTTATTGTTCAGACTTAATAAACGAGCAAGGCTATATGTAAAAATATTTAGGTACAATGTTCCCTAGCCCAATGTATTTAGATATGAGTCACAAGTACATTAAATTAGCATTAAAAGTTTGTTTGCTTTTTGGGTTTTTTTGCTGTTTTTTATATTTTTTTCAGAAGGTAAGTTTCAACCAAGTCACAATACTTGATGCCATGTTGCTACAAACTATTTATGCAACTATGACCATACAGGATTGACTATGAATGTGTCCATGTACTTGGGCTCATTAGAACTTTGGCTTTGTCCTCATATTTCACCAATATATATTGGTGAAATAAAATGGTTAATTTAGTAGACAGAGGGAAAGTATAGAAAATGCTATACTAAGATGAAAATGTTGAAAATATATCCATCCCCAACAATTAATGAACCCTATGGCCAATACAGAAACACTTTGAAGATTTTTTTTCAATAACAAGTATTTCTAGGAAGCAATACAGAATAAAAGAGGACAATATTGCTCGCAAGAGCTTCCAGTCTGGAGGGCTGGAAAATAACACAGTTGATTACTGTAAAGAATTGGTGAGTGTAGCATGTATAAATTATAATATCAATGACACATCACATTAAATAAAACGATAAAATGTTCAAAATAGATTCACGAAACGAGTCGCGGGATGCTTTTGACGCGTGTCGCAGCAACTTTGGCGCGTCGCGTCTTTTCCGACGTGCGTCGTTTTCGGCGCGTGTTGCGGCGTTTTCGGCGCTTCGCGTCAAAAACGACGCGTGACTCGTTTTTCTGGCGAATTTTCGCAAAGCAAAATTTCGCTGGCGATTCACGAATTTATTCGCCAGTGGCGAATCGCGGGAATTCGCCGCGAATTCGCCCCTGGTGAATAAATTCGCCCATCACTAGTCATCTTTAAGGGCAAAAGGTACACAATCAATGAACAGGAGCAAGTCCCCACTCTAATCTCCCCTGGGCTTAGCTTTTCTCCAGGCTACTGCTCCTATATATGGAGCAGTAAGATTGTAGAAACCATGCACTTTCTGAGTCATGTCCACTCTCACTCCTCTAACAATGTCTTTTTATAATGAAGAATTTTGAATCAATGTTAATTATGAGACTCCTTTAAGTGCACTTAGGTTTATCAATGTGCCCATAAATGTGTCAAAAGAGTGCTTGTTAGCTTTGCAAATGGTACAATAGCTAGGGCAAAGAATTGCTAAGCAGTAAAGAAACTGGTTACATTTTCTAGAAAAGAAATGTAAAGTATAAACCTTGTTAATCAACTGAAATATTTGTAGATCAGGGGACACTTGCATATTGTTTAAAATTTCACTTGCAATTTCACAAAATCTTACAAGGTATATGTTTATTAAAAAATACATATTTTGGATATTGGGGTAAACTGATAACTATTAGATATACAGTATATTGATGTTTTGTGTAAGGGCAGTTGCATCTTAATACCAAAGACTAGTGATGGGCGAATCTCCCCAGTTTCGCTTCGCTGAAAAATTCGTGAATTTCCAGAGAAATTCGCGAATTGGCGAAAAATTCGCGAAACGAGTCGCGGCACACTTTTGAGGCGCGTCGCGTCAACTTCGACGAGTCGCGTCGTTTTCGGCACGCGTCGCACCATTTTCGTTGCGCGACTCTTTTTTTCTGCGAATTTTCGCCAGGCAAAATTTCGCTGGCGTTCCGCAAATTTATTCGCCAGCGGAGAATCACGGGAATTCGCTGCGAATTCGTCCCTGGCGAATAAATTCGCCCATCACTAACAAAGACTTATTAAAAGATATAATGAAGGGGAGAAAAACCATCCTGAAAAGTAGAACCATAAATGAATATAAAGTATCATAATTATGAAAACAGTACCACCAGGATATATCATTAACAAAAGCGATAAAAAGATTGCTGCTCTTTTCTTTGGCTTAGTAGCTGAAATTATAGGGTTTTTTTCCCCTCATCTACACCATATGACGTCTTTAAATACAACATAACATTATATGCATACATACACACACTTGGGTCATTTTTTATAAAGAACTTATTAACCTGCTGAGATGTTTTGGGACATTTGGAGAAAAGAGAAACAGACATGGGGAGAATGTGCAAACACCTTGTACACAGAATCCTGATCAAAATTAAGCCAAAGATCACAAGGATGCAAGTCTGAATCTCTAACCACCGTGTCACCATGCTACCCTCACTAAAAATTTATCACAAGACACAACATTCTTTGTGGAACGTTGAGGAACTTCTTTAATCTTTGTACTGTAATATTACATTGTCTAATTTATCACTTGTGAACAGGCTTACCAGTTGCTGGAGTCTCTTTCGGAGGCAAGTATAATAGCTGCCCATAGAAAAGCAGTCAAAAGGGAAAGACAATTCCAGAAAACAGGACAGGATAAACACGAATGCAGAAACAAGAAAACAGAAAATTAGGAACAAAGGCTCAAAAGAAGGCATTACCCAGGCTAAAGCTTAATATACAAACAAAGAACAAGGATTTTGCATATAAAATCTCTTGATTACAGAAAGCTGGTCAGAACACAACATTTGTGTGGTGATGCAATGCACATATACCTTTCCACGTTTAAAGGTTATTAAGATTGAGGTTTAACATATTACTTATCATTTTAAATAATATAAATATAACATTATTTTCTATTCTCCCATTCTACTATGTAAATCAATTGAGGCTTCTCTGTATTAAGAATGATGTAAGGCTTTCAGCACACAATAGAAGTTCCATTATTTCCATCAAAACATTGACAAGATGTCAATATTTTAATGAAAAAATGCAGCAGACTGTATGGGGCAGATTTCCAGGAGGTCCCCCATAGGCTAAAATAGGAATTCGGGAAGTTTTAAGTACAAATTTTTAAAAAGTTTCTAAAGAAGAGGATCCACCTATAGAATATAGAGGGGCAAATTCACTAAAGTGTGCATTTTTAACAGTGAATGATCCGCTACACTTTGCACATATTCATTACCACAAAGCTAATTCACTTAAATGCAAAGTTGTGTCTTTGCGGCCGAACACTGGAAAAGTTTCACTAGCATAAATTTGTCAGTGCGAGCATTTCATAGTGAACTTTCACTAGTGCCTAGTGAAAGAAAGTACTCTTATGCTTAGGTCAATTTGAATAGGGCGGGCACATATAGGTCATATATATGTCTTTATTAGTGATGTTGGTGTAAATGCTTGAAGTGAACACTTATTATTAGAAAATGTCCAAGAAAGCAAAATAAAGGCTAAAGAGATCCTTAAATGCCCAAGACAAGAGTCCACCCTAAAACAAATGTGGCATGCCCCTCAAATTGGTTAAAAAAATTGTTAACACAAACATCTTTAATAGTTTGGACTTTTGAAGGCAATCCTAATTTATAATATGAAAAAAACTGTGTTTGTTTTAGAACTTTTATGACTTTCCGGCATACAGGATAAGATGTTCCTGCCATAAGATTGAGGAGGAAGTAATTTAATTTTATCAGTTTGCCAGGTATAAGGTGGCAAAGGAAACTCTGACAAAATAGGTAATGTTCAGTAAAATTCCCACTTTAATGAATTTAGTGGATAATGATTGTTCGCCTGATCGAAAATTCGCCTAGCATAGGGCACAAGACGATGCTAGTGATGGTTTCTTTTACTAGAGATTGTTAATAAATTGGCGATGTGTCTGGTGAATTTTCTCTAGAAACGGCCACTTTGAGCTTTGGCAAATCTGCCCCATAGTGTTTAGATAAAAAAAAAAATCCACCAGTGTTCCTGTTGTCTCAACATTTTATCTATATCCCCCTATCTATGATCTATGAAAGTTATATAACTGATATCACCTGAATGTGTACACAATAAATTACCCTCCCTACCATTTAACTCCTTTAACCATTTTTTTTATACTTTTTTGCACTCTTTTAAATACACCACAGGTATACTATCAAAATTTAGACCAAATGGAAGATGATGAACCAACCAATTTCCCATACATCTTCATGAGAACATAACTTTCCCACATACTTTGTCTTCTTTAATTAACTGACTTGGAGCCACTATATCCTGAATTGCCATAGTCATAATTGTCATTTGTTCCCAGTAGTCTGATGGGTGTTATTCTTTATACACTTTATGAAGCTTATTTAATTAAAAAACAACATTTCCTAATACAATTTATTTTTGCTATCTTTTTTTAATAGAAACCTATGCTTTCTGCAGCTCAAAACAGAGAAAAAAACAATATCAACATCACATGGAATTCTATAATGAAATAGTCCAAGTTTAAGAGCTTTAGAAACCCATATAACTGTCTTAATGGCTCTTGTTGCATGGCAACAAGAATTGATCTGAAATTTTTTTTTGATGATTTAGTGATTGCTGGTGGCGGCTTATTCCAAGCTCCCCCTTTTAATTTTCTTTTCCTTTCCACTGCATGATGGAGAAAGCAAACCAGCTACTAATTACTTTATTTTACATAAACATGGTATTTCAAATGAATGCATATCAAGAGCTAAAGGCTTTATGTAATATGATATGATGTTAAACACCGTGAGTGATAGAGATAGAAAGGATACATAGTGACCTGAAAAGGCAGTCATACATACAGCACATACAGCCTGAGTCTGTGCTCTTGACATCACTTTCTCTCATTAGTGATGAACATTGGACCTTCCCTCACCTTACACTTTAAAGTGGCCACTTTCAATGACAAAGGGTCACATGCATCCCCATCTATGTAAAGCTGATTTGATTTAACATTTTAGCCTCGGCTGTTAAAGATGACACTTCAATACACATGGCTCATATTTTGTTGTTAAGAAACAAACTGGCACAAAAAACAGCATCTGTAGAAAAGGAATAGCACCTAACAACAGCATGTCAGCATTTAAATAGTGGTACTGAGTTTTTTAAAGGTTTAAATTATGCATAGCATGCCTTTTCCACATATTATTTCAGAATATAACAAATATAGCCTTGATTTATCTTGATGATAATGATCAACATTACAGCCAAACAAAACAAATACCTTGATGTTGCAACTTTCTTTTTAGAGCAATATCTACACATGGGGCAGATTTATCAAGGGCTGAATTTCAAAGTGAAAAAACTTTTGATCGAAAACCGATTTTATTTGATTGAATATGTCCGTTTTTAATCTAATTCAAATAGTTCAAATCATTCAAATTATTGTTTGATTTGAACGATTTCCTCCAAAAAAAATTAGAAAAGACTCCAGAGACAGTACTTAGATTTTCGAATGGTCTAATTTTTCAATTAGAATCTAATTTTTTCAATTCGAATAGAATTTTGGTAGTGAAAGTAGCCAAAATTACTTTAAAATTCACATTTTTTTCATTCCAATTATCACTTTGACCCTTGATAAATCTGCCCCATAGTATATCATCAAAGTATTTCAAATATCTGAATGTCTTAAAATTTATTTATCTAAAGTGAAATGCAAATACAGTTATAGGATCTATTATCAGGAATGCTTGTGACCTCGGGTTTTCTAGAAAAGGTAGCCTTTTTGTTAGACAACTAGCAGCAAATTGGGCAGCAAATTGGCTCAATGGGTAGTTGTTTTGATTTGCAGTACTGGGGTCCCGAGGGCACAAACTATCTGCAAGTAATAGGTATGCTCTCCCTATGTCCACATTGGTTTCCTCCAGGTGCTGTGGTTTCCTCCCAAACACCAATTACATACAGATTTTAAGCTCCTCTGTAGCAGAGGCTCTTGTAAATTATGTTTAATTCCTGTAAAATTCTAATTGTAACAGTCAAGACATTTAATAATAATGATGCACCATTCCAAGGTCTTGGGAAAATCTACCTACAAAAATACACAAGTTATTTTAAATCAGTGCATTATATTTATGTAAATACTGTATGTGTTAATATTACATGTATTTGTTTATAAACATGTATGTATATTCTTAGTATAGATAATATTTAATTATTTTAAAAATACTCAGTTGTAGGAGAAGTAGAGTTGCATCAAGAAAAACAATTTGTCAGAAGTAGTGATGGGCGAATTCGCGGTGAATTCCCGCGATTCGCCGCTGGCGAATAAATTCGCAAAACGGCAGCAAAAATTTCTCTGGAAATTCGCGAATAGTGATCTAGTCAGAAGTAGTATGGAAAATATATGAAACTGGATAAACCATAAAATGAGGGGAAGACTCAAACCTAAGAAAGATAGGACAAATAAGTATGGAGAAAGAATATACAGATTTGGGAAAGAAAGGGGGAAAGCAAGGCTAAGGATGAACCTACAGTCCATTAATATTATATATTTATGGAGGGATATACTGTATAATATATAGGAGTGACTGTGAAACTAGGGGCAGGAGTGAGGGAGCATGCGTGTAAATAAAAGTACTGGTGACAAAAACATATAACTAGTATGGTAGTGGATGCAATAATATGATTGTGAGGTTGTGGGGTTTTACAAAGATGGAGATTTGAAGGAGGGAAAGCGTAAGGTGCAGAAATAAAACAGGCAATTGAAATAAGTTAACTCACTCAGTGAAAGAAAAAGAATAAGAATGGGACATACACTATTCTAATTAAATCATAAGAAAGGACAAGTAACACAATAACGTTATAAGCATTCGACCATCAAATGCTTATCGAATTGTTTTAGGCTATCATTTTGCTTGCAATATGATTTCTCGATGAATTCGTACGATCGGATACCAATTGTTCGATTTCACAAAAAAACTGTGGAATTTCCTTCGAGCTTTTGAAAAATTCGTACGATTCGAACGATCGAACGCTCCGATCGTACGAATGGTACTCAAGCAGGACTTAGCCTCAGAAGCCTATGGGGAGCTTCCCATAGGCTTCTATTACAATTCAGTAGGTTCAATCTGGCGAAGTAGGCAGTCGAATAACTTTAAAATTTTGATTCCTTCGATCATCGAATGATCGAATTATCGAATATCCGATCATTCGATCTATTCGATAATTCGGTATTCGATAATTGAACAGGCCAAATTAGAATATCCGAATTTATGAAAAATTTGTACGACCGGTATTCGATTTAATTCGATCGAACTTCGATCATTTCACGGGAATTTCGTAAATCTGCCGCTTAATGTCTGCCCAGAATCTGCTGATAAGATATTTACAGTCCTATTTTATATGGGTTTTTTTTTTGTCTCATAGGTGTATATGCCCCTTTCTGCAACAATGCGGACCCCACACAGAACTGTTTAGAAATCACATACATAATGCATAGCACAGAGGGAAACCTCATTCTAAGTTGATTCATTAGAAAACTTGCTTTAACCATGTAAAAGGTTAAAAAACTGCTGGTGTAATTGGTAGAATATTTGCTGCTACATAACCTCTGCTGCATTTTCATTATCACATCAGTTCATTGATTTGTCCTGTTAAATATATTCCTCCCACTTACTCAAATTGTACTGAAAATGTTAGCTGTGTTCTTGCTAGTTACTGCTTTGTTGGATAGAACACATCAGTAGTAAGTATGAAAACCATCTATATTAGTTTGACTTTTAGTAATGACATATCTATAATGCCCTGGTATGAGGGTGGAATTCAGAAACCAATAACATTATACTGTATCTATTTAGTGAGGAGAAAGAGACAAACTATGAACAGGAGAAGCAAAAAGTCAGAAGAATAGTACTATCATTTGTTCCCCTAACCAAAACGTTCTGATATTATGGTCATGGTACGACAGCCACTGGATTATTTTTATCTTTTAAAAATACAGGAAGTCCTTGAGTCACATACACCAGACTTACATACAACTCACACTTACAAAATGAGTCAGTTAACATACTTTAGTTTGCTTGGCCTTTAGCTTTAATAAACCATCTGCACCTATCCCTGCTGGAATGTGTCGTCTACTGCAGAGCACAGAAAGATAAAAATAAATATGCACAGAAAGGTAAAAATAAAATACTATGTTAAGACAGACATCTGTCTAACCTGCATTTAATAAGTAAATGTTTCAGCTTTTACTGGGGATTATTTATTATCCAAAAAAAAAATTCAAGTTTTTTTTTACTATAAAATCTTTATTTTAGTGGAAAAAAAACCTAAAATTTTTGGAGATTTATTATACCCTGACGATGCAAAAAGTCAGAATCTGAAAATCTTCCATCTCAGACCTGCTGAGGTTGTATATAAGGGGATGAGGTCCCTTTCCTAACTTTAATATCTGTCTCTCTCTCTCTCTCTCTGGATCTCCATACTTTTAAGGGCCGATTTACGAAATTCATGTGAAATGATCGAAGTTCGATCGAATTCGATCGAATACCGATCGTACAAATTTTTCGTGAAACCTTTAACCTTTTCATTAGCATACCAAAGCACCATTGTTTTCAATGGTGAACTCTTTAATTGGATAGGATGCTGTGACACAATATTCTGTGCTAAGTGGGATAAATGGGATAAACACACAATCCAAAGTGACTGCATCTGTATAGTGCAATGTTAGCTTCTATAAGAATTCTTAAGTTAATGATTGGTGTAAATAATTTCCCACATTGCTTTGGGGCTAGGGACGTGATTAATAGTGTGTGTTATATAGAGTTGAATTATACATGTTCCCACCCTGGTGTGGTTTGGGTGCTGTCATATGGCCACGAACCTAGCTTAGGGTTGGTTGAGGTGGGGGGTGTTTTAATTATTTATAGATGTGATTTTTAAGTAGCAGCTTATGGTCTTGAGAAAGGTCTTAGATACACAACGCTGTTTCTGATGACAATGCCACCTGAGGCAGCTCCAATAATGCCACCTCCCCAGCCCGATTACTTTACCAGGGGGAGGCAGCAACGTTAGGGCGGAGACTGCAATTGCACTATTTCGCACAAGTAAAGCCGAATTTCTGGTTTAAAAACCATAAATTTGGCTCTTAAAGGCTCCAGGAGTGGTTTTGCTGCCCCTGGAAACATAGCTGGTGCTGCCACCTGAGGCTAGCGCCTCAGCTCGCCTCATTGGCGGAGCGCCCCTGTAGATACAGACCGAAACGTCGACCTGCTTTTTATATGACTATGACTTGAATATAAATAGGATTTTTTAACTACGTTAAAAAATCCTTGTGTGCATCCTGATTCTTTTGATACTTAACTCATCTATCCCATTTATCCCACTTAGCACAGAATATTGTGTCACAGCATCCCATCCAATTAAAGAGTTCACCATTGAAAACAATGGGGCTTTGGTATGCTAATGAAAAGGTTAAATGCATTAAATGAGTTAAGATAACTTTAGATAACACAGTTTCTTCAATTAGCCCTGAGTTACGACGCATTTAACTCACCAATCCCAGCATCTGTATATATAACATCTGTATATATAATATATGAATTTTTTTTCTATGTTCATAATATTATGAAAAAAAATAAAGTAGAAGTTACCATGTACAATGGGGGTAATTCAACTTGTCACCTCAGAGAAGTCTTTCATAGCTCTGTTATGAACACAGAGTTCCTCAGTGACTTTTACTCTCTTTTACCCACAGTGGAAGATGTTTTATTCCTGACATTACAAATCACGTCAGAGTTGTTTGACATGTACAGATTATCAAAAATCTCTATAAAGGTTTGGTGACGTATTGTTATATTGTTACATTACAATGTAACAATATAACAATACGTCACCAAACCTCTATAGAGAGGTATTGTGTACAATGTATATCTAGAAGAACTACATGTTATTTCCTGTTTTGCTGCAACAACTGGAACTGCTCAGAAAAATCTACAATTTGCTTCAAAGGGACTTTCTGCGATGAGACCATTTTAAAGGAACATAAACTCCAGTGTATCCAAGTAACTAGAGTGTATCAAAGTAATTCAAATAAATTTACTGTTGCCCTGCACTGGTAAAAGTTATGTCTTTGCTTCTGAAGGACTATGATAGTTATGTAAATAAGCTGCTTTGTTTCCATGGGGGCAGCATTCAAGCTGGAAAAAAGGAGAAAATTCACATGTAACAACAGATACCATAGCCTGGTAACACACTATTCTATTCTACAGAGCTTCCAGTTTGAATGGCTGCCCCATGGCAACACAACAGCTTGTTTATACAAACAATAGTAGTATTTCTGAAGCAAACATAGGATCAGCACAGCACAGGGCAACACTACATTATATTGTAATTACTTTGATACACTGTTATTTTTTGGTGTTACTGTTCCTTTAAGCTAGTATGAGTCTGCTACTACTAATACATGTTTTGTATAGTTTTAAGGTCTAGGGGCAGATTTATCAAAGTGTGAAATTAGATCTGACAACAGTAAAATTCCACCGCTCTCTATTCATTTCTATGGGATTTTTAGAGGCATGCAGTATTTATCAAACGGTAAATTCTAACTTTTACCCATTGATAAATACAACTCTAAAAATCCCATAGGAATAAACAGAGAGCGGTAGAATTTTACTGCGGTCAGCTCTAATTTCACACTTTGATTAATCAGCCCCTCATGTAGATCCTATTGAAGGAAAGGAAGAAGTTTGGAACATTGGAATTGAACAGCTAAAATTAGGGTGCAAGTACAGAAGTTTGTTTAAAGGAGCACAAATATGCAACACATTCTTTTAGTGAGTAATAAATGGCCATTTGAGATCAAATTAATTCCATCATTTGATTACACTGGAAATGACAGATTGCATTTCATAAGCTACATGAAGATAAAACTGACTCCAACATATTAGGGCTCATTTGCTAACTCAGCTGCACTTGCAGTTAACACAACCTTTCTATACTTTGGGGGTCATCAATCAAGCTCCAAATGTATCTGTTTTTTTTTTCTTTTAGAAACTCCAAGAAAATCTGTACCAGTTTTTTAGGCTTATTTATTATAACTCATATCTCCACAATTTTTTTCCAAAAACTTTTCAGAGTCTTCCTCCAAAAGCTCCAATAATATCGTGGAACTTTTCAGAGTCTTCCTCCAAAAGCTCCAATAATATTGTGGAATTGCATGAAACCCAGAACACATGAAAAACAACGGTACTTCTCCCATTGACTTATATGTAACCTTGGCAGGTTTGAGATGCCGAATTTTAATATTCAGAGTTTTTCGTCCTCAGGGTTTAATAAATCCAGAGAAATTAGTGATTTTAAAAAAGGCTTATTTTAAAAGAAAAAAACCCCACAAATTTCTGGAATTAATAAATAAATGACTAAAGTAATAATAAATAACCCCCTTTAACTCCATTCATTCATATGTTACTTACATCCAAAAGCTCCTTGTACTTTGCAATAGTTTGATATTAGTGCAAGGTGGAAGTAGCCAGATATTGCTAATCTGTAACTCTAAAAGGAAAACTATACCCTTCTGAACAATGTAGATATCTATAAAAAATATATTGCATAATACAGCTCATATGTAAAAACCTGCTTTATGTAAATAATGTATTTATGTAAATATTAGGTTGATTTTAAACTTGCCATTTGGCATTTTCTGAGTAGTAACTCACAGGTGGATGGCAGTGATGCCCCTGTCTTCAGACACAGGGAGTTACCAGACAAGAATGCCATTTTAGCCTATTAGGGGGCAAGTTAGGGTCAGAAAAAGACACCTTGGTTTTATTAGTCTGGTGGACAAGGACAAGCAACATTTGCTACCTGTTATGTTAACTTTCATTAAATACTATGCTGTACAGTATATCTGTGACGTTATTTTCATTCATCCAGTTTATGATATTCAGTATCTAGTGCTGATCAATCTAAAGCAACTGGATTAGTCCAATTGTCTTTTGCTTTATCTCTAGTAGTAGATACTACTGTTACTTTTTAGAAAATGTTTGCATTGGAAAGATATTCATTGTACCCAAAAGACTAACCATGGTAACCCAGTTCCCATATGGAACCATTTAGATAATTTTACCTTTTTGCTAGCTAACAGCAATAAACAACAAGGCTTGAAAACCTTATGAGTAAGCTAACCTTCAGACCCCTGTATATAATTATTCCTTACAGCACTATATTAGATCAATCAAACATTAAATATGGAACAATTGTTTGAACCTAAGAGTCCTATGATCATTCTTTAATAAATCTAACTTGAAATATTCTCAAATTAAATATCACCAAGCAGAAATACTCAAGCACTTATTTCCACTCTGTGGTTCCAATGGGAATCGCTTCATTCAGAACTTACCAACTAGAGAACCATATGTAGGAGTTATTGAGAATCCAAGAGTTCTGGAGCTTTTAGTGAGAGAAATTTTGATTATCCGCAACTTCAGGACAGGCCTTTTTTTAGGTGTAGAACTTTACTTTCCAGCATAACACTTCAGAAAATGTGAGGTTGGGTGATACCTTTAATTGGCTAACTGAGTAAGTAAAAGCTGCTTTCATGCATCCCCACCGCCCTATTAGACCACCTGGTACTGTTACAAAGCCATGATTTTGTGATTATAGTGTTACATCTCTTCTTCAGGCTCAAATATGCTACATCTATTTGTCAAACAACACTCCATTGGTACATTATTTGAAATGTGAACTATGTAATTGTTATATGCAAAGTTTATATCTTGGAATAATAAAAATTTGTTAGAAAAAAAAAGTTACATGTAAAATTTGGGAGAGCCTTTATGCAGAAAGATATGAATTATGGAAAGGCCATCTTCCATAGACTCCATTTTATTTTTTCTCTACAAGAATAAAACTGTACCAAACGTAATCCAAACCAAGATATAATTAATCCTTATTGGAATAGCAGAACCAGCCTATTTTTTTTTAATGTTTACATGCTTTTCTAGTAGACTTAGGGGCTGATTTATCAAAAAATTTAGTTTTTTTTTCTTAGAGAAAGACATGGACGTGGGAAAAATGCGTTGTGCGGAAAGTGTTTTCCAAAAGCAAATTTTACATGAAGCAAAATGGGTCAGATTCATCCATCACTAATAATCATCAAAAACAGTACTTTCAATGCCCACCTCCAGGTCATTAATAAACAAGTTAAAAAGCAAAGGACCAAGTGAAGACCTATGTGGTACTCTACTGACAACATTGGTAAAATCAGAAAATGTCTCATTTACCACTACTCTTTGTAATCTATACTTCAGTCAGTTCTCTATGTACTATATTCCAGGCCAATATTTCTTATTTTAACCATTAACCTTCTGTGTAGTACTGTAGCTTTAGCAAAGTCCAAGTAGATTACATCCCTTTACATTCCTGCTCACCTCTTCATAAAAGGTAAATAAAATACTTGACTTCATTGAATTTTTTTGATGAAAATCAAGCAACAATAAAACAAGTGCTATTATGCAAAAAGTGAAAAGAAGCAATATAAGTTATGAATTAATAAAATGCACTTACATGGCGAATAATTGTCCTATTTGCAGATTAGCAATGAACAAAATCAACAAATATACTTATCGACCCTTCTGCTTCTGCTACTGTTGGGTGCTGTAAGCCTCTCATAGTCCAATACCCTGTCTGACATCTGCCTATACATATTTCACAGAGAAACTACTTATTTATGCTTTGCTACCATCAATGGAAGTATTTCTTTAATGAGCTATATACTGAATAACAACAAGAATTTTGTTACTTTTTAAATGGTGTGCAGTAATAGGAAACAGCAAGATGTAAAAGATAGGAAAGACAATATCATAAATATGCATGCAGAAGGGGGTTTAAATCATTGGACTCATTTTAGATTCTCCACCATCCGGGAAAGGTAAATTGTTAGTTGTCCAACTTTGGCCCCCATGCATTTTTTGAAATCCATGAAGGCACACATTGAACTGACTTCTGGCCTTCATGTCCTCAGGGAGGAACAACTACTTATTTTTTACATATCCTGTGCAATCAGTTGACCCCTAACCAACAGTAAGATTTGCTGAGGCTGAGAATAATGTATTTATGCAGAAAACAATTTAAAAAATAACTTTATCCCTAATTAAATTTACTGATGCTTGGGAGGCAGACACGGTATTGTTAAAATAACATACTTTGTTAGACCTAAGGACCCATGTGCTACATTTCTAAAAATATTTGGATCCCTTAAAACAAAAAAGCCATGGAACAAGCAGTATCTCTCTACTCTCTCTCTCGCTCTCATTCCATTCCCAGAGGCACATGGTGTGTAGCATGCAACAATTTATTAATAATTGAATACACATTACGAGACTCATCAAACATTCCCAAGGTCACAGGTATATATTTATCTCCTAATGGTCAGGTGGAATCACAAGTATTATCTCCTTATGATGAATAAATATCTTGTTTCGTCATCCGGGTCAAAAAGACTATTTAAATCACTTTCTAATTTTCTCCTATTTAAACCAGTTCCACATATATATCTATCCTAGCACACAATTGCTGCAAAACTACATATGCATAGATTGAGAGATGAGAATGTCTCCACCCAACTAATCTAATTTTTCATTTTTTCTATTCCACCTTGCTACTTGCTAATTCTGTGTGATTTGAAGGAACAGAGGATAGACACAACCCAGTTTTGTGTTCGTTAGCAAGCCGTGTGGGAATGACTGTTCTGTGTAGATCCTCATTTACTTTAATTAATGCTCACAACATACAGTATGAAGGCACTTCATTATAGCTGCATGTTTAATCAATGTATTTAGATGGTTTTCTGGAAATAATTACTTCAAGGCATAAATGTCAGTATTTAATTAAGATCCCACTAGTGGTTTTGTGTATTTCTTCATTACATTTACATCTCACTGTAGTTGAAGTTTCAATGTACAATTTTCCTGGGCAAGTTGACTTTTCCTTTACAATTCACAATGTAAAGATTCCAACATAAGGAAATAAAGTTACCAATATAATTCCATTTGCAATGAAATATCAACTGAAGATTTAAAAACCTGCTTTAAAGTGACATTTTATGGTGCAAAAGTTTACCAGTGATAATTGTTATTACATAATGTACACTAGCACAAGCTGTAAGATTCACAAAAACTATATATACTATATAAAATATATATTTCTACAAAGGAAAAAATTGTTTACACAAGGGATGCATTATTTGCGTCAACCTTGTTTTTTTATGTTAATGCCTTTCATCCCATTTCTTATTAGTTTTTCATGGGGTGGGGATTGGCATGATTGCTGAACAATTTTTGTAAAGGGCTGTGAAATTGTGTTGGAACACTATAAATAAAGGATATTAACCGATAAAAAAAGTAAAAAAAAGTTTCTAAAAGGACAGGCTTTTACCCTTAAAATCTCTAGTCACTGGTATAGATTATATTTCACAGTTATGACACAATGGACCCTACATTCCATTTAAATGCTGCTCCAGAGAGGTTTGGTCTATTGGACAAAAGAGGAAAGCCCCTGCCAAAAACATAATCAACTGGAATATTATACAGTAATGTCTGACTATGAGACATGGTTACTGATAGCAGTGGTAAACAACAAGAAAAGGTTATCCTAATTCTACACATTGCTGCTGGCTGAAGTGCATTTAAGATTAGATAAGAGGCAGAGCTGGGCTCTGTTAAAGCATTCTCAGTGGATAATACAAATCTATATACTAAACATTGGTACTCCTCCACAATATGGCCTCTGTGGCTCCACTAACATGAGTGGAGTGGAAAGGGTACCCTGATTTGCATGCTCTGGGGTTGTAACTCACAACATTATAACATTCCTTTAGGATGGTCAAACTGCAAAAAAGAAGCTCAACTCTCAAATTCCATGTAGATGCAAGCACTAGGTATATATATATATATATATATATATATATATATATATATATATATATTAGTGATACTGACACTAAAAATATTACTGTACTGAACATTAAAAGTTACCTATAGGTAACATATTGATAGTTTTTCACTGATAGATCTGCTTTTGTAAGTAATTGCCACTCGAAGTTCCTAAACCTGACTGTTTGACGGCCTGACTGTCCCTTCTTAACCTGTCAGTTAGAGTTTCTATTGCTAACTGACTACTGCTGCACAAATATGGCAGCCCCTTCAGAGAGGAACATGATGGATAAGAAAAGTAATGTAAAAGCATCAGGCAAATACTTTTGTGGCAAAATTATAAATAGCATTGAAAAGCAATGTCATGATAGATAATAAAAAAAAGTTATTTTCTGATGTCAGTATCTCTTTAAATACAAGCTTGCAGCTATTATTGTATATAGCAATTTGAGATTGATAAATGAACCCTACATTTATGACATTAATGAATAAATTATAAATGCAGTATTAACATATGATCAAATTAGCACAATATATTGTTTGGGTGTGCAATAAATCCTGTAAATATAGCCTGTTTTCTATTTTTCTAACGCTTACAGATAGAGCTGCACATGGTCCCATAAATATGATGCTTATGAGCTATGCTGCTGAATTCATTAAAAAAGCAATGTGTTTATGCCGTGTCATGCTGTCATCTCTTAAAAGAAACACATGCTTGTAACATCAACATTAGTCCTGGTATTCCTCATTGACTGAAAGCTGTTGAAGCTTAGTTGTCTCCAATGCTAATAAGTATACTTTGTTCATCTTCTAAAAGATGACAAAAGCTAAGCCAACTTGCCTTCTATGGACTAAAGTAGCAGCAGCTAATTAAGAATCTGCTAATAAGAATCTGCTATAGGGATAAAGAAGTTCAGTTCAGTGGATCTGAACTTGCACTATTTTGAGACTAAAAAACCTGAAACTTGGAACCTCAGTAAGGGTCAGTTTTAAAGTCATGGCAAGGAGGACATTTGCCCACCTGATATACATAACAATACAAGGCACACAAGATGAAATATACTAAGTCATAAAAAATTTCCTTTGCAATGCAATATTATTCATTAGACTGTAATTAAATGATGATGCAGCATATATGAAACATTAATTTGAATTGTGCATAAAGCATTCTCAAAGACATGCTCAGCAGTGGCACAAAGCAACATAATGCAGTGTTTTTCAAAGTCTTGTTGGTTTCATTTCTAATGTTCTATGAGAGAGTGATGTGTGTGCTGGATTCTTTAGATGCAAGCGTGCATTGCCTATTGATGCATGTCACTGAGGGACCAGGTGGTAGCTCCAGGGTTCCAACTGTCTTCCATTCAGGATAGACTGAGCGGCACCTGTACAACTATACCAAAGTGGAAAGAGCACATTTTGATGCAGGTACCTTTAATGAAGGTGTTTTACCTGCAACTGACTGCTGGGGGAAATTTTCATAAACTCAACTGCAGTAGTCAGCATAAATGACACCTTCAGTCTATTTTCCACTAGTAGGATCGTAATATACTTTTACAGGAAGCAACATTTAAATTGCATATAGTGATTAACAAAACGGGAATTATAGGAATTATGGTGTAAAAATCTAAATTCAAAATAAGAAAGGTGGATCTGTATATTCCCTTCCCACCACAAGAATCAGGCTAAGACACTAACTTAGAATATTCTTGTCAATTTAAAGTCAAGTAATAAGTCTAATTGATCTATAAAAAATTGTATTTAAGCCACAGCATTTTAAAAACCAGTGCTCTAACACAATTGATGAAATCTTACTGGATAAATCATAAAATCCTGTAGGATTTTACTTGTTTGCTAATGCATTTTGAAAAGGCCTTATAGCAGTTTGAAGTGCAAACACAATTAGATTTGAAAATTATTCAAGAATCATTTTAACATCCCCCTGAGGATACTATGTTAACACAAATGGATTTTGTCTTCGATTAGGATTCAGCCACTGCTAGAAAGCTTTGATATAAACAGAGTCAGAATAAGTTCTATTGCTTTCTGGCCGTTTGCAAACTTAATTTAGCTTATGAGACAGTTGTAAATATTCCATAATTACAGTAATTGAGGAGGAATTTGAATGAATGAAGTTAGTTGCTTTATTTTCAAGGTGCCACCTGTATGTTGCAATACACTTAAACCTGTCCAAAAACACTGAATATTCTATAATTAACAGTAGAGCTAGCATGCCAATGTTAAGTATCAGGGCTCTGATTTGATTTCTCACAGCTCCTCCATAATTTATTTATGTTATGTGCATGTGTCCTGTGGGAGGCAGGAGATGATGGTGTTATATTCCATCTGTGATGAGAAATAGCTGTTAGCTACATGACACAGGATAATGGCATAATTATATATTTAAAGCTACAGAATCCTGTGGCAGTAAACTGAAGGTAGCAAATTAACAATGAAGGGTTAATTTGCCCCTCCCAGATAATTCATAATCTGTACAGTATTTATAACTAAACCTAAAGCAAGGCATTGTACTGTACCAGTCACAACAGTCCCCTAACTCATTGTCCAAGTCACAAATTACACATTTTCACAGCCCGTTTTATCTAATAGGTAGTCATGCTGTATTACTTCATGTTTTCATATAACCTCATGTGAGCTTTAAGGTTACGAGTATTAATAAATGATCAGTAATATCCTTGTACATAAAACCAGATCAGATCAGATCAGTAGCAGTGCACATTTGCAAATATTGGTTGCCATTGAATTGAAGACATGAAAAAGTTTTTTTTTTTAACTTCTGTCAGTCAAATAATCAACCCTTTTGGAAAAACAATTAAATTAGCCATATGTTGAAAATCCATACACAGCTTAAAAAGTTTGCTGTTTTTATACATTGATGCCTGGTGATGTGTGGTGTATTTGGGTGCCAATTTTTTTACACAGCATGAAAATAGGCCCCTAAGAATGAAAATGTAACAGTGAAGAGCAAGGTGCATTTTGTTGAGTCTACTCCTATAGAAGAACACCTTGCTGATATGCTAATTGCTCCTACCTAGGGGCATCAGGTGAAAGGCACAATAATGTCAGGCATAAGGGATCCCTGCTGCATGTAAGCTCATGTACAAGGTTCTCTTTGCCCATTGCACTTTTAGGTTGTAGGTTCAATGCAACCCTCCAACAGATATTTGTTGGCAGTCTCCCAAAGGAATCCTCTGTGAATAAAACCATAAATGTATTATAACCCGGATATTTCCTGTGAACAGATAATGTTATTAAAATAATAGCAAGTTTCAAAAACATGGTACCTGCTGTTCTAAGATATTTATCTAGACAATGTAGGCCAGCTCCCAGGTTTTTTTTTCTGGTCTGTTTTATTGTACCTCATAATCCAATTCTCTCTCATTAGACTAAAGTTGATTATTTAATTTGTCTTTGTAAATTTGACAGTAAAAGGTTCTCTATAATTAAGCTGATCAGCAATTAGCTGCTGCTTTAAAGGCAGCATTAAATGTTTTCTACAGATAATCCATAGGGTGTTTACAGTCAGGAGCTGACAAAGAATTTGAATAAGCACACTTTTATTTATAGTCCATTAAGGAAACAGTACCATAAAGTGCAGTATAAGGGCAAAGTTTAAGAATGTGTCACATGATAAACTATGATTACTATATAGTTCCTGTGGATTTTCCTGCCCAGCCGCTGTTGTTGCAGGCATGGTTCCTATAATCCCTTACTACTGTTGGTGTTTCTAGACAGAAAATATGATCTGGTTATGGTTCTAATTTGTGTGTATGTGGTGTTGCAGACCAAGAAAATATCTTGGATAAAGGCAACCTTTGTTTATGGCTAATCAGACAATATACGACCATTAGGCACAAATTCTACGTATATAGAAATGTATGATGTGACTTATTAAAACCTGTGTAGAATGGGTCTACTGATGGGCCTACTTTCCAAAAGGCATCTGTTTTGTGCACCATGATTTTCAAAAGAACCATTTTTTTTTCAAATGTAATTTTGAAATGTAACATTGGGCTAGACATGTTAGCTTTCCAGATACCTTCAGTCATGTAACTTGTGCTCTGATAAGTTTCAGTCACTCTTTACTGCTGAATTGCAAATTGGAGTGATGTCATCACCCTCCCTTTTCCTCCATGCAGCTGATCAACAAAACAATGGGAAGGTAACCAGATAACTGCTCCCTGACACAAGATAACCACTCAATTATAGATATGAGAATATGACTCAATAGTAAAAATCCAAGTCCCACTGAGACTCCTAAAGTTACATAGAGTAGGAAAAACAATAGCTTATCTGAAATCAGGTCCATTGTGAAGCAATGGCTCTTTCTGAAAGCACAGGAGCAATAACCTGAGCCATGGTTTGGAACAGGAAAACAACCAGATATAGCCAAATAAAAAAACAGGAGCTTAGGAAATAGAAACCCACTCAGGATCAGGACGTGTGTTACAAGAACTCTGGACAGAAGTTCAGATAGATCACTGCACAGAAGACTAGTGAACAAACACAGAAGGCAGAAAAAAGCAAGTATTTATATCCCCTGGAATAAGAGATTTTTATAGAAGACAAATCCAGAGTTACTGGTTGTTAACATTTGCAAAATAAAATGTTTGCTGTACCTATATGTCATATTTACAGGAACTCAGGACAGAAGTGCAGAAAGATCACTGCACAAGACACTAGTGATCAAACACAGAAGGCAGAAAAAGGCAAGCATTTATAGCACCTTGGATTAAGAGATTGTAGTAGAAGGGTATGAAAAGTGGACTCCTCAATTGACCCTTCGCTTTCAACCATCCCACTGAACCCCATTGTTACATACCTTAATTCCATAAGAGGTTGCTACTATGCTCAGCCGTTGCTCACTTGAGATCAGCACTATGTAATTATATCCACCACTTGAGTATTAGGCTGACTCTACCTACAGAGAGGATGGCCCCAATCTCTACTATGAGCAGGAGCTGCATCTACCACCATCAGAGAAGTTCATCTGCCCTGCTGTCGGTTCTGAATATGCAGTGTCTGGATGATAGGAAATACAAGCAGGCTGTCACCTAGCACAAGCAGTAGTAGCATCTGTATGAATCAACCAACTCAGGGCCAGATATCCTGTGTGGGGATTCTAGGCCGCGCAGTTCTAGTGCCCACCTGCTCTCCTGGCCTACAACTACACGTACACATACGTCGGAGCCCTATGGAGCTGCGAATACACAGTGCTCCTTTTGAAAGTGTGCTTACCAACCCTAACATTTTTCAGCACTAGGCCAGGCTTTTGTGGCCTTGCCCTAAATCTGGGCCTGAACCCATTGGGCAGTCACAGGAGAGAACCTCCTTTCTCCCTCTAAATTTACCTGTGCAGTACTATGGCAAGGTCCTACAGCTGCTATGAAAAATATTTAAAATACAAGATTATATACTGTATCCACTGTTTTAATTCAGAGGAAGGCAAAGAAAACCAGCCTGAAGCTAATGCCAATAATGCCTCAAGAGGGAAAAAATTCCTTCCTGACCTCAGTGGCAATCGGAAACATTCCCTGGATCAAGCATTTGACATTAATTTAACATTAATGAAACAATGAACCATCACGTTTATATATTTGACAGTAACAAAACCATAATATAACAGTACTGGCATGAAAACATCCACATTCGGTTATTAATAGATATTATGAGAATATAAAGAAGAGGAACTCCTGACATTTCACAAAATATACAAAAATAGGGGAAGGGTTGGGCTGTTTCTACCTGCTCAGAAGATAAGGAAGTGAGCTGCTTCTTCCCTGACATCACACCCCTCTCTTTCTCTGCAACAGCCCAACTTTCCCCTAACACATTCCTTCTCATGCAATCACAGATGCATCTGATTCTGCCAGTTTTTAAACAAAAACCACTGTAAGTGGCTGCTGGTCATTCAGATCACTTGTTATGCAGCACATGTGTTTATAGCTCCAGGGCTTTCCTTTACAGAGTTAATGGTATTGTTAACACATGCAAATTTTTGCTGTACCTATGTGTCATATTTACAATAATTCCCCTTAACTTTAATGGAAAGCAACCTAAAGTAAATGAGTGTATTTTGCTGTGCTTCTTCTTCCATCCACCAATTTATGCATATAATATTTCTGCCTGTTTTTGTTGGCTGACATAGCAGACATGAAATAACCTCAAATATACCACTCTATAATATGTCTTTACTACAATGTATAACACATTGCAAGAGGACTAAGGGGCACAAAATTCCATTCTAGGACTGTAAAAGCTGGGGGCAAATGTTCAAAGCTCAAAAAAGGGCACACTGCAACTGATATCTGCTCTTTGCACCTTTCTATTATTTTATAAATGACCCATATGTATTTAATATACTTATTTATAATCTATTTGGCTCATTCATCCTTTGGCTTTATTTACTAGATATTTAACTGTTTTAGAGTGGGTAGGATAATGATTATTCAGTTTCTCATGTAAGCATTATGTCAATTAAATTTTTTTGTAACTTTTTTTTAACATATTTTAATCACACAACTTTTCAAATCATAATTATTGCTGATAAAATTAATGAAGAATATAATACTGTATGAATTTCTTTCTGATATAAGTAAATCAATCATTTCAGTAGTAATTGGATGTTGGTAATATGGGAATGGCTCTAATTTAAAATTTATACCTTTTCAATTAAATTTACATTTTAAGCAAATAAAAGCAAAACCTACACTTATTAACATTGAATATCACCCCACAATGAGGTCCCCAACCTTTTTTTATCCGTGAGCCACATTCAAATGAAAAAAAGAATTGGGGAGCAATACAAGCGTTAAAATGTCCATTGGGGTGCAAAATAAGGACTGTGATTGGCTATTTGGTAGCCCCTATGTGGACTGGCAGCCTACAAGAGGCGCTACTTGGCAGTATACTTTTAATGCAATTAAGCTTTCAAGCTTGGAATTAAAAAATAAGCACCTGCTTTGTGGACCCTGAGAGCAACATCCAAGGGGTTGGAGAGCAACATGTTACTCACAAGCTACTGGTTGGGGATCACTGCCTTAAATAAATCAAACTCCAGTTAATGTATCTAGCTGCCATTTGCAAGATATGAACAAAACTTTCTACATATAATGCAGAAGGTGTCCATTTTAAAATACATTTTGACATTGTGGTTTTTCATTGGTGAAAGATTCAATTTAGAATAAATCTGAAAAAAAAGAACTTATTCAATTGCTTAAGAGATCCTTTTGTCTTTTGAATGCATGGTACATAGTAGGGATACAGCTAATCAGGAGGAACAATTATTGTTCTTAAGATACCTGGCAATGGCCATTTTTTTAGGTCTATGTATTTCGCATTGATCCCTGATGACTTCAATCCTTCCCACGTAGTATAGTATAAGGTAATGTCCTTGTTGTACCAGAAGAATCATATCCCATTGGTAGCACTCAAGCAAACTTAAGCATGCTGTGATAGCAATGGTACCTTTGACTATAAATAAGTGCTACTCGTGGCATGGTACAAAGGTCTAGCATATGCTTTACAATCTACAATAAATCTTTTATAATTGTACAATTCTCACCAAGGCCTTCCATAGTACCAGCTTGGTTCATGATTAGGGATGAAATAGATTTTTGACCTGGTACAGTTTTTCAGCAAATTTCAGTCTCACCAATGCTAATAATTTTCATGCATCTGTGCTATATTTTCGCTATGTGTTTCTCTACACAACAACAAAATCTGTGCCCCCCCAAAAACAGGCTGACACCTTGTCTTCCACATCAAAAAATGGGAAACCTCCCAAGCCCTCACCCTGTCTATTGAAGGAACTGTCCAGGTGTTGTCTTTGGAAGAAATTAGAGGAAAGAAGCTTCTCTAACATGGTAGGGGAATGTCTATGCTATTGTACAGCTAAAATGTGTTAAACACAGTGGTTTGCCTTCCCATTAGTTCCAATGCAAAACTTTGGTGAAATGTTGCAATTTCACACATTTTTTGGTGTTCACTAATTTATTGGCAAAACTCAACATTCCTGCTTAATTCATCGTCCATATCTAGAGGGCCATTCAGAATCCATGGGTACAGGGTCTATATTAATAATCCTAACCTAATCAGCTTTCTGTCTGACTTGTTTCAACAAAAATGACAGATAATGAAGCTGAGAATAACAGATGTTAATAAGTCTAGCTGTCATATATTACTTTTGTCTAATCATACCATGTAACCTGCACCAGTAACCAGTAGTGACCAATCACAGCTAGTTTTGATCAATATAATACAAGTTAGAAAATAAAAGATTTCTGGCGGTCTAGTAGAGTCAGTGTAGCTATGATGTCTTTGAGCACCGACCCGGTGCTTCTATCAACAGAAAACCGCACCAGCCCGGGGTTATACCAGTGAGCACCATGGAGCGACCCACTTCTTCTGTCTTCAAATTTTCCAGGGCAAACCGCAGCCATGCAAATAAGGAGGAAGTGGATAGCTTTGTGGTGCTCACTGGTATAACCCCAGGCCGGTTCAGTTTTCTGCCGATAAATCAATAGAATCACTTGGGTGTGCATAACATTTGGCACCCCCAAGTGCGGCAAGCCTTTCATTCTCTTTTAATGTTTCCAACTCCAGCTGCAGGTTGATTATAGATCCAGATTTAAACACATAAATGTGGATTCTATTTGGAGCATTATTTTGCTGCGGCCACTGGTTCTGCAGAGTTGGAGAAAGTTTGTATTAAACAATACAAAAACTATAAAATCCACATTACATGACAACACAGGACCCAGTGCATTCTTATTATTAATCAGTCTTGCTGCATCAGCTTCTGGCAGCTATTATTTGTGCTGTTTTGATAACAATCCCTAAGCAGCCCAGGCAACACTGAGCATGTGCATGTTGCCTTGCAAAGATGTTTAACAACGTTACAAGATAGTGATCCCCTGTGGCCAACTTTGAAAGCATAAATCATTTGTTTGATTAGGCTTTGTGGTGCAGTAAGTTCATGTTTATGTTTAGTATACAAAATATAACATTTCTAGCCTTATTCTATTTTAGACTTTCCTTATCCTTTAAGTGCCAATATACTGTAGCTAGTAGCTAGCTGCTAGCTAATGACCTATATTAGGGACAGACAGATAGCACAGGGGCCTGGCAGGACAGAGGCCCTAAAACTTGATCACCTAGCAGCTAAGTCAAGCCCTCAGCATAGCAACAGAGATTTGCTGATGGGTGCAATATGTCTTTAAAAGGGCCTATGCTGGTGAATTTCTTTTTTTTTTTTTTTTACCAGATATTGTCTGGGCAACTCCTTCAGAGGGCTCCATGAACAGGCAGATGAGCTTATAACAAGTTCTGAAGGGGCCAAATCAGCAGCTTCAGTTTGCCCACACATGACCACCTTAACCTCTGCCTGGTTCAACATACTTTTTGTGATCCACCTTACCCACTATTATTAGTGTGGATGTTTGACACCTGCTTAGACTGATCTAAATACTACAAAAATGCTTATAATGACCCCTTCCACAGAATGCTCCATTTTGTTCATGTCAAGTTCTCCTGGAAGGAGTCTATGAATAATTGCTTAAAATAATATTTGGAACTTTCAAAACACAAATAATTTTTTATCATGAAATCAAGAATAAAATGATATTCACAACCATGCATGTATTTTGATGTTATTTAGCCATTATTCAGATGCTGAACTATCAGAATGAATGCTCAAGCTGATACATTAATTTTGATAAAAATGTGTAATTTTTCTGGAAGTCACGTGACTAAAGAATTGTAATTGAGTCTCACAATATTGATTTATTTTCCTGTTCTTTTGCCTTGAGGCAACCTTACATATCTTGAGCCAAGTTGAAAAAAATCATTTGCTTTCATTTATCATCATTTGTGAGATAAAAAGATGAAAACCAGCAACATAATTGCTCTTACTCTTGCTCTTACTCTTGCTTTGTTGACAATCAAATAAAATGAAAATCAGCGTGATCCTATTAAGGATAAATGATTTTCATTATTATGTTTAATTAATTCTTACCATATATCGTGCCCAACCTTGCCGAATACATGTGCATCACAAGAAATATCATAAATGCTAAACACATAAACCCAGTAGAAGAGGAACACAGGAGAATAGAAAAAGTTATAATGTATAAAGTTTTAAATTGGCTATAGACAGATAGAGCTGTTTATATGAAAATGTATCCTATTTAGCAGATCTTTATCCAATTTGGCCATCTGGGGGTGAACCAGAGTAGACTGATCTAATAACTTGACCCCTGGCTAATTAATGAATTACAAAATGTGCCTATGCAGATATTTGTCATGGGATTTTTAAATCTGCCAATCCCATATTTTGGTAAGAGAGGCAATCAGGTGGTCTGATATTGGTGCATGTATGGCCTGCTTTGCAGTTGAACTGCACCTCTATGACCCTTGCTAATTCTTCTAAACCAATTGCCTCTAGACACCTTTTTAACTGCCGTGATTAAGAAACATGTACAAACAATATGCTCATTTCATATTTTGCTACTGTAGCTGCTACTTCGTTATGGGTGGGTTCACCTGGCACCAGAGACATTTGAACAAGACCAAGTATTTATGGATTATTACACAAAGGCTGATGCTAGCTTACCAGCTTGTATTAAACATTAGGGACACTTTTAGAAGATTCAGCTAGAATGCATTGATCAGAAGTGTCCCCCAATTTTCATATGATCTGGTAAACCTTATGGCACCAGCAAGATTGGCTTCTAAATGATGATACTACACATGAAGTAACCTTTGAGGCCGGTTCATTAATCACAACCCCCCCCCAACTCTCCAAAGGCTGCAAAAGTAAAAGCAACAGTAACATGAGATAATTGAGGCCTTGAAATACACTTTATCATCTTTTGTAAAAAAAAAAACAGCAATATGCTGAAATAACTTTTAGTAATGGTTCTCCCTGCTTTTTATTCAGAAAGAGAAAAAAAACGTGGATATTTTTTGAGCATTGCACAGTAAGGAATAGGTAAATTTTTCAAATTAACTGATCCTTCTCATACTGACAAATTCATTTACTGTTCGCAACATGTAATTTCAGCTCTTGCCTGTCCCCCCCTCTGCAGATATATGTTTTAAAATGGACAAATGGACAGTTTTATGCTGTTCTCAACAGAAACAGGTTGTTCTAAAGTACACCAACCCAGGAACAGATTCCATCAAAGCATTTTAATAAAATGGCATTGTAGGATGTGGACTCCATTCCAAATGAACTGAAATAGTTTTCGAGTCCATATTACTGAAACTCCTCATAGACTGGAAAATGACTGAGATACTTAAAAATGACACCATACCAATATA
>CM044436.1:43961486-44001337 GCA_024363595.1 Xenopus borealis
GATACAAAACTTAATTAGATTTTTTTAGTTACATTTGTTTTCAATTGAAATATTAATTTATTTTAATGTTTCCTTACTAAGATTTGTCTATGCAAATCATGGGTTTGATTTGGTTCAGGATTCATGAAAGATGTTGGATTCAGCCAAATCCTTAAAAAATTTACTTACTTTATGTGGAAAAAAGTTTTTTCTGTTGGTACAATTTTTACCCTACTCTGAACTTGAAAAGATAATAAAGTGATGCCTACTTTCCAACTAATATGGGCAATGCTTCAAAAACGTAAGGCTTATTCTATAATGTGAAAGAAATACAATTGTGCTGCAAATGTTATGGTTAGCATAATTTCTGGCACTTGATGTTTAAGTGAAGTAAGCCTCTGATTTTCCCTAACTCAGGGGTCCCCAACCTTTTTTTACCCATGAGCCACATTCAAATTCCTGTGGGTGTTGAAATAAGGGAATAAAAAGGATATGATTGTCTATTTGCTAGCCCTCTTGGGACTAGTAGCCTACAGGAGGATTTGTTTGACCAGAAATTTGTTTTTTATGGAACAAGCCATGATTTGAAAAATAAGCAACTATTTCAATGTCACTGGGAGTAACATCCAAGGGGTTGGTGAGCAACATACTGCTCATGAGCCACTGATTGGGGACCACTGCCGTAACTGTACAGACAAAGACTGCTGTTGGAAACCTGGAACCAGCATGTTGATTGCAGGTGATTGTAGCTCCAAGGTCCTCACAGGTGTCTGCTTTAATAGGAGCAACTGCACAGAGGATGCAGGATGAAGGCAGTGATGCTCAGTGGAACTGAACAGAAGTGCAAGGAGTGAACGTTTATGCAACTACCCAATGAAATTGATTTTCCAGGCAACTCACAGTGGCCAAGTGCAACTGTAGTTTGGTAAGCAAATGAGCCCTACGGTGTTATCATTGGGATTATTGTAACTGTAAATTCCAGTAAATACTAATGAAGCCAACACTCTCTTCAAAGCCTATTTATCAAAAGTCCCATTCATGAATTTTCAAGTTTTTAATGGGTGTTTGTGTATTGAAAAACTGGAATCTTGAAAACTTGATTGTATAAAATTGTGAAAAAAAAACCTCAAATGTGGCTCATTCACTTCTACTCATCATTTTCAATGAGTCAACCAACTTAAAACAAACTTGATAAACTTGATATGAAAAAATCCATATATTTTACTAGGATAACTCCCAATGACTTCTGCATTATCTGACCTGCAAATATTTACAACTGAGTTTTTCACACCTAATAAACCTTGAATATGAGTTTTGGAAACCCCAATTTGAATTTGTGATTTTTAGTGCAAAATACCCAAAAAGCTTGAATACAAACGATAATAAATTACTGTATACCTTTATAAAATCAGGTGTTTATAAATGGATGATTATGTATGATGGATGATTATGTAGACATTCATTAAGCAGTGCTTGGATAAAAATGAAAACATATTTTTCTTAGGGCCTCTCTGACAATGAGCTTTGGCAAGGCAACTTTACACAACTACAAGGCTGATATGTTTTACCACTGATGATTTCCATGAATGAGTGGCATTCATGGAAATCATCATCGGCAAAACACATCAGCCTTGTAGTCATGCAAAGTTGCCTTGCCAAAGCTCATTGTCATAGAGGGTATTTTCTGATGTTTTGTTGTTGCACTGGAGGAGATTAAGTAGTGCAGAAAGCAAAATGAACCATATACTATTGCCCTGTGGTTGATCGTGAGCCACAACAATTATCAGAATAGAGCAGGGATTCTCAACATTCTTTTACCCATGAGTCACATTCAAATGTAGAAAAAAAAGGTGGAGAGCAACATAAGCATGAAAAAAGAGGGTGCCTAATATGTGCTGGGATTTGCTATTGGTAGCTACCCACAGGAAACCTACAGTAGTCTCTGTTTGGCAGTACATTTTATGCATTTAAAAATAAACACCTGATTTGAGGCCACTGGGAGCAACATCCAATGGGTTGGTGAGCAACATGCTTGCTTGCAAGCTACTGTTTGGGGATTGCTTTCATAGAGGGACCCAAGCAAGTGCTAGTGTATTGGTAAAGTATGAGCTCAATAGGCCATTACCTGCTAGATTTACTCACTAAACCTAAAATGTCATTAGTATGGGAAATAGTTCTTAATGCTGAGTTATCCTGCTTTGTAAATTAGGATCTCAAATATAACTGGCTCTGTTATGTTGTGCCTGACAATCTTTAGTACAGGGTCTCGATCTGTTTGTGCCTGTTATACTGTGTTTTTACTATGGAAGACATAATTAAGATCCATTTGCACCCAACACACATTTATTTAAAAATAAGAGCCCAATGCAACATACGTATTAAGTATCTAGGATTCAAGCACATTCTAAGGAGAAGAATGAAGGTCTCGAAAGAACTGGGTTCAGATATTGCTGATGAATCCTTTTCTTGAATGGCAGACCATTCAAGTAAAGGATTCATAGTGCAAAAAATACATGAAACAAATGTCAAATAAATAAATACATACGTATATCCTGTATATAAAAATGTTTAATGGATGCCAACCTTTCTTCCTAGTGGGAATAAATGAAAAGAAATGCTGTAATTTCCACAAAATATTCTCTGTCAGGTATAATCATTATAATTCAACCATACAGTATATAGTGCTTGGATTCGGATAAAGCATTTAACAGTTTAAAACATAATCCAGCAAAACAAAATATTCCTTCAATTTCCCTGTCGGCAAATGGATTGACTTCTGGGAGTTTGAAACAATAATAGCTCAGGTCCCTTTGGTTTCAGGAAGCCCTACCTCCTGTTTGTTGTGCTTTGGGGTAGAGAAAGGGAGGTGGGTGGCTTGAAGAGCAAGATCTGCCTCTGTCATTTTCAAAATCAATACTTGCTCTCGGAGCATGGAATAATTTAGAGAACATAATTCAGAATTCTACTGTTCAGCATGCATCTTCCCTTGCAAAAGGGACTTCATTCATAGTCAGCACAATGAACACTATATTAGAAACATTCTAGTTGGGTAAATAACCATATCTTAAATAAAAATAAATTCTACACTATTTAAAAATACTCACAGAATGCATGCTACCTTCCTTGAAATTGTATCCAGAAATTCCTTTTGAAATGCAATAGCAACTGAATGTCAGATATAATAAACTACTATGAATAGTTATAAAGATGGGGAAAACAATAATTTTGTGGATGAAGCAATATATTAAATCTAATTTTGTTTTAGACTTTCCCATAAAGGTTTTTTTAATAACCTTGAATGTCTTCTATTTTCGTTAAACGAGCGACAGCAACATAGGCAACCATTTTATACTTTAAAGTGAGTTCAGAATTAGAGAAACTAGTGAAGAAAGAAAATTTATCACAAGATTAAGTTATCTGAGAAAGTAATAAGTGGTGTTTTTTGTTATAAAGTTATAAAGATCTTCCTTAAACACCTTGCAATAGAAGCAGGTTTGTGACATGTAATGAATATTAGTTCAGTACCCCACCCTGTCCAACAAACAGCTGCCTCTGTCCATTTTAGTATCTATTGTTCTCATTGCTGACCACAAGCAATTCCTTCTGCCATAATCTCTAGAGATTTTGCTTCTTGAAAACGGGGGCAGGGCTATTCACTGTGTGTATCAGATAATCTTTTACAGGACTGTTCAAACACAATGTCTGTTGAAATCTGAAATACAGGGAGTAAAACAGCAAAATGCCCAGAGTATGATTTAATAATCTTCATTGTTCTTTACCTCTGGTAGCCATTTGCAGAACAAAGCTTTGCTCCTATATATACAGCACTGCTCATGTCAAATCTTACATGCCTTTATATAAACAGTATGCCCTATACTGAATAAATAGGACATCTACTGTATTTTTTCAAAGATTTGGCATTTGGGCAGATGTTACTATAAAAAGTTAGCATATTACTTATGGGGCAGATTTACTAAGGGTCAAAGTGAAAATAAAAATTCGCCCAAAATTCGATCCAAATTTAAAAAGTTTGAAAATTTTAATTTTCGAATGTCAAAGTTCTGGCCCTTTAAAAATCCTTCAAATTCGACTATTCACCACCTTAAATCTGCCGAATTGCCATTTTAGCCAATGGGGGACCTCCTAGAACCTGTCCTGAAAAGACCCGAGAAATCTAATTTTTATTCAAAATCGTTTGAATCATTCAATTTAGAACAATGCAATGTGATGGTCGAATTTTTTACCATTTGAAATTCGGCCCTTAGGGGCAGATTTACTATGTGTCAAATTTCAAAGTGGAAAAAACTTCTAATTTTTTGGGGGGGTCATTTTCGTTCGAATATGGCTGTTTTCACCAAAATCCTTCAATTTCTCAGAAAATTTCAGGACAAGTTCTTTGAGGTCCCCCATAGGCTAAAATGGCAATTCAGCAGCTTTAATTTAGTTGAAGTCAAAGGATTTTTGAAGGGCCAGTACTTCAAAATTTTAAAATTTTAATATTCAAATTTTTTCAATTCAAACAGAATTTTGGGCTATTTGATAGTCGAAGTAGCCCAAAAATTTTTGCAATTCGAATTTTAAAAATTTGAACTTTATTAGAATTTTCACTTCGACCCTTAGCAAATTAGCCCCTTAGTAAATCTGCCCCTTAAACATAAATTTCTATGGATCTCCAAGGTGCGGTCCTTCAGCAATAGTAGAGCCGGAACTCACTTCAGTTGTTGGGGAATGCTCAAAGTTTTAGTTTAATAAGAGCTTAAAGACCCAGGGTTAGAGAGCCTTCCATGCATGACATATATTATTAAATTATAATAAAATATAATTGTTGCACTACATTTTTAATAGATTTTAAGAATACAACATATAAAGTGGAGCTTTTTATCAATTGTTCACTGGTTTTTATTGTGTCTGAAATATACAGTATCTGGATTGTTTTAAATCTCTTTCATTTTTCATTCTAGTACTATTCTTTCCCTAGATAGATAGATAGAAAGATAGATAGATAGATAGATAGATAGATTTGATGGTATCATGTTGTGCTATTCAGAAATTCAGTCTCTCTTGCTACAATCATTATTTTAGCAGTAAATGCTCGTACATAGCTCCCTCTACCCCTCAAACGGTATCAAGGCAGGGAGATAGGAAAGATTTAAATGTAGTAACCAGTAAAACATAAATGTGAAAGTCTCAAATCAAAATATTAATAGCTATTTTCATATTTATCTGCAAAAGTTACATGGGAAGAGACATGCACAAATGTATTTTACAATAAGGCAGACTAATATGTACACAGGGGGTGGACTGTCAGGGGAGCCTTTGCTTCATTCTTGCTAAAAGTAAGAAAACTCAGGAACAGTAACATTCAAAATCTGTTTAAAAACTAACTTCTAAATCAACAATTTTGGAATTCTACTGATTTTAAATCATCCCATAAATTACAAAAATGGTAATTTAATTTAGCATAATATAATTTTTGCTCCCCCATCTCTTCTACATCTTTCTTTGTGGAATAACACTCTTAGCAAAATAAAAAAAAGAGAGTTTCTAAATATCGGAGCCAGGGGTAGAAAGATATGAATATCAATACATTGGCTGCTTTAAAAGAAACATTGTCCAGTCCAGTAGAATAAAGTATATACTCATGAATTAGACACTGTTTTGTAAACATGCCATAGGAAAGATTTGCCTTTCCTTTAAACTTCAGACGCAGCTTCCGCAGTGAATGCAGGACAGGACTCTATTTAGAATCATGGCAAGAACAAACAGTCCTCAGGTTTATGATTTTATAGGCTAAAGCAAGAATAAACAGACGGCTAGAGTTTGTGTGTCTCTATGACAGGTGCCCACAGAGTAAGCATCAGGACAGCAACACTCTCTTAAAAGAAAAATGGCTTTTATTTCAGCCAACAGCAACAGTTACAAAATAAAAGCAGTTTTCTTTCCAAAAACAACAGAAATGGCTCTTAGAAGCAGTATAAGTTCAATAACAACAAAAAGCCATGCAGTGACTATGTGTGCACAGGCACATAGGATCCTTAGGATAGAGTCCTGCAGCGGGTCGGGTACCCACGGGTTACCCGCAAATTCCGGCAGTACCCTGCGGGTTGCTCGTAGAATTTCTGGGTGCGGGTATAGAAGCGGGCCGGTGGTTCTGCAGGTTGGCGGGTTGAGGGTCGGGTCGCGGATCCTCGCTATAGCGATTTTTACTCCTTTTTCTCAGCATTTCTACTTCTGATGATGTCACATCCGGTTTAAATTGAAAGCACTTCCTGTTTTACTCATTTTTTCTGATCACGGCTACTTCCGTTGATGTCACTTCCGGTTTACAATGACAGCACTTCCTGATTCTTGATGGTCAGCGGGTCGCGGGTCCAGGCTGCAGATCTCGGGTTGCGAGTACGGGTCGGGTCGCGGTCCAAGCGGGTAAGAATGCGGGTCGCGGGTCCGGGTTGCGGGTTGCGGGTCCGGGTCCCAAAAAATGGACCCACGCAGGACTCTACCTTATGAGCAGATTTACTAAGGCTCGAATTTAAAAACTTTGAAATTCGACAATCAAATTTTTTTTAAAGGGCATTTTCAATCGAAAAATGGACTTAATAGGTACGTTTTCTATCATATAAAAATCGTTCGAATCGTTCAAATGCACTGTTCGATTTGAGCGATTTAGGGCAAAATCCTTTGATTTTCTCAAACTTAGAAAAAATAACTGTAAAGGTTCCAGGAGGTCCCCCATAGGCTAAAAGGGCAATTCGGCAGCTTTAAACTGGCAAAGTGTAGAATTAGAAAGAGACAGTACTTCAAAATTTTTATTTTTGAAATCGAATTTGAATCGAATGATTTTCCAAAAAAAAAATTGATTTTGCAGGGCTTAGAAAAATTTTCAGGAAAGCTTCCAGGAGGTCTCCCATAGGCTACAATGGCAACTTGACAGCTTTAAGATGGCGAACGTGAAGGATTTTAAATAGACCGTACTTCGAAAATTCAAATTTTCTGTTTTTTTAATTCCAGTAGCCCAAATTACTTAGAGATATGAATTTTTAAAATTAGAATTTTATTAGAATTTCCACTTTGACCTTTAGTAAGGGTCGAATTTCGAATGAAAAAAAAAATTCAAATTTGACCATACATTTTTTGGGGGGGTTTCAATTGAAAATGGACCATTTTCGATCAAATAGATCAATTTTTGAACAAAATTTGAATTGAACGATTTTCCAAAAAAAATTAGATTTTCCAGGATTTAGAAAAAAATGCATATCTATTTAAGGGTATTTCTTAGTATGACATCTTTTTTCATGATGTGCTACCACAATTAATGTGGGCATGGTCTTGTGGTAAAATGTGTCTGGTTTGAAGTGGGTGTGGTTTAAAACAGGGAGTAGTTAACACTGTCTTTCATTATCGTCTTTTCCACCATGTAGGCCAGAAACATTCCAGTCCCTGGGTACCACAGAAGTTGGACATCACTTGGCTGCATTATATGACAAAGAAAGGGCATTGCTAATTTTAATTTTATTGCTCATCACCATGGCTGGATTTTGCTTCATAGATGCTTATCCAGTACATGTCCCATTTGGGGCTTCTTGTTCATGTGAGACAATGGAAGTGTTTCAAGCAGCAGTAAAGAAGGTTCCAGCTAGGTAGCTGATAATAATAATAATAATAAACTTAGTGGTGGAATGTAGTTTCCATTGTAATATCAGCAATATTGGTATGGAGAAATGCCAGATTTATTGCTATTTGCTGCATTTTGCACCGTTTTTCTATTTAAAAAAGCAAGAATAATAGGCTGGTCTTATTCAGATTTGATTCTTTCTAATTATATGACAAAAATATATATCTTGTGTTTGTAATTGTCACCTAGTACAACATCTGATAAGACTCAATGTTGTTCAGGTGAAAGGTACTTTTAGTATGAGTAATGTGTCTGTGTTCTGCTCTTTTATTTTAATTGTTTTATTATTGCTTAGTCAGGTAAAAAGTTCCTTTCATAATAAATCACTGAAAGGGCTTGTTGTTATTGTTGACGTTGAGTCTGAGGTGTGTTAAACAGATCTATTGCCTGGTATCATTTATATACTGTAATTTGTATCCATTTCTTTTAGGCACTTTGACAGCTTCCCGAGAATACAAAAGTTTACAGGAACCTTCTGTGCATTTCCCCTCAAAAAGACAGTAAAGGATAGGGAATAGATTTCTGTATGCATTGGGCATGATTGAATGCGTGCAATTATAAATATATTAATGAATTAATAAATAAATAGGATGTGCCCTTGCTGATGTATTATCGCAGGTCACAACATAGTAGATACATAGAATAATGTAATAAAGCTCAACAATAAAAATTAGGCCATCTCTGGGTGGAAAATACTTGTGAAGCAACATGATGCAAGTGCTCTGAATACACTGCTAATATGCTAATCATGATTTTTATAAAAGTGGGAGAGTTACAAGCTCAAGCATCATCATCAGTAGAAATGGTGGTACATGGATTCTTTACCAGAATATGAGGTATAGAGTGCCTTGTTTCAATTCTGTAATCAACTACTTAGGACAATAATTAGATGCAGATACAAACATTAGATTGTCCAGGTCACACTAATCACTGTGCTGTTTTGAATGGTGTTACCAATGTAGGGGAGTAGAGAAATCCTTCCCCTGCTTTTCTGCCTGTGACATCGTCCAGCCCAGTTGCAGGGTGGAGAGTCATGTGATTGGCTGGGCACCCCCGTGCATCCTTGGGAGAGAGGGTGTGCCTGACTTTGGAGCCAAATGTACGGGGTCTCCAACAGAGCTGAACAGGGCCAGCACCAGTTGGTGTTAGACTGTCAAGTGCAGAGAAGCTGCTGTATCTGTGGAAGTACAGAGAGAGCCCATCCTGTCCAAGCTGATACAGACACAGTAGGTGAAAGGTGCCACTGGTGAGACTGATCCTGCTCCAGAGCTGCCTTTAATCTCCAATGTGACTGATTCTGAGAGCACCCTGGTGAGTGCGCCACCCTAGGGAGGATACTGGCAAAAATACAAGTGTGGGCCACCGTTTGGGGACAGGTTATGTGCGTTTACCTGCTACATGGGAGCAGCTGCTAAGTTCCAAAGGGAGAGGCACTTTTTGGAAAGGTAGCGCTACCTGGGGTTAATCTGAACTGTGTGGTTATAAACCCCTTCCAGAGAAATTGGACTTTGATAATAAAAAGGACTGTGTTGGAGAAACAGTCAGGTACCTAATTGGGAGTTAAGTAGGTCCCACGTGTCCCCAGTGCAGGAGTGCATTGTGTATTAGACTGCCCAAGTTATTTTACTACTGTTTATATAAAGTTTACATTTGTTTCATTTGCAAACTGTGTGTATTTTATTTATCGTAGAGGAACCCCCTGAGGTGTGCTCCTCATTGATCCCTAGGTGAGGGCACTGAGCTGTAAATCCCAGTTTCCAGTACTTTTCATATGCAAAGGGACTCAGGACCCTTGGATTGACAAAGGTTAATTGCTATTTAAAGAGGCAGTAACCAAATTAGGGTTATACCATAGTAAAATTTTCAAGTATAAGCAATGTATACCAACGTAGTAGCATTTTTGAGACTGAGCAATACAAATCAGAAGGAATGCAGTGTTACTTAATTTTAGTTCCCTTTAACCTGTTCATTTGTTAATCTAGTACTGTGATCAAAATTACATACAGTAGCTGGCGCATAAAAAATAAAACTGCATCAAACATATTGAACTATGAAAGAAACTTTTCAGAGAGATAAAAACACTCTAGTAAGTTTATAGTGTGTAAACATAAAACTGCTCATGCCACCAAAATTTCAGAACCCTATTGCAGATTGAGTAGAAAACACACTGGGGCAAATTCACTAACGTGCAAATTAATGCAAGCATTGGCCTCAACCCAATTCGCCACACTTTGACAGGCGAATTTTTGCCAGTTTGGCGCTGATTCACTAAAATGCGAAGTTGAGCAAACGTTAGCAAATTTTTGCTAACATTACTACGTCAGACAAAGTGAAGTAACGCTAGCAATGCCTAATTTGCAAACTGCGTCAACTTAAGCATCTAATCGATGTATAGTCTGCAGCCACTACAGGACACTACACAAGCCCAGAAAAAGTTAAATAAATGTCTCCTATTGCCCTTCACATGTCCCCACTGTATAGTAGAGTAGCCAAATGTTAGGAAATATAAGGAGGAAGGAGGGTACCCTAATAGTTACATAGTTAAATTGGGTTGAAAAAAGACAAAGTCCATCAAGTTCAACCCCTCCAAATTAAAACCCAGCATACACACACACACCCCTACACTCTTTCACACAAACCATATTTGCCCATAGCTATACTAACTGTAGAGTTTAGTATCAAAATAGCCTTTGATATTTTCAGCCTATCACCCTTAAAAATGGAAAAGTCACCAGCTTTTTTTGGGACTTAGAAAAAAAATTCACATTTTTTTACAACTCCTATCTATTGCATTTCACCTGCTCTGACCCTGGTCGAAGTTTAGTCTGGTGAACGGAGTAATTGTCAAAAAAATTTTTTTTAGTAAACTTGTGTAGTTTCGGCCCTTTCGCCAGGGTGCAACTTCGCTAGTGTTAGGGTGTGAATTTGTGCAACTCTATCTACATTGCTAGCGAAAATTCTCCAGAGTCAGTGTTAGTAAATTTGCACAGTTGCGAAATGACGTCACGCTGGCGAATTTTCGCTAACGTTAGTCACTTCGCCCTTTAGTGAATTTGCCCCACTCTTGGTTAGAAATATACAAACATGATTCAGTTTTGGTTTACAGCACTTACTTATGTTATGTAAACAGCTTCCAGTATATATTTGTTTATTGTATTCTGCTGTAAAATGAGTGTTCACGTCAGTATTTTGCTTTTTATAAGCTTTTCCACCTTTTCAATTTTGTGTTCAGAGAATAGTGTAGTGCAGTGTTCACCTCTTTTTTCACCGTATGGCTAGAGGTCAACTCCTCCTCTTTCACTATCAGGGTCAGCTCCTTTTAATCCCAGAAATTAGCCACCTGAGGCTTCTTCTGCTAGACTCAAGAGGATCTAGCTGCTGTCTGTGTTTGTTGTTATATGGAGGGGGAAGCTTGTAAATTAATACATGCTGGGAGGAAAGAAATGAGACCCACAGATTTCATGTTGGCACCCACATTAATATATTTAGAAGACATTTAGTAAGTAGTTTAAAATCTACATTATGTAACACTTTGAAGACCAGATTTTTTTTTATATCTAAAACAATCAAGAAAATATCAAGAAAATCAATCTACTAATGTACTATATATATAGTGTGTGTGTGTTAACCAGCACAGTAACAATAAATAAGGGGTGTTTATTTGTACTAAATATTTTATTCACTGCTTAAAAATCTTGATCCTATAAAATGTGATTATCAGTCATTATAAACTATTCTGCTTCATCTTATTTTTAAGCCGAATCTGCTATAAAAATTGAATAAATTGTGAACTGCTTCTTTATAAAAGAAACTTTATGTTTGAGTCCTCTTGATTCTCCTCTTTGTTCTAAAGCTCTCTTTTAATAATGCCTTCCAGCTAAAAACATATTCATGGAACTGAGAGCTGTCCAGATAAGAGAAGGGGTCATGACCCAGCCTGCACAAGCTCATCAGTGAATGGCCACCAATCTGAAAATAAGAGAATGCCTGTCAATACAATGTGATGGAAAGAAGCATAACATCAAAACAAAAAAAGATGGAAGCGGTACTGGTGAGCAAGGCCATTTTAAGGGTATGGCAGAAAGTGCATATTCCTTGGACCCAAAGAATCCGAGGGCCCTTAGGGAGGATGCTCAGAGACTACATATTGTATTGTGTAACATATGCTATTTTTCAGCATTCAAGCTGTTGTTAATCTTCAGGATCTTTGCAGTGAATGTGCCAATGTGTGGCCCTACTAGGAACAACAATAACACAGACACATGGGGTTTCCATCTCGGAAAGTGTCTGTGACACTCACATGCTCAGTGGGCTCTGAGCAGTTGTTGAGAAGCTAAGCTTAGGGGTTGTTGCAAATTATCTATCAGAAAATGAGGTTGGCCTGTAATATAAGCTGATACTACAGGGCTGATAATTAAATTCTGATGCTAGTTGCATTGGCTTCTGTGCTGGCATGTAGTATTTATCTGTACAGTATTAATTACTAATAAACCCTATATTGTGGCATTTCTATTCTATGTGTACTGTATTTTGTGAGCTCAGTAAGTGACTCACCAGAAAAGAAGATATGGGCTACTGGTGCATTTTTGGAGACACAGATCCTTACTGCTAAAGGGCTATGGTTGCCTTGGGCTGGTGTAGAAACCCACAACATAATGTACAACATTTCTAGACTACTTTTTTAGTTGAGCTCTGAGTTGTGGCATTCCATCATTATCTTCTTTTCATATACAGTATATCATAAGCTGATACCCCCTTGGTTGCAATTCTTGGGAAATATCTCCAGGATGATCATCACCTACTGTAGCTTTTTAATAGGGGATAGATCTCAAAGAACAATTCACATTGATAAAGACCTATGATCATCATTGAAAGGACAGGTGTGGGGGGTGCTTCAACCACATGAACATGCCGTTTTGATGATTGTATAATGTTCTTTCAGTTCTAAAAAACCCTCTTTTTGAAAATGTCTTCACTTGCACATTATATGCATAATACTTTACTTTACGTATCATTAGAGTGTTTCCACAACCTTCTTTGTATTTTTGAGATCTCAGAGTGTTCCCATTTCAGTTTCAGGTCTTAAAGGGGTGTTATACCTCTAATAAAGCAAACACAAATTCTACTTATCAACAATCTTGCAAAACTGCATTAAAATAAACAATGCAAAGGCTTTCTGAAACATTTCTATCAGATATTTTTAAAATGAAGGTTGAAAATACCTTTCCTACCTTGCAATTTCTATTTTAATTCTACTTTATAAAATTCTTTTCCTATTTCTCTCTGATCAAATTATTTTTTTCTTCTAAATGTGCAACACCTTCAATTCAATCCACACAGACTTTCAGATTTGCTCCCCAGATACTCACCACTTATCTATATCATTGAAACCCCTCCTGTACTCCATCATTACTCTTCCCTGTCTCTAAACAGAACAGAACACAGTCATCAGTCAAATGTAAATCACCAGTCACCACTCTGAGCAATTCAAACCACAGCCTTGACTTGTGAGTTCAACATGCTACTTTTAGCTACTGGTCCTGCAGTCCTGAACTTAATTACAAGATGGATAGTGCTGTGGAAGACTCCATTCAATAAAGCCTATGTTATCTACAGTTTTGATTGTGTTTTTCCATATCCATTGCTTGTGTTCCTTTGCTCATCAAACTTTCTTGTATCCCTTTGCTACAGTATCTTAAACTGTTTGTTTTTCTATCGCTCACATCCCTTCTCTACACATAAGTATATTGCTGTTTAATTAAATAATAGGGTTGTAGGCTTGATGGCCCTTCCTGCCAGAGTGGATGCATACAAGAAAATGCACACTGGGGCAAATATTTATTATCAACATCTGAAGAAAAATTAACTTTCCAAAGGTAGTCTCATCCTTTTATTGGTCTTTATGTTTTGTCATTTATGACACAATTTTTCTAGAGACAATAGATCTCTTGCCTATTCAAACATATAATCTAATATTGCAACCACAAGCATGCATCTGTGTTTTAGCCATTTATCCTATCAGTATGTTTTGGGTCTGGAGGAACTGACTCCACTGACTTGGAGGAAACCAGCTGTTTCTTATTTTCAGCAAATTCTTCCCCAATACCATTGTGCCCCATACCTCAGTAAATACATTATTTTTAAGTTTAATCAATGACCACCTAAGAAGGAACAAAATTAGCCCTTCCCCATAAGTCAATTATTACTAATCCACCTTAATTTTATACTAGTATTGGGTAGTGTCACGTATGGCAAACCCAAACACTAGGTGGAGTGACTGGATTTCAGCCTAGATATGCTCTTCTGCCACCTTTGGCCTCAGGTATATCCCCAGCTACAGTACTCATATTCTGGTTTAAATAAAATTGAGTCCCAGGAATTTAAGGTATCCCACAAATCCAGCAATTCTTTAGACTCTCCTCAGTCTCAGCTCAATAGATTTCTTCCAACACAATTGGATTGCTGTATTCCTCTAGAAACTCCGTCTCTTGAGGAGGGGAAATAGCAGAGAAGTTTATATAGTGTAGTATTTCAATATCCAATATACCCCCCTTTCGTGCATATCAAATCCTTATACTTTATCACTTTGTACATAAAGATTGCTTAATCATACAAGTGCACGCGTCAAACACCTTAATGCTAGTGATGTCTAGGTAGATATGATACAAAGAAGGTTAACATGAATTTCACTGCAGGGAAAAAAGGTTTTGAGGTGTATATAAAAAAACCTAACTTAGTGCGCCATAGGTTAGCAACAAAACCGCTGTGTTCCTAATGCCCCCAGTGGTGCGATATACTCACAAGACGTGAGTTGAGACAAGCGTGGTATTTAGTTTCTCCCATGCTCAAGCGCTTCTTCTGTAACTTGTAAAAGAAGATAGAAAAGAGAAAGCCTTTGTGTGGCTGTTCTTTCTTTGAAATTTGCAGGCAAGCAATAAAAATGATGCCCAACTGGGAAAAGATTGGTAACTTGCTCATAGCACAGCAGCAAGCAGTGTCATTACTGTCTGTTTCCAGCTTTTTCTGTAACTACAGAGTCTAAACTCTGGCATTTGGCATCTGTGAAATGACTTTGTAGTGAACACATGTGCCCCTAGTAATGCAGAATTAAGTGCATGTGATGCAGGGACGAGGCAACTCCAAAGCTTTTTTGGAAATGTCTTGCAACCTTGGGGCTTTTTATGAACAGATTGCCTTAGGCATTTTTGTGGATGAATCAAATTATCCCTACAATACTAGAATAATTACAGTGCTAGAAAGTGAAGAAATAGCACTCTTATGGCGTTGCACATGCTCAGACATTTAATAGGAACATTTTGAGAATCCCAGACAAACGTGGCAATCTCAGCTCAGCGCCTTTTATCTAGCTTAAAGGCACCCCAAACCAGCTATTGTGACTAAACTTTACATAAATGGGAAGCATCTGAAAACTCCAGTACAAATTCTTTTCGGGATGTGATGACTATGTATAAATATATAAGGGGACATTTAACAATTTATCTAATGCTTTATTTACCAGTAGTTTATTTCAGCAAGAAGCACATTTTCATTTATAAGAAAAGAGGATTCGTCTTAATATTCAAAAAGGGTTTTTTACAGTGAGAGCTGAGTAGCTGTGGAATTTTTTTCCTGAGGTACTATTATAAGAAGAAAAAGATAGAAGATATAAAATGATCCTCAAACTGGACTTTACAGAATTATTTTGCAATATTTAGTTAAATATAGAATGCAAGAATGCAATTCAAGCTGTTGTTAAAATGCACTTTGCACAAAATATGTACTTAAAGATTATAGAAAAAACACTGATTTTATTTTAATAAATAAAAAACATCTTTTGAGCACTCTGTATTTCAGGTTTGTGTTATAGTTCAAAATGTATTACTTTAGTATGATGTGTTTTTGCATTCAACTCTAAGGATTCACTTGATCACTGTGAATGTTGATCCATTTCAGCACAAAGTGAACAGTAATTGCAATCAAAGTGGATTTTTCCCATCATGCCTTGTACTCTGTTGAGTTCGCTCAGTATGTAATTGGAAAACAAATACAGCAACAGCATCATCAAGACAGACACAAGTGCTTGTCCTGGCAAAAGGCTGAGCTATAATGTGATAAGCTTTATTTAAACTGACACCCTTTATTCCTGTATTACAAAGGTCTTAGCAACAGCCTTTGTGATGTTTCACTGATAATTAGACATCAGAAAGCAGAAAGATGTCAAGAATATTCCAAAACCTTTGAGAAAAGAAAACCCCAATTTAAAATAATTAAATTACATATCAAGATGTAAGATTATGCAATATTTATCTATATGCGATAAATATCATGTCTGGTTAAATTAATGTTAAAATCACAAACTAAATGTTTCAAATCCCAAATTAATGTTCAAATCACAAAAGTTTTCCTGTACTAGACACAATTCCTTTAATTATATAAATAAGAATTCTGTGATTTTTCTACCAGCTGGATCTTATAGTTGTTAGTGAACCAGAAAAATATCTGTGAGAATTGGTTAAACATGACACCAGCTTTGGCTCCACCAGGATTACCATGCTTTCCATCATGTGTGTACATTGCTTCTTGTGTTTGCATGACCTAATAGTGAGATGTGGCACAGATGCATTGTACTGGTGTGTTTTAAAGCTAGGTATAAATATAGTGGGTCTGTATTTTTTTTATTAAAGCATTGTTAAAATAATAATTATGTAGTACTTCCCCGCCGCAGCCAGTAATATGTGAGTTTAGGATATATGAGAATTGTTTAAGAACAGACAATACTTTCTATACAGTGTAAATCTCACTCTATAAGTGTGTCAGATGGTAAGACACAGCATTATTATGTAATGATATTAAGAAGCTCCTTTAAGAATTTAATGAAATGGATACATCATACTGTACTAAAAAATTACTGTTGTCATTGGGCATTGGATACTATACAGTAGAATTTTCTTTTGTTCATTTTTTTTTAAATCATTTTTTTTTCTTTTGAAACAATCATCAATTACCCTTATCCACCTGCACCATCTCATCTAAGTTCATTTTCAAGATGAAGTTTCCTTGTTGGATGGTGGCTGTTCAATCCTCTTTCTGTCCATCACTGACTGCTGCCGAGCTATCCCCAGATTGACAGCCTGAGAGTGAATCAATAATAATTATCAGACTGCAACCACAGAGAGCTGTGTATTTTTTAAATGGGACAGCACTGAATAGAAAGAACCCCATACCTACTTTATAAAAGCACATCTGTTCTTGACATTCATTTAATATAGATTGTAAATGGAAAACAATGTTAGGTGACTGTACTTTATGGATACAGAGATTCCATAGGTACAGTATTTAAGAAGAAATTGTACCTGTATGTTTAGTGCTAAAAAAATACTCTGTTAGTTCCACTTGATTAGTCACAGTTCAACACACGCTTCATTGTCCTGCATCACTTGATTGATTTTAGTTAGTCTTGAGAGGTAATTGCTCTTTGGACAGAAATAATTAACTTGGGCACAAATTTAAGTAAAACTGCATTAAGGATGTGCGGCTTTCATTGTTCTGCTTATTCAGCTCCATGTAAATAACATTCCTCATTTGAAAGAAGTTAATTTTGAGGAATACTTGTGATAACGAAGCTGCAAGCAGAAGGCTCAATATGACATCTTAGTGCTAAGCCAGTACCCTAAAGATGTGACAAAATTATATTGTTAGAATATTTAATAAAAATACATTTTAAAACTGGTCTATTTTGGCATTAGACAATTATGACATGGAAATTATTGATTTTTAATCTGTTACTTGGACAGTAAATTTTTTGAAATTTTGAAACAGCAGGTAGAAAAGTAGTTAACGCATCTTATTGTGTGACCTTTATATAATTTATGTTTGTTTTAATTTATATTTAAATTTGTTTATGCTTTATCAGAATGAGAGGAGAATCCAACCAAAGGAGCAGAAGGATGTAAAAAACAAACACACAAAAAAAAAACAGAGCCTTCTTGTCTTCTCCTAATTTGCAAGTTGACTACCACAAATGCTCATCTGGCCTGACCAGCAAAATCTGCAATTGTTTCAGAAAACCATTTTTACTCATTGGGGCAAAATTTGCAGAAAACATTGTGTAAAAATCTGCATAAAATAAATGGAGAATTTATCAAGTTGTGTGTCATTTTATGTCATGGGAACACCAGATTTGCCACCATTATTTTACATAGCTTCTGGGAGAAGTCACTCAAAGAAAAAATTAATGTTTTTTTTTTACATGGCAAAACCAGTTGATGTGTAGTGTATAATCCTGCTGTTTGTAACACAGCATAATAAATATGTCTGTTTGGGGGGAAATGTCATAAAATTTGCAAATAGCTAAGTTTTGTGAATAAAAATTCACCTGTAGCAATGTGATATTCTTTATTAGGCTTTTATTGCACTTCAATCTTAATTGCACATTGTGAATATTTTACACCTGCTCTGAAGTTTTGTTAAATATTTTGTTGCAAAAATGGTAATTACATACACTGGGAACGTTTGCAAAAGTAATTTGGTCGCAAACTTTGCGAGGAAGTCTTTCAGTCAAAATTGCACAAACATGGTCACTAACATTCACAAAGATGTTTGTGAAAGTTTTTTATCTAATGAAACACAATACATTCCCTCATTTGAGTCCTGTACTCACAGACACTAAGGGGTCGATTTACTATATTCACGTGAAGGATTCGAAGTTAGAACGAATTCGATCGAATTTCGAACGTAGGATTAATTCGTTTGGTTGAATATGTGAATTTCGGCATATTCAATCATCGAATAGGGAATGGTCGAACAATCAAATACATTCGAATAGAGTCAAATGGACGAATATTCGATCATTCGACCTGCGAAGGATTTTAATTTTAAAGTTACTGCCCCTAAGCTTCTTTAAAGATATTCAAGAGCAACTGCTCTGGAGGTGGATGCTCCTCCACTCAAGCTTCCTCACAGGGTAGGGATCATTCCAGGTGGTCCTTGAAAAGGCCTTCACTGTGTCAATCTGCTATTAAAGATTTTTTTGCATAGAAATTCGAGTTCTAGAGACATAAAGATCTCTCTCCAGATGCCAACTCCTTCCTATAGACTATCATGTAAATGAAGCATGGTTAGTTGCTAGGAAATTGCTGACAACTAACATGCCAGCTCTTATAGAAAAGCCCAGTCTGAGTTGTTCAGCTCATACTGGAGGTCTTTTAAGGGGGACACATGTGCTTCACATAACTGATAACTGATTAGGTGCTATTTGTATCTGCCCATGTGCAATATATTAAATGAACTCAACTTGGTTCGAGTATATTTTTTGGTGCCACCCACTAAATCTTTCTGTGTAATTATTTGCACTTTATAACTAAATCATAACAACTTTGTTTTAATTGATAATGACTATTTTCCTTATTATTATCATTATATGCAGTGGGAGTCATTTAGCAGGGTTGAACTTTTTTTGCAAACAGTGCAAAGGAAAACTAGCCAAATTTTCTTCCGTTTGTGCCCTAATTTCTGTTTGTAAGCACTTTTCCATTTTTAGGGATGTGAGGTGCTACAGGCTGACCAGCTGGGTTAATCAGTAGTCCCTGAGGTTAGAACTACACATACGATTTCCATGTGTTTCTGGTGGATCCGACGCTCGGTGACAAAACGCATGTGTCGGATGGGACAGAAAACAAGGTAAGTAATAGTAATATAGGACGGTGTTGCAGCGTTCATTTGACACAAGTGTTGGATGCAGACACATAGAAGTTAACTGTGGAGTTCTATCCAAAAACACAGGCTGATCAGTTTCTCAGGACTCTGCCTCAGCGAGACACTGACAGAGGTCTGCGATCCTGATGCATAGGAACCTCTGTGCCTGTGCACACAACCTCACAGTGTGGAGATCTGTAAGTAGGCTTCCTTTACATTGTTATTGCTGCTGATGGCTATTTTTGTTGTTTAAACTGTTTTTGGAAAAAAACTGCCTTTATTTTGCAACCTGTTACTGCTGGCTGAAATAAAACACTGTTTTTCTTTAAGAGACATTTGCTGTACTGACACATCAGGATTATTTACTAAAATCCACATTATTATTATTATTTTATTATACCAAATTCAACCAAACTCCTATACAAACTTTTACCTTATTTAGCAATAAAATCATTTGAATAAATTTGAAAATAATTTTTCAGATTATTGCCAGAAAACCAAACATTTTTTGGATCATGGTATGAAACCCAGCGCAGATCATGATATCTTCCAATTGTAAAAGGGACATCTGCCATTGACTTCTATATGACCTTGGCAGGTTTAAGATTGCGTATTTTTTCCCCACAAAAAATGCTGACCAGAAAAATGTGAACTTTAGTAAATAACCCCCTTACTTGGTAGAAACCTGTCATAAGGGCTTACTAAAGTTACTACGTACATTTTTAATATGATGTGGATGAGACTGACATGGACCCATTAGGTTTCAGAGTTTGGATACACTTCACAAAGCAGGCACAAATCCTCAGATGCCAGTGTCATCTGTTCACCCTCCAACCTTTTACTCCATTCAGATTTTACACATACCCTAGTGATTATTACATGGCTGAAGTTGCATGTAGCACTCCAACTTCGGGTGCATGCTCTTTTTGAGTTGTCCATAAAATCTAATCATCTAAAACCATTTTCTCTATCATTACACAGTTATGCTAGGCAGGTTTCATTCTAGATAGAGAAGTAAAGAAAGTATACATTATCAACAGCTGGTATGTGTTTTGCTATGTTTTCTTTGTTTATTGCTGCTCATTCACATATATAAAGCTGGCCTCTTCATTAATAGTGTATGTTCTGTTTCAACCCACTGTCCTTAGTGATAGCTCCCTTAGATCTGGGCCAGGACCTTTACAGGACACAACTCACCACTGTTATGAGCAGAGCTCCACAGACAGTTCAACTCAACTAGACTGACACAAGCATGTAGATTTCACTGAAGTCCAAAACTGATGAAAATCTCCCATACATAAATCAGACCAGTAGAGAGTCAGAGAATACTTTTATCACCAGTTTGGTTAGGCAGTTGGAGAGTACCTAAAATGGCTGCTTACTGTACACAGGAAAACTGTTGAAGAGGGGAGGAGGTTAAGGGTCACAGCAGTTTCCTGGACTACAGGGAGAGGTGAGGGACAAATATAACAAGATGCAGCAATAATGCAAACTAAGATAAATAACAAGGTTGTGTGTAACATAACAGTGTTTGATCTAACTGACCAGGTAGAGACTTTTATCTAAAACAAAATACTCTTGGTTTTACCTGTGCTCCCCTTATGGACAATCTCATCTGTTCTCCCACAATAGTCATTCTTCAGCATTGGTGTATCAACAGTTCTGTTCAAGTGTTTTTTTTTTTTCTTGTGTTTGTCAAGACCTTATTTCTGATTCTGGGAATTTGACCTCGACTTTGTTTCCTGACCTTATTTGTCCACTGCCTGCCCCTGACGTTTGGCTAGCTTTCTTTACCGATCTGGCACAGTGTTATATTCTGTCAGCTGTCTCCTAGCTAGACTTCCTTTGGGGCCTCCCATGACCTTTGGGTTTACTGCAGTTAAACCCTAGTCCTCCTGTGGGGTCCTTTGCTAAACACCAAAAGGGACATCAGACTCATGTCTCAAGGGAGCCAGTGACAATTACAAGAGATGTGGAGGTCCCACTTCCTTTATCAGTCCTGCCAAATTGAAAGGAATTATTTGTTATCCTGCTGCAACTGTGTTGATTCATATTTTGCTTCCTCTTCATCAATTGCAAAAATGTCTTGTTATTTCTGTGTAGTTACAGTATTTCTTGTTAACCACTGTTATGCTTAATAACTGTCAAAGTAAAGATACACAGAGGCTTATAATGATACTCGTGTTACTTTGTTTATAATGTATGTTATATTTAAAAGATTGTGTACTATTCTTGAGAGACTATTGTGTACTACTCTTGAGAGACAAAAATACCCATAAGATTTAGTTTTCCTTATTCACTGTTGTTAGTATGCAAATACTTACTGGTTCCCTGTTTGCAGAAAAAATAAAGAGGAAAAAAATTGCTAACAAGTCAGGAAAGCTGGAAAAAACTGGTACTTACAATTACAATTCCAGGATGTACGTCACACTAGCTGGAGTTTAGCATCTTCTCTATGACTGGTTAGCATGTGATATACCTGTGCTTGGTATTGACTCAGTTAATCATATCCAATAAAAGCAATACCACATGGGCTATAGGCTGTAGGCACAAATTCTAGAAGGGTGATAGTGCAAAGCATCACACACACACATGCACCTTGTTTTGCTTAAACTGGTTAACCCATAAAACTAAACCATAAAATGTAGCAGTCAGCTTTCCAAAAATCCTTTTTTTGTGCAATTCACCTAAAAAGTTATTTCAGTGCATGGCAATTTTTTTTTTTACAATTGCTTAAATGTATTACTATATATTTTGTCCAGTCCTTTGACTTTCAAATGACTGTCCAGTTACTTTAAACATTCAATTCTACAGTCTACAGTATCAATAAATCTATAAATTGATGCCTTTATACTTAAAAGTAGTTTCCATCTAGCCCACCACCCCTCAGACTACACAGACATAATCACACATATGCATTTTACAGTCCTGATATATGGCTGCCTACATTATCTTTATAGAAGAAAATAATTTTACTTGCCCTTCAGATGAGGAAGTTGTCTAAAACGTAGTTACGGCAAAAATGGTGTGGGATATACTTATTTAAAGAAAGAGATTTAAGTGGGCAGTATAAAGGAACATTAATGAAGTCAGAATATATATTAAGAGGAGAGAGTTTCTTGGCACTTAAACAACCTTTCACATTGAAAATCCAGTTCAGGACCTGCCTGTAATTCTATGTGTGATGGGCTGCAGGTCAGCATCTTAATGGTTTCACTATACATGCTGTCAGCATGATTGGCAGCTTTATTAGCCAAGGCTGAATTTATCTTTACTTTTCTAAAAAGGGTCATCTTTAAGTCAGCATTGCTCAGACAATTTTATATTTTGTTAATCTAATTTAGTGAAAGTGCTTAACATATTTCTTAAATGAATTGTATTCTTTACATTTATGGTTTGCATGAATTCGAGCTATAGTGAAATTAATAAAAAACATTTTCACTGTCTTGAAAAACAAAATAAAGGTTGAGCATAACAAGCCTTCCAAATGTGGTATACATATTTTTTAATTATTCCTGAACTGGAAAAGAAATTCTGATTTCCAAATTCTATAATGTTAGAATATCAAGGGGGAATGATGGTGTATATGTTTATACACAGTGCAGTGATAAGCAGGTGTTTTTATATAATAATAATTTTCTGTACACAGAAGCAGTTTCTGTACACTCAGTTTTTTAAGTGAATTAGATGCAATATCTATTATTATAAAAAGCAAGAAAAAATAAGTATGATTGCAGAATGCATTATTAATGTGCTACCCTCAACTACAATTTGGGTTATGTTTTTATGTTTTGAATACCATTGATACGATATTTTCCCCCCAAAGTTTGAATATGTATAATGACAAACTATGCAATGTATTTGTATTGTCAGCAGTTAGTTTTTCACTTTAAAAAACAAAACACCTTTTCACTATAAAAACAAAATGATGACATATTATCCATACAAATGGTTTTCCTTATTGCAAAATATAAAACTAAAGAAAAACCCCTTTAAAAATTAAATTCATACTTCGAGGGAGACTACCTTCCCAATTCAGTTCATGCATGTTTTCCTGAATACCTTTTCATCACATTTGAAAAATTATCACATGAAATGAAAAGCATTGCCTATGTAGTTTTGTATTGCAGATTACAATTAAATGTTATGAATCAGCATGATCAGATGCAACAAGGTAAGTCATTTGGCTGAGATCTGCTGTAGTTCTGCAAAAGATGTTCATGAAGTCAGTACTACAAATGTTACAATATTAAGGGGCAGATTTACTATTGGTCGAATTTCGAAGTTTAAAAATTTAGAAATTCTACCATTGAATTTTTTTAAAGACCATTTTCAAACGAAAATGGACCAAAAAAGTCAGTTTTCGATCAAATTGAAATTGTTCGAATCGTTCAAATGCATTTTTTGATTCAAACGATTTAGAAAAAACCCTTAGAATTCCTAGGACTTAGAAAATATTTCAGGATAGGTTCTAGGAGGTCCCCCCTAGGCTAAAATGCCAATTCAGCAGCTTTAAGTTGGCAAAATGTCTAATTTGAATTATTTTAAAGAGACAGTACTTCAAAATTCGAATTTAAATTTATTTTAAGTTTGAATCAAATTTTGGGCTATTTGGGCTATTTGATAGCCCATAAAGTCATCATCTAGTGCAGGGGTCCCCAACTGTTTTTTACCAGTGAGCCACATTCAGATATACAGTAAATAGAGTTGGCGAGCAACACAAGCATGAAAAAAATCCCTTGGGGTGCCAAATAAGGGCTGTAATTCGTTATTTGGTATCATCTATGTAGACTGGCAGCCTACAGGAGCCTCTGCTTGGCACTGTTTTTAGTTTTTATGCAATTAAAACTTGCTTCCATAAATAAGCACCTGCCTTGAGGACACTGAGAACAACATCCAAGGGGTTGGAGAGCAACACATTGCTCACAAGCTACTGGTTGGGGATCATTGATCTAGTGGAAGGATGAATATATAACATGAATTACATATATAAACTGATGTATGTATGTAATAGTTTTGCAAGGGGAAGATGTGTACCAAATTTCCCCTCAGTGACTAAAGTGCCTACACAAAAATAAATTTTTCCAGTCGGAATGGTAACATTATTTTTTAAGCTCATTTGACTTGAAGAGGTTTATGGAATAAAAGATAGTAAAGGGTCCACTTACCAACAATTGAATGGAATTTTTTACATAAATCTTGAATTTTTTTACATAAATCTTGAGTTATGGTTTTCCTGTATTTCTTAAAAGATCTAAAAATTCAAGATTTATCAATAGTGATGGGCGAATTTGCTGCGAATTCCCATGATTCGTGTAACGCCAGCAAATTTCACCTGCCGAAAATTCGCCAGTGTCTCGTTTTGGACACAGGCGTCCGTGCCGTCGTCTGTTTTTTCGAAGCATTCTGAGGTTTTCATTCTTGTTCTTTGATTATTTCAGTATTTTTATTCAATCATGCTTTTTATTTGGGTTTTTTAATAAATGAGGAGACATTCATTATTTTTTTTAATGTGATATACTGTAGATAGAAACATATAAAGCCTCACATGAGAATTTGCACAGCAACCTATAACAAATGAACATTGGGCCAAATTCAGTTAATTCCGAACATACTATTTCAATCTCTGGTTTATCACACATGAAATTCGAGGAGAAAAATCTTTTCTCCAAATTCAGTTCCAGTTTTTTTCTACAGACTTCAATAGAGTTTTCATGTGATAAACAGTAATATATGTTTTTCTGTATTCAATTGCATCACATATTGAATCTTGTCTACAAGTTAACATGTGATTACATTTTTTCTCACTAAATTGAATCTGGCCCATAGTGTCTGGATCACATTTTATCAATGCAAGGTGTACAGTGTTATTGTTATAGCTTTTTTAGCAGTGGTAAAATAGAGTTGTATTTCAGGAGATGTTGTCTTTTAGATTTAGCCAAAATGGATGAAGGACAAAAGAGTTAGTATGTTGTTACTTCATTCACTTATGAATTTTCAGTTGGATATGAATCCACTTTGGGGAACATTTACTATTGGTCAAATTTTGAATAAGAAAAATTAGAAATTTGACCATCAAATTTTTTTGGTGGGTCATTTTAGATCGAATTAAAATAGTTCAAAACGAACGATCGCATTGTTCGAATCGAACAATTTTATTTAAAAAACAATTTGATTTTCCAGGATTTAGAAAAATTTGCAGGACAGCTTCCAGGAGGTCCCCCAAAGGCTACAATGGCAATTTGGCAGCTTTAAGGTGGCGAACAGTCAAATTAAAAAAGTTTTAAATGGCCAGTACTTCAAAAATCGAATTTTCAATTTTTTTCAATTGAAATTGAATTTTAGGCTATACAATAGTCGAAGTAGCCCAAAATTACTTTTAAAATTTTTTAAAAATGTTAATTTTATTCAAAAATTTACTGTGACCCTTAGTGAATGTACCCCTTATATATGTGCGTGTGTATTTAGAAAGATGCTTATATTTTCATGTTCTCTTTGATTTTGTTTATATTTGATATTTCTGCTAGTAAATTGGTTTATTGCAGGCTCTTTTTTAATTATTAAAAGATACTATTGTCCCAACTGATTTGTAAGCCTTAAATGCAGCCATTTTGCTATCCATTTCTTTGCAAAACTATTTCGCTCCAGAGGTTTTGATTTGTTTCCATTGTATTTGTCTCCCATACAGTATATACAATATATACTGAGAGAAGTGTTTAAAACATTTCTCCTGCCTAGATGTTCTGTTGCATTATTCTTGCTAAAATTAAGTTTGTCTTAGCTGATTCTTCATAAATTTAATTATATTTGTATCTCTCAAGTTCAAAAAGAAAAGACAAGTTAATTTTTTAGAGTTAGAAAGAGACATTTTGATTCAGAAATAGTCTACAGCTTGATAACAAATGTCCTGATGAGATAACCTGCTGGGCCTTTTGTACAAGTCAAAACTTCAGCACTGTAAAAGAGAGTGGACAATGTATGGGATTCTTATATCTGGAAATATATGTCCATTAATAAACAGTGTCATTGAACTTGATTAAGATTTATAGTGTTTTTATACCTCTATACTATTGTATTTAAATAATTTTTGTTGTTGCTGATGGGGGTCAGGGTTAAGACAGAGGAGCAGATGGCTACTTTGTTATTTTTATTTGTGGGGCGTTTCATCAGACTTGAATGGATTCATCAGACTTGTGGATAAATACGTTTATCCACAGTCCAGGGATCAACCCCCTGGCTGGCATCAGCCTTCTCTTGTAATTGTTCTCAGGGCCACTGCATGGGCTCAGATGAAGACATACAGATCAGATTTTGGGGCTGAATGCATACTTTCCTGTTATGACACCAAAAAATGTTTGTGTACTTTCACCCAGGCAGATGAAGTGGGTCTGGTATTCTCACAGGAGAAGGGTTCCATTTGAGGGGCTGATGTTTGGTTTGTGTACTTTGACTCCAATTTTTCAGAATCTACTATGGACCCAAAATGCAGTCAAAACCCTTCAGGTCAATAAATTACCTCACCAGGAGCGCCTGAATATGCTTACTTGTGTCATTTGCAGTATTTCTAATCTCATATCTAAAGTATATGTCTTGTAAATTTATTTTTAGAGCTAGTTATGTCAGTTTGTATATATTTGTTCATCCATATTTTCTGTTGTTTAAGGTGATAGCAAGCATTCATTTTTTTCTGAATAGGTTTTTTTATTTTAGCACTATACACTTCCATGTTGAATTCTAGTTATAAGGACACAAGTTCTACTTACAGTTTCGTTGTACAGAAAGACTCAAGTTACTGCTATTGAGACCAGTAAGGCTCTGCTGCTAGCCTGGAACCTCCTGGATGCTGGTTCCTGCCCTTGACCACTAGGCAAGGAGAGCATCTGGCAAGCCATATCCCTCATTCTTATTCACTCTCATTCATCTTCTTCTATTTACCTGACTTTTCCATCACTTTCCAGCAGCCTTGGGCTATGGGCACAGCTGAAGAGTTCAGCTGCTCTCAGCCTGCGTATTTCTGCAGGCTTAGAGAAGCAGATCTGATCACTGAGCCTGCTCCATTGAATCAAATGCAATCATCCTGTGGTCACAAACACACACAAACAGCAGAGTGGAACAGATGTCAGCCCAGAGATGCCTCCTTTTTTATTTGGGCTGCTCTCAGCTTCAGCTGCAATGTATGCAGGCTTATCGGATTCAAATCAATAGGGCAGGGGCAGGGTGCAGATCTGCTTCTCTCAGCCTGCAAATACTGTATATGTAGACTGAGAGCAGCTGGGCACTTCAACCTGTGTGTCCACAGCCTTACTGGTAAGCTAGGGCAGGTCAGTCAGAACTGACTATGCTCTAAAGAAACACAGCTCCCACCTGTCTTCCTTACCTAATCATTCCTCTGGTAGCTGGATCACTACGACTAGTCCCTAACTCTCACTGCTTTTGCTCTTGCTCCTCTGGCCTTGTTCCTCCTAAATTGCTCCTGCCTTGCTTCAGTCCTGACTGGTGATGTCCCTTACCTGAGTCTGTCCTGCTTCTACTCTATACTTCTGCCTTGTCCCGTCTCTACACTTGCTCCGTTTCTGAAATTCAGCCACCTGTTGAATAGTTCCTTATTGTTCACAAAAAATTCTCCTTGCCTGAAAGATTTACTACCATCCTATCAGTGGGGATATTCCTCAACTCCTTTACAAGACTAGATGACTATATGTTATAAGTCTTTATCATGTTTGTATTCCTTTATTTATTTTTTATTATTTTAGCATTTTTTCTTGTACTATGTATATATATCTGCATGAATTTAACTGCATGCAATCAGTGCATTGAGATAATTCTAAACAAAATTTCAACTATTCTAAATAATTTATGAACCTATTGATTGCTTGATGTACATGGTGTTTATGATATAAAACATACACTCTGAAGTAATTATGTCAGAAGCCAAGTTAAATCGCCTTTTTCATTAAATTAAGTGGATTGTGATTTATTGACAACAAATATCAAGCATAATAAATGTTTAAAGTATGTTAACACACATCATGGCATATTATTACTATGTTACATAAATAAATACTAATTAATGTATATTAATCTTAAGCGTTAGGCAGTAATAAACGGAATATAATAATTTCCCTTTCATCAAATCCCTTCTGAAGGCCGAAAGAAATCAATGACAGTATGAAATAAGAATGATGTGCATTTTCTTGCTTTATATTTGATAACGGCAGATTGTAATTTTATAAATGTTATTAAAAGAATGATATAGTAATAATTTAAATGTCATAAGGCTGCTGCACCTCTCAGCTTGTGTAGAGATTCATTAACATGGAATAAATGACTGAGCAAATGTAATTTCAGAATATTAAGAGGTTTTTGAGGAGCTGAACTGCCCGATAATCCATTCATGAATATATAACTTATAAATACAAAATATGTAGGAAAAACTTAAGGGGAATAAGAATTGCTGTGTTTGTTAATGCACAAATGTTGGTGCTGTAAAGAGTGACAGTGACACCATTAGTGTTACTGCCATCAAAGCAAAATCACTTTTTTGTCAATAGCCCCCCCACACACACAGTAGACGTGGAGCAGGGTGACTGTTTCCCTTGTCAGTACTGCTGTCCCTACAGGCAAGCAGAGCCTGGAGGAGAGCTACTTCAGTCTTTCCTCCATGGTGGACCTCAAAGCTGATCTTACTATCTTGTTGGCTGCCTCAGTCTCGCTAGAGAGTGCTATAACAGTGGCTATCCTGCACAAGAGCTAATCTCATTTATGTGGTCCCTGTTCTCTAAAGGTGTTATCCCTTTAGGGACTAATTTTTCTGGCGCTTTGTTGACTCCAAGCTCAATGGACAGCCACCCAGATCATCTGATCCAGGGCAAAGAGGTAGAACCACCCCTTGCAAAGCACTATGTTACAGTGAGGCAGAAAATGGTCATCAACCTAAGGTCCAAAGAACTGGGAATGTAAATAAGTAGAACTGGATGCATGGGTTTTAGCTCAACAACAGGAGAAAAGAGGAATATTAAGCCATAGGAGTCATTAATACTATGGGTTCCTACATATCCATCAGAGATGCAAATTACATACAAAGATTGGTTGATTTGGGTTTGAAAATTAAACCTGTTGCAGCAAAAGCTGCTGTTATTCATGTATTCACTATTCAACTCTAATGCATTTTTTCACACCCCCTACTAAAACAATATTCCCCTGAATATTTTTCTATCTAGTAAAGCAAAAATAATGTGAACTACAGTACATAGCTTTGAGCCTTTAGATGTTAACTGACATCTACAGGAACTGATTAAGCAAACCCTTTCCAGCTTGATAGAGTTATATTTCATGGGATATTGCAGGCAAAAAGATATATTGCAGCTGCTACAGCCTTTTCATATGACTTGTATCATATTCTGTTCTTGCCGTACTGCAAGAATTCTGCCATTTTCTGCATCTCAGCAAATCACCCTTCTGCTGGGTAATATTTTCATCAGCTTCAGCTACAATTATTGAAGCTCTGCCTAAGTCAGCAGTTTAACTCCCTGTGTATTCAAGAGAAATTTCCTGCAATGATAATGTTTCTCAAGCAATATAACACCATGAAGGCAATGTACTGTATGCTGCCATCTAATGTAAGAGACAATACAGACATGTATAACTGGCCTGTAAGGGCTGGGACAGACAGGGAGATACGGGGAGATTCTGTCACCTGGCGATTAATCGCAGGCGACAATTTCCCCGAACTGCCTTTTCCCTGTCTGCCGCCTGTTAAAATGAAAAAGTGCCAGCGCTAATCTACACCCAGCGCGGCAATTTCGTGAGGAAACTTCGGGCGATTCCGGAAATCGCCGAGATGCGTGTGGATTAGCGCTGGCGCTTTTTCATTTTAACAGGCGGCAGACAGGGAGAAGGCAGTTCGGGGAGATTGTCGCCTGCGATTAATCACCAGGCGACAGAATCTCCCCGAATCTCCCTGTCTGTCCCAGCCCAAAAAGAAAAGGAGGCAAAACCCTTTCAATATTTTGCTGCATGTTTATTTATTCTCAAGTGATAACATATTTAAAAAATAATTCAAACAGAAACAAATTACAACTATTCCAGTCAGGTATATTTGCTATCATGTTTTTTCACTTTTTTTATATTAACTTTTTTTAATTTGCTTCAAGTGTCGACTTGAAGCACAGAACAATGCAAGCAGACTGCACCTTGATGATTATGAGCACACAGTACTTATATACTTATAGATATCAAGCATGCATCAAAATCAATCTATGAGTCAATTATCTATAATGCCCCAATCTCATAATGTTCCACTGGTAAGACACTCATTGATTACCTAAACCCATAATTCAGATACTAACCACTTGAAAACTTTAATAGAAGTTTACTAAGGGTTAAATATATTGCTTCAAACATTTTTACTTCCCACCACAAGTGTAAATAATGACATCAAAACAAAGGGTATAGCTCTACCTGCAAAAACACCTCATGAAAATTGTTGCTAAGAATCATTTCAGAGCCAATCTCAGTGCATGAGGTGCCACGGTCAGAAGATTAGAAATCTCTCTTGCATCCTTCCTCAGTACAGTCTGCTGGTTTTATTGCCACCCCCTGGCATTTGTGGAACACTGACCAGTAAATGACATTTTAACTGTAACACATTATGCTCCATTTATAGGAAATGTTGAGCAACGAGAAATAAGCTATACCTGATTTCTCAAGCCATGAGGCAACTAGTCAAAGGAGAAAAGGCTCAAGTTACACAGCAGATAGCAGATAAGCTCTGTATAACATAATGCTATCTGTTATCCATTACTTATCCTGCGCCATATAGCCATTTTTCAGTTTCCGCCATTGCTACTTAGCAACTTGTTTATATGAACTACAGTAGTGTTTCTGAAGCAAACACATCAGTTTTAACAGCGCAGGGCAACACTACATGATATTTTCTTTACTTTAAAACACTTTCATTTTTTGGTGTTACTGTTCCTTTAACACAACATGCTGTTTTTTTTAGTACAACTGACAACAGACCAAATAACTACTTAATTGCAAAGTATCTGCTCCTTTAACACAACATGCTGTTTTTTTTTAGTACAACCGACAACAGACCAAATATTTATTTTCTTGACCAAATAAACATTATTCTGTGTGTACATTAGTTTTCATAAAATAACTGTACTGACAAAGGTTGTGCCTCATCCTCAATATTTTTTTTACCTTTCCCATTATGGAAAATACTCCTGTCAAGGTCATATGGCTATGTTGCTGGGAAGGATTAATATGGTGCCTGGCCAGGTAATTGCACTTATATGAAGAAGCTTTTAGGTTTTAGGTTGGAACATGGCAGTAGATTCTCCCTGACTGAGTAGGTTGAGTTAAAAAAGAAAGTTTCATATTTTTAAGTTCTGTCTTTAAATCTTCATGCCATGGAACAAAAAACTAAAATAAATATCCAGATACTTTGCAATTAAATAGTTATTTTATATTGAGATTGGTTTGGCGAAGTAATATGCCTATTGATTTGATTTATCCTCATGTAGCATGTGTAAGGTATAACGATCCCACACTCTTTAACATTATCTGACGAACACAAAGGTGGTGAGACATGATAAGCTTGACTGCTTGATTAGACCTTTCACCAGATACACACCATGCATAAATATAAATTCAATCAGATGTTTTGTAATCTAGTTATGAAGTATATGTAGGTGCTTTGGGAAACACACAGTCTTGATTTTTTTACATATGTTCTGCCATGCAATCAGATTTTTTATGTTTTGTAGTCTAGTTATGAAATATATATATATGTATACTGAATATATATATATATATATTTACTGTATTTATGTATACTGTCTATATACATAGATATTTTAAGGGTTCATGAAAACAGGAAAACAAATTGTAAATAATATACATCCATCATATTTTTCCTCAAATGAAGGAGCATTTTTAGCTTGAAGATTTCTGCAAATTCAGACCATGTGTACATCAGTATTTGTAGGTGTTGTGGGAATCACACAGTCTCAAGTTTTTACAGATGTTCTGAAGTTTCTGCCCAAAGGAAAAGAAACTGCTTCACTAGAACATTTATTTAATAATGGCTAAATGGTTAATAATGGTTAATAATGGTTCCTGCATGGAACCAGGAAAATACATCTGGGCACTGATGTGACTGTGCCCTTTTCCCTTTAATGGAGCAAAGATAGCAGTGTCCACACTTTACTAACTTTTCCAGATCTTTTTTGTGTTTTTAATTATTTCTAGCAATATTTTTATTCTGAATTTTAAAAGTGTGAGGTTTGAAGGAATGCTATAAACTGTGCATTTCACATTGTATTTCTTAAAAAAAGTTTAATACAAGATATGTGGAGGAGGCCAAGTCATAAAAGTGTACATGTGAGATATGCACTCGTTCTATGCATAGATTGAGGTAGGTGCTACCAAGCTATGAGGGCCAAGGGAGAAAGGGGTTAAGCAGAGAGAATATGGGGGAGCTGGAGTGGGGCAGGGTTGGTAAACAGGCTCAGGGGGGTTTAAAAAAATGTGGTTCTGGCTTCAGTCCCCTTTTGGGATGTGTAACGAAGAGCAACTTCCAGGCCTCCCTCTTTAGTGATGTTGGTAGGAATACGCTGTAGCATTGCACCTGGGGGGGGCGGGTTAAGGTAGGTGTGTCCTTGCTTTCTTTTCTGATCAGTAGTTTAGGATGGTACCTCCTTTGTTGGTCCCAAGGGCCTGAATCGAGGTCAACTGGTTTATATTTTCAGTAATTATTAAATATGTTATTAATAAAGCTGTCGCCTTTTGCCATCTATCTGGGAATCTAGGTTTAATTCTTGGTTACAGGTTCAGGGTTGAGGGTGTTGGGGTAGGAATAAAGTAATTGAGGATAAATGCTTTGATGCTGGCTTGTTTATGATAAATATATATATATATATTTGGGTCTCTGGGACAAAAAAAAAGTCTGGTGATGGGAAGAGGAAGTTACAAAATGTGTTTCCCCTGAAAATCAGGAGAAACTAGGGATGTGCATATGTTTGCTCCTCTAAAAGTCTATAAGTAAAACATAATTCAGCTGCTAAAAATGTACTTCTATCACACAGTGCTGTACATTAGTTTGCTTTCTTTATTTGATTTTGCAGTGACATTACCCCCTGTCTCTTGTGTCACAGAAAATTGCATAGTAAGAATTTCACCTTTCACATTTGTACTCTAAAATAGCTTTCCACTCCAGCCAGGGTTTGCCCACCAGGGAACTCTGTTTACCTTGAATTTTTGCATTATAAATAAAAATGTTGCACTAGGTGTTAGTTACAAATGACATTACAAACAATAAACAATAGTAACCATAAACAAGGTAATGACAGTCTACTCTATAGTTTTGCCTTAAATGTAGATGTTGCCTTAAATGTAGATGTTGCCTTAAATGTAGATGTTGCCTTAAATGTAGATGTTGCTATGCTATGCCTGCTACTGTATGTGCTCCTTCCAAAAATGCAGCTAAAAATTTTTTTTCTTAAAGGAGAACTAATCCCCAATTAGAAAAGCCCCATCTATCCTAGATAGTCCCCTCCACATTTTCTAATTGGGCCAATTCAGTCAAAGTGGTAACTGTTAACTTGCCTTCAAAACAAAACAATAATTGTTTCTGTTTCCTTTGAGATTCTATTAGCAGGTTCTAAGATAGCAAAAAAAAAAAGCGTTCTGAGCTAGCAAAACGGCTGACAAAAAAAGAATGGTTACTTTACTACCATTAATTAATTTTGATGTTATGTTTGGGGAAATCTACATACATAAACATAGTCACTATTTATTTTAAATACAAGAGAATATTAAAAATGTAAATTGTGGAGTAACATTCTTTTAAAAGACTGCCAGTATGAACATTAAGAGATTATGAGGCAGAATCATTTTTCATTGTTACTTTTATTCTAAGGACCTTAGCTCCATCTCTATATGTACAATATGTAGTACTTTCCATCTAAGGATCATTACTTGGCTAATAGAACAATTTACTGAATCCTCCAAAGGGAAAAAAATAAATATCCTGCTCATGAGGAACAGTCTCACTCTCTGTCTATAAAACCCTAAATACATTTGAGTCTAATTAGGACCATGACAGGGTGGCCCCTCCAACTAATTTAAACTAAAAAGAACAACATCAGTTAAATTTGGCAATTATTTTCATAAATTAAATTTCATTAACCCATTAAATACTCCTTTATATAGTTAATTCAGTAAATGGAACACCACAAGGAACATTTGTCACATTTGTCAAAGAATTTCAAATTCATGTTTTAAAAAGTTTTTAAAAACTCCCCTAAACTTCCATAAATTCGAAAATAAAATTCGAATTATATTCGAAATTGAAATGTATTAAAAAATTTTATTTTTTAAACTTAGATGAATGCAATTCATTCAATTCTTGAAACAGGTTTTTTTCTGAGAAAAAAATTTGAATTTCACGAAGACTGCAAACAATTAAAAATTGATAACTGGACCTCTCCCATTGACTTCAACAGCAATTTGGCAGGAGTTAGGTGGCAAATAGTCAAATTCGAGTCCTTAATGTCCAGAGTATTCAAAAATTTTATTCAAATTTAAAAAAAAAAAAAACCTGTAATAGAATTTTAATAACTCCCTAGACGAATTTGAAAGTTTTGACAATAAATTTGAAAAAATTTTGTCGCTGGATTCTTAACTTTTAATTTTTAGACAAAATGCTAGATATTCTCAAAATTTGCCCAAAATATCTTTCAAAATATGGCTAAAGAAAAACTCATGGACGTCACTAAGAGCAGCTTACATTATATTTGTCTTTTACTTATAATCATATTTACAGTTCCAGATGACACATATTCTGTTGACATCATAGAGATGTCTCCAATGCATTGTCTAACATTGTCTAACATCATTGTCTCAAAGGATTTGTACCTTGACATAATTTTACCATTATCTTGACATCAAACTCTGGCTTCTATGATATTTAGTTGACACTACATGTTGTCTTGACTTTCTCTCTGAGGACGCCTTGAAACATTTGTGACATTTTATTTCCTGACAAAATTATCACTCAAGGAATTAAATAAATTGTCACTGGGTTAAGATTTTATGTGCCATCATCTGGGGCATTTTAATTTTTGAAATACTAGTATGGTAAATTAAGTTAATGTAAGAAGATAAAATAATTTCATAATAACATGTTCATTTATGTGCTTGATTTGAAATATAAAAATGGAAAAGCTCTGGGTGTCAGCTGCTGTATTAACGCTAAAGAAATTGGACACAATGCAGGGGTGCTAAAGTGAAATTAGACACAAACTAAAAAGATAGATTGATGCATAGACAAGTAAATGTCAAAACCACAGTTTTCATACTTACTTCATTCCAGTGCAACTCAATGTGGGGAAACATCAAGAAGCAACAAACCTGAATGTGTTGCCATATCTTACATAGCATCTTTATCAATAATAACAGGGAAACTTCACTTAAAAGGGACTCCTGATTTCAGATTTACAATGTGAGAGGATTAGCATTTTTCAATAACACTCTATCTATTCTCTATCTCTAATGCTAATTTTGCTTGATTTGCCTCTAGGAAATGCCTAAATAATCTTATTGGTCTTTTGCATGACGTCACCAGCTTGGAGAAGGAAAGAATGGATTTTTTTAAATTGAATTTGCCAATAGTTGAAATGACCAAGTGAGGTAAGTGTTTCATCTTAGGTTTTTTCAATCTGCATTATATGTATTCTATACTTGCCCCAGGAACAGGTACCTTACCTCAAATATTGGAGAATGCATCTTATATATTAACCCAATTTTCAAGCTAACACCCAATCTGATACACATTCTAGCATGGCACACAGAAGTGATCCTTTAAGTTTTCTTATGATTATTCTGTTTTACAGTTAATGTTTTTCATTCTGTGGACAAAGAAAACAATAGCATAAATATATATTAAAAAAAAAAACTTTTAAAAGTCACTCTAAAGGCATATTTAACTTTATAATATGCAATGACAGTAAAAACTGTAATGAGAAAAGCAAGTTGATATATTCAATGGTTTGTTGTATAGACTGTCACACCTAGAAAGGCAAATATTTAAAGGGATGCTGTCATGGGAAAAATGTTTTTTTCAAAATGCATCAGTAAATAGTGCTGCTTCAGACTTCTGCCCAGAAAGCCATTTCTCAAAAGAGCAAACAGATTTTTGATATGACTTGACTTGAGTGCTCTGATAAACTTCAGTCATGCTTCTCTTTACTGCTGTACTGCAAGTTGGAGTGAAATCATTCCCCTCCCATTCCCCTAGAAGCCTAACAACAGAACTATGGGAAGGTAACAAGATAGCAGCTCACTAGCACAAGATAACAGCTGCCTGGTAGATCTAAGAACTGCACTCATTAGTAAAAGCCAAGTCCCACTGTGTTATATTCAGTTACATTGAGTAGGAGGAACAACAGCCTGCCAGAAAGCAGCTCCATCCTAAAGTGCTGGCTCTTTCTGAAATCACATGACAAGGCTGACTGCCTACACACCAATACTGCAACTTAAAAAAAACACTTGCTGGTTCAAGAATTAAATTTAATATTGTAGAGTGAATTATCTGCAGTGTAAACAATGTAATGACAGAATCCCTTTAAATATCAATATGTGTCTAAATGCACACTCCCCAGACTACCCTGCCAGTATATTCTATTGATCTGACTCAACAATACAGTATCAAGAGAGTTCCCAATCTTCTGCTGGCTAGATATGTAAATGTTGGCTCCTGCGGAAATCAATCATTACTCAAATAATTTTCTGTGGAGACAAGGTCCACAGATTTCTGAACATTTACAACCAATACTGTAACTTCAACAAGACAAAAAATTATCAAGCAGGTATCTATAGAGTTTTTTTTAAAACATGTCTAGTTTTAATAACAATGTTATAATATATATAGTTAGAAAGGGTTGCTGTGATAGGAGCATTTATTGGGGTAGAGTGTGCATTAGAGGATATAGGTTGCAGATGAGAAAAGCAATGGAGTGTTACAGAAGTGGTTACTGAGCTAAGACCATTCATTGGGGTAGATTTGAAGTGTGCATAAGAGCATATTGGTGGCAGATCAAAGAAGCGATGGAGGGGTTGCAGAAAGGACTGCTGAGTATTCATTGGGGTTGATTGGGAGTGTGCATTAGGGCATATAGGTGGCAGATTAGAGTTCACTGGAACTATAACACAATGTGCACTCCAGTTCTAAATAAAAATCAAATCACAATAAGGCAGAGTCAGATTTGAACTAGGGATTCCTGTGGGTTTCCCAATCATTCAAAGTTTATCAGCACAAAAAGTGTTTTTATGAACTGGCACATTTATCTAAGTCTTTCTTGTGATGACAAAGTTCCAGTTCACTGGAACTATAACACAATTAAGAATCAAAAACTTGTCTAGAAAAATAAGCATTGTGTTCATTTTATTGCAATGTAGGTCTATGGGTGTGTCCTCCATTCATTAAACTTGTGTTTATAAATTGAAGCTATTGGTATTTTTTACTGAAGATCAATAACCATTATGGCAGGTTGAAACAATACTATTTATAAATCAGCTTCAAAAGGTTAAACCTATACTAATAACATGTATTTGTGTTGTATATGATGATCAGCCTTATAAATCATTAGCATAAATATCCAGTATTTAAACCAGAGTTGTGAGCTGTGAACACCAAATTATTATTTTAGGGTTTGCCTAACAGGTCAACTTTTACGATATTGTTACTTTACATTATTTTTTGGATTTTTTTACCCATTCTATATTTAAAGCCCTGATTTCTTAGTGAGAGTAGCTTAGTAAGAGTCTGTTTTACTATTTAAATATGTGAAGGTGCAGAAGTGTCATCAACATAACACATTTTGGAGTGCAAAGCTGGTACATATTCACTCTATAATCACTTAAAGGGTGGTTCACTTTAAGGTTAACTTTTAGTCTATTACAGTATAGAATGCTGAATTCTAAGCAACTTTTCAATTGGCTTTCATTTTTTTCTATTTTATAATTCTTTTAAATTATTTGCTTTCCTCTTCAGACTCTTATGCTTTCAAATGTGGGTCACTGACCTCAATGAAATCATCAACAAATGTTCTGTAAGGCTGCAAATTTGTTATTGCTTCTTTTTATTTATTCAAAAAAACACAAATAACAAAAAATCAAAACCAATTTAAAATTGTCAAAGAAAAAGTCTCTACATCATACTAAAAGTTAATTTTAAATGCCCCCCTTATCAATAAGGTTAAATCTATTGTTGTTTCAAAAGGTTTCTCAACAAAGTATTAAAAAGGGAGATTATATGCAAATCGTCTATTTCAGTTTTATAAATGTTTCTTGTAGAAAAGTGCTGTTCCCAGCTCACCATCAGCTACTAAACTACTGGGCAGCAACTCTAGTGGCCTTAATAAATACAAGATTTATTAGCTCTGCATTAAAAAATACAAAACAATAAGTCAAGGGTATATATTTGTCTTAAAAGTTTTTTCTAACATAAAACAATGGCAGCTATGCTACTGGAAAATGTATAATTAAAATGAATTATAATGTATAATAAGTAACAATTTATTATGTGCCCTTAATTAACCTAAGCTGGCCACTGCTCCTGTATAAAATATAGCAAACAAAGGAATATTGTGCTCACCACTAAATTTAAAAAAAATTAGGAGGCGGTGCAGTGAGACTGACCACAAAATTCATATAGACAAATGCAAGACGTCGTCTGCACTCAACCCAGTATCTTTATATTTAAGACTTTGAGAGATTTTGTGCATACAGTTACTAAAAATGCCTTACCCTTTATCCAAAACAGGGAAACCAAGTGTGTTTGGGAGATTTACTTTGAAAGGATCAAGTAAGTTGCATGTAAAACTTAGTCCCTATGTAAAATGTATAATGAACTGTGAGTGCAAGTTGAGTGTGGGACTGGCCAGATATAGGATGACTGACATAGTTGGCCAGCTTAAATATATTGCAATATATGGACAAGCAATCCCTGTTTTGTTTAAAAGATAAGGCATTTTTAAGTAGCTGTATGCACAAAATGCACTGTATATACATATCTGCATGCATATACTGTGCACAAATGTGTGCAGTATGTAAACCAACATTGTTTTAGTCTCTAATTTGAACTTTCCTCCCATAGTGATAGAAAAAGTGGAAACATGTGTATATTTGCAGGTAATCAGTTCAATACACAACCAAAAATTAACTGGCATGTTAGAGTGTTTTAGTTTGTGTGGTGGTCCTTTTCTTTATGTGTTTAGATATAGCGTAGTGTTTTCAGAGGGAGGGGGTGGTGTGTAATTGACTTCTGATATATATTTCACATTATTTATAGCAGATATTTATTTTAGTAACCTTACAGTTTATTGCCCAACTATGATTCACAATAAAATATAAAATTAGGCCAAATCTTTTGAGGCTGCAAAACCTTAAGGCCAGAGTAAAAATCCAAGCCAGAGGTTATGACCTTGAGTATTGATTG
>CM044436.1:44014568-44033167 GCA_024363595.1 Xenopus borealis
TTCCCAATCTGCCCTTTTATTAGACACCAGTGGGATCACCTGACTATAGCTGTATATATACTGTATATATAAGTGTGGGTCCTGGGTATTAAGTGAAGCGCAAGAGCATATTAACTAAATCACAATTTTGAGTGGTGAATGGAGAAATACATTGCTTGAAATTCTTTTTCTTGCCTCAAATTCACTGTTATGCCTTTTGATCTTGATATTTCTATGCATAACTTGAAATTTAAAAAATGACTTTACAAACTGAAATACAGGCATAATGGATGTTGATCTTGACACACATGCACATAGTGAGACATGGTCATAATGCGCACACACAGCAATATACACACGCATATCTTAAGATTTAGTTAAGATAGAAAATATTTAATATTTGTCCCACCACTGTGTCTAAATATAGAAATATTTAATATTTGTCCCACCACTGTGTCTCTCCCCAGTGTGCAGCTGCACCTATTGATGCTAAATAACTCTGGAGCTATACATACCTTGAAGGTGGCAGTATCTTCAGGTTCCAACAAACAGACCATCAACATATAGCATAACAAAATATGACAAATAACTCCCAGTGACAAGAAATGGGTCTTGAACTCAATGTCCTAAAGCTCAGAGCCTCTCGTGTTGTGCATGACAATCCTGGACTCTGCAAATTGGGGTCTAGGTGCATTGTGGGCAAAAAACTATTTCACACTCATAAAACAATATGACAGATCTCAAGACTTTATAAATAATTGTTCAGTTCTTATTATGGGCAGATCATAAGACCTATTCTAGGCACTAACATTGTACTTTGCATATACTTTAACCCTTGGTCTTTCTACATACACCATATCACTGCTCCAATGCCTGTTCCATTTGGGACTAATATGAATATAAACATGGGTCTGTTGGTTTATATATGAAGAGACAAATTAATTAATTGAGGAAAACTTATTTAATTTAAAATGTCCCCATAGACATCCACCAAATTTTAATGAGATACACCATGAGCTAAGTTTGTTTAATGAAATGAAAAGTAGACTTTAAATAGGTACAATATAGGAGGTATGGTACAGAGTGTAAAATACACATCAAGCTGTCGTGCTATTTGCACCTTGCACCCTGCCTCACAAAGTGCTAACCGTTTCTATCTATCCACTTTCTGTACAATTCTGTACTGTTACTGAATTAAGTTACTCTCCAGTATTCCCTCTCAGCAATCCATCTCTCTCTTCAAAGGAGTTGGAGCTCAATTCTGTGCCTAGGCATTGTACATGAATTAGAGCTAACTGTCCTTCAAAATAACTGACTCTGGCACCAAACTGCATGTAGAGTGACAGATTGTTGAAAGAGTGAATGGAAGATTTAACTTGATTAAATCAGCAGAGTATTTTTATTTGATTACATTGATATTATTCTCCTTTTCACGATGTGTAGCTCATCTAAAATATTTATTTTCATGATTGTTCCCTTTAACTTTAACATTCTGCCCTTTTTTGTGGCTTCCATTCAATTTTGCAGTGTATGTTATGTGGAGGACCTACACCTACCTCTCAATTTTCCTTTAAATATTTTCCCTTTCAAGGTGATCTTTTATTTCCCAGCTCAACAGTTTCACCCACACTATTGATTAGGGATGAGAGAAATATTTTGCATTGTTTTGCTGAGAAAAACACCCAAAGGCTATAATGGACAGTAAAAAAATGTTGCATGGTTTAAAAAATGTCACACAGTTTGAAATCCCTTGACTTCAATGCATTTTGACTTTTTCGAAGCTTCATGAATTTCAGCAGCGAAACATGGCAGGTTGGCCCATAACTACTATTGATCCTTGTTTGTATGAAATTGCTGCATGGCATATTGTAATACAAGTTCCAAGGAATACATTTTAAATCTGGAAGAGTTTCATTCTTTCTCACATATTGAGTAATTTGTAGTGATGAGCGAATCTCACCCGTTTCACTTCGCCGAAAAATCCGCAATTTTCCAGCGAAATTAGCGAAACGAGTCGTGCGTCGCGTCGTTTCCGACGTGCGTCGCGTAATTTTCGGCACGCGTCGCGTCGTTTTCAGCGCGTCACGTCAAAAATTACGCGCAATTCGTTTTTTTGGCGAATTTTTGCTGGTGTTTCGCGAATTTATTCGCCAGCGGCGAATCGCGGGAATTCGCCGCGAATTCGCCCCTGGCGAATAAATTCGCCCATCACTAGTAATTTGGGTTGGTGACTAGATTGTCCAAATAGTTCTTCATTCCTGATAGGCCATCATATGCTACGCCTTGGGCAGAATAGGATTTTAAAATATGTTTGGTTGTCAGATTAGTTGGCACAATCCAATTCTGACAGCAAACTGGGGTAAATGTAACAGCTAGCTGATGGTTTATGAAAACATAAATGTACGGTATGTTACAACACACAAGGACAATGTGTTTATTTCTGATTATATGCATCACAACATCACTCATTTCATTGGATTACAGTATCTGAACACATAATGCGCACCAATTCTTCAGTTGTCAGACATTTTACCTTGAAATTATTTTTCAACTCACAGAACAATAAATCTTCCGGCAATACAATATATCATGATGTGTCCATCACTGAAATTCATTAGGTTTTTCATGCTACAAGAATACGGCTTACAGATTTTTGTTTGAAAGCATGAGATGGGATATTTCCTACAGGTCTTCTTCACACTTGACAATTTAGAAATAGTTTTTAAACACTGTGCATTTCTTACAGATACAAGAAACTGCTTTGTGGTGTCTCTCTTTTCCCCTCAATAAATAAGGGCCATCTCAGCAACAGGCATGGCAGCACTTTAATTAAAATCATCTGGGAAGTTAAGCAAATTGACCTATTAAAGATTAATGTGTGTGATTATCTTGATGGTTTAGTGGACAGTAGATTATATTAGGAGGCTTCAAAAGAATTGATTACATTCTATTAATTGTGGAAACATGAGCTGGGGAAAGTGTTTTTAAGAAATGTTTACCTGTTTGATGTGTATTAATAGCTGAAATCCTGATAATATTAACAGATGATTTCACATGTTCACATCCTGTTAGTGTTTTATAAAAACAGTGATTCTCTGCTATTGATGTTTGCCTAGGGTGATATGCAGAATCTCAAATGAAATATTCTTTCTTTTCCATTACTTTTTGACTCTGGACTGTATCTAATTTAGAAAATGGATTCTCATAAACGGATATTGCAGATTTCTTGTTGCTGACAGAAGAGGGTTGGCTATGCGGGAAAAAACCTGTGATCAAATGTAATTATTCTATACCTAGTGGGAATTGCCGTATATGTATCTATTACAAGCTCTTATTGCAATACAAGATTTGGAACAAGATTTCAGCTTTAAATGGAGAGATGGGAAAATGGCAAAATATGGTTTGAGATTATAAAACAGAAACAAAAAGAACAAATGCCAGAGCAAGCAGCTGTTCTATCAAGTCAACTGTTGTATTTTCAGCTATTGTGAGTTGTATATGAATATACAGTATTACTCTCGCCTGAGGAAACATAGTAATCATCTTTAAATTTCCTCTACAAGGTTTAAAAAAAAGATGTTCTATTTTTAATCAGTGTCTATCCCTCAAATGAATGAAATGGTTAGACTACAGACAGATGAATCGTTTTAGCAACATCAACAATTCTTTACATTGCGAAGTGCGCTAATCTATCTACTTTGCTAGAGAATTTTCACCAGGGACACTGGCTAATTAGCCCTAGCATTCGCGATTTATTCAATTTGCCCCTCAGTTGGTTCTACTGTTAAGGACAATTCAAAAGCATAGATTCAGTAAGCAGAGTGACACTGTAGATCTTCCTGCATGTCCTATTGACACATTTTGTATAGTGCCAAATAAAACACCCTAATGTCTGTTTCAGTGAGATAGCCTAGCTTGCATATGGCACAGGCCTGGACTGGCTATCTGTGGGTTCTGGCAAATGCTAGAGGGGCTGCTATAATGTGCAATAGAAAGTCAGTATTTAGTGAGCTGCTGTGTGGTCTGAGTGGGCCTCTGTGTACCTGAAATGCAAGGGCCTCTTTTGACTCTCAGTCACGGCCTGAGATGGCATAATGCATTACTGACAGCATATTAAATATAATTGAGATGTGCAACAGACACTGGAACTTGGTTTCATATGACATGGACTTGTGTAAAACTGCAGGACTATTAGACGCAAATTTTTGCTTTTATTTCCAAAGTCATGGTACTTCAGATTGGACCCACCCCGGCTGCCGCCCTACTGGGGCTAACTACAGGAATTGTTTCCTTCAAAGAGCGCAGAATACTCCTCCAAACTATATTCTACCAAAAAAAGATAGTTCTTAAATGGAATAGACCACTAACACCTACCCTAGAGGCCTGGAAAGCACTGGTAAATGCAGCCCTGCCATTTTATAAGAAAGCCTACATAGCTAGGGGTTGCAGAGATGCATTTATAGACATTTGGCTATTATGGATCCTAAATTCAGACACTAACAGTCCCCAGGTACTTTAAACACTCTACCTTGCACTTCCCCAGAGAGGAACTATGAGACTATTTTCTCTCGCCCCCCCCCCCCCCCCCCCCCAGATCTCTCACTATACCACTGTAAAAACTGGCAGATGTGGATGTTGTGCGTGCAACCAAATGTTATGTTTATGTTGGAAAAAAATAAAATAAAAGCATTAAAAAAAAATATCTGTAAATGGTTTATTGATATATCCTATTGTAATCATTGTATAATGGCTATATCAACATTTTTTACACATGCAGTAGTGCTTACTGGAACAAAAACATTTTAAAAGTAGATTAATAATCCCAAAGGAAACCGTTTACTCAAGAACATTGCCTTGATAGTTCATAATTAGGTTCAATAACAAAGCTTGTATTGCTGCCACTTGTAAGACCACTGTGCCCATTGCATCTGAGCATAAAAACCTTACTCTAAGCGTGTATAGCTCAAAAATCTATCATTATCATCAAATACCCTTCAAAGAAGTGGCTGCTGTGAAAAGATGTTGCGATGTTGCCACTTTAGATAGGCTGCATACTAGTGATGTGCGAATTTATTCGCCAGGGGCGAATTCCCGCGATTTGCCGCTGGCGAATTTGCGAAACGCCAGCAAAAATTCGCCAAAAAAAAAAAACGAGTGCCGAAAATGACGCGACAGAAACAACGTCGTTTTCGGCGCGCGTCGCTTCCGTAGCGTCATTTCCGGCGCGCGTCGTGTGGCTGAAAATGCCTTATTTTACATAGTGAGCTTATTGCACCAGCCTAAAGTTTCAGCTTCTCAATAGCAGCAATGATCCAGGACTTCAAACTTGTCACAGTGTGTCACGATCTTGGAAATTGTTGGTGACACTCACATGCCTGAGAAGCTGTTGAGAAGCTAAGCTTAGGGGCCATCACAAATTATCAAGCAGAAAATTAGGTTTATCTGTAATATAAACTGATGCTACAGGGCTGATAATAAATTCTGAAGCTAGATTCAATGGTTTCTGTTCTGCCATTACTAATCATCAGCCTTATATTGTGACATGTGACATTGTGAGTGGGTCCCTAAGCTCAGTAAGTGACAGTGGCACAGAGCATGTGCAGTGAATGAGCAGAAAAGAAGATGGGGAGCTACTGGGGCATCTTTGAAGACACAGATCTTCACTGCTAAATGGCTGTAGTTGGCTTGGGCTGGTACAGAAACCCAAAACATAAGGTACAACAATTTTAGCTACTTCTTTAGTTACTCTTTAGATCTCCTTTAAGCATTGATATAAAGTGCAGATGTTTGCTCACCAAAGCCCTGGTAATGACCAACAACTACATATTGTACTCCAATATTTTTTCATAGTATTCTAATTATGCTCACTTATTAATTTAAACCATTGATATTTCTTTAGGTTTCATGTCTGGGTTATCTTGGTGGACTCAGATGCTTGGACCTGAAATTTTCCAGACAAGGGGGGGAATTCACTAAGATGCGAAAATTTGCTAACGTTCGCCGCACTTTGCCAGGCGAATTTTCGCCAGCACTATGCAAATTCACTAAGATGCGAATTTGTGCTCAGGGTAGCGAACATTAGCGAAGTAGTGCTACCATTAGTTCGCCAGGCATAGCGTAGTTGCGCTAGCGATGCCTAATTTGCATACAGCGGGAGCTTAAGCGTATAATAGAAGTATATGTTACAGCCACTACATTCCACTACACAAGCCCAGAAAACCTTTAATCAATAAAGTTATCCTATTGCCCTACATGTGCCCCCTGTATAGTTGTGTTTCCATATGTTAGGAAATGTAGGGGTGAAGGAGGGTAACCCCCCCAAAAAAAACTGATCTAACACCCTAGAATGGTAAAACATGCCAGCGTTTTTTGGGACTTTTTTTTCAAACTCCTATCTATTGTATTGAACTTCGCCAGGTCTGACCAGGTGAAGTAAAGTCTAGCGTAAGTGGTAATGTTCAGAAAAATGTTGATGTTATTGAATTTGCGTAATTACGATCGTAAGGGTGCGAAGTTGCGCAAGTCTATCTATTTTGCTAGCGAAAATTCGCCAGAGTCGGTGTTAGTGAATTTGCAAAGTTGCGAAATGTCTTCACGCTGCTGAATTAGCGCTAGTGTTAGACGCTTCGCGCTTTAGTGAATTTCCCCCAAGGTGTTTTTTGCAATTTACATCACCATACTTTTAATACCTTAAAATATGTAAACATTCAATTAACCCTATAGGTTGTTTTACCATCAATAGGCATTCATACTAGCCTAGTTCAGACCAAGTCTGTCTGTCTATTATCTATCTATCTATCATCTTCATCTATTTATTATTATTATTATTATTATTATTATTATTAACATGTATTTCTATAGCGCCAACATATTGCATAGCGCTTTATGCATTGCATTAAGGAATCCCTTAAAATATGTAAACATTCAATTAATATGTAAACATTCAATTATTCCCTTAAAATTATTATTATTATTATTAACATGTATTTCTATAGCGCCAACATATTGCATAGCGCTTTATGCATTGCATTAAGGAATCCTTTGATCTGAATGCTCTGTTGTGTGCCCATGGTCAGACGTTCTGCTACATGACAAAGAGCACCGTTTGCATGGTGCAAGTGCTTTTGTAAATAACTATACATTCAGAAAGCATCACAGAGGGGTTCACAACTTTCTGAAAACTACTCTGACCAAATCCATACTGACTTTTCCTCCCTATTTATAAATAATTTTTTCTGAAAAGTTATTCTATGGATTTGTCACTGTAAACTGCCACTTTTTCGGATTCGATGCCCGAAAACCACAAATCTTCAGATTATTTCCGAAACCCAGTGCAGATCAGGATATTGACTGCTGCCATTGTACATGAACTCAGCAGGTCTGTGTTGGAGTACTTTTATTGAGACCTTTAACACCATCGGACATAAATCCCAAAAAAAAATCAAGTTTTTTTTCTCTGAAAAAAATTAGTATTTTCCTATTTAAAAGTCCGACCAAACGATTTACATCTTAATAAATAATCCCCAGAATAGTCAAGGCTTGAGGCTTGAGACTCACTTTTTGCATAATTAGCAGATAGACTGAAGCTGTAATAAAATGTAAATGTTTTGTAGTGTTTGGGCTAAATGTAGCTTTTTGATATTATCTAAAGGGCAATAAAACAGTGACAATCATAAATGTATATTTAAACTGTTTCTAGTAATTAACAGTAATAAGATATGTGATTTACCATATTACGTTACTGTTCTTTTAATATTCTAGGGCAAATGAGTTTGGCTTGGTCCAAGCAGTTGAGCTGCTGAGGTTGCATGGACCTCTGATTGTTTATGAGATTAATAACATTGCCAGGTATGTATAAGATGCCTTTAATAGCCACAGAAGCACTGTGCTGCCTAATCAAATAAATATGGTGGTGCATTTGTATGGATTTATTCATCTTCTTATTGCAGATACTGTAAGTATATTTTTCTGAAATCTTTCACATTTGAATAAGAATTAATGCTTTATTTTGTATGTGTGTATGTGTGTATGTGTGAATGGAGTCAGTGCCTAAAGCTGTTTGGCAATTCCAATTCAACTTTTACTTTTACTTTTATATTTCAAATACAGAATCTAAGCTTATGCAGTCTTGATCACTTAAGTAAAAAAGATTGATTTAGCATAGTCAAGCTTCAGTGTTGAATTCTGCGGCAGATGAAGATGTCAAAATGCAATCTATTGAGCGAATGACAGTGTGATTAACCAGAGTAAAGCCTAAGTCACAAGCTACAAGGCCAACTGGGAAATTAAGGCAACAATATTTCCTGTCAAGATTTTCTGTGATAGGGTGGAATATCCTAGAAACAAAATGAGCTTCAGCCTATCCATCACAGCAAAAGCTAATTTTGTTGTTATTTGCACCACTGTCTTTAATTCCAAAAAGTCTTAAATGCATACCACTCATATGATCTGTTTTCTAGTAATTTATTTCTTCTACAGTTCAGCAGTCTTTAATTTAAAGGATTAAGCTTTAGAAGTGTATTTAAATTGCATTCTATTTCAAATGCCTCATGAGTGTTCAAAGGATTTCAGTAACAGAAGACATGCCCATATAACAAAAATCTGTATAACATTCCCAAAATGGATAGTACTCAAAGAATTCCATCAGGCAATATTTAAAATGTAAATTATATTCTGTGTAATTAGTGGCCACCTCAACATTTTAGAGCAAATCTGCTAGTGAATTGTTGATATACAACTTCTTAGTTAAATATTCCATTAATTGTTGGCTAAATATTACATTTTTCAAATTTTGGAATGACAGAAGCAAGTCTTCACATCCATACTAAGGTATTTAGAAACCATTTCACTTTTATTAAGAAATTAAATATTCAAAGTATGAAGAAGCAGAATAACAAATATTGAAACGCTCACAAGACTTTATAAATAGTCCAATAGTCCAATATAGTAGTTTGGCCATTGGGTTCCAAACAGTATCATCTGTAAAGGCTAAAGTAAGTATGGAAGACATATTTAAGGATACTTTTGAAGCATCATCGCTGAACATTATTATATACTCATAGTTTCACAGGGGCAAATTCATTTTTTTAGCTGTGAAGGCTTCACCACACTTCCTGACACTTTGCCAGCAATTAATACGCTACCTATACGCTGTCACTAAAATGCAAAATTGCATCTCGGCAGCCGAACGCTGGCAAAGTTTTGCAAGCGTAAATTTGTCAGCGCGTTTCATAGCGTACTTCTGCTACTGTTTATTTCTGCCTAGCAAAACTTTGTTAGTACATTTATGCTTAGGTCAATTTGAATAGGGACGGTACATATAGGTCATATATATTTCTTTATTAGAGATGTTGGTGCGAATGCTTGAAGTGACCACTTATGAAAATTGTCCAAGGAAGCATATTAAAGACAAAATAGATCCTCATCTACCATAGACATGAGACCACCCTAAAACAAATGTGGCATGCCACTCAAAGTTTAAAATTTGAAAAAACGCCAGTGTTTTTTTTAATGATTTTTATAACTTTTCAGCATAAAGGATAGGACAGATCATTACTGAATTAGAGAGGGTCCAGAGCAGAGCAGCTAAGCAGGTAAAGGGTATGGCCCATCTTAGCAATGAGGAAAAACTGGCGTAATTGGGGTTGTTCACACTGGAGAAAAGGCAATATGATAACTATGTAAAAATATACTTTGGGTTTAAATTAATACAGTCCTTGTTCTTATTTTGGGTGGATTTAATGAATCAGCTGGGTATTGTAGAAAAAAAATTAACAATTTGTTCTAAAATTATGCTAATCATCACCCTTATGAACAACTGCTGCAAAGGACGTGACTATCCTGTGTGCTAAGAGTCAGAGTAAGCAATGGCCTATCTCCTTTGGAGGTGTTCCTAATGTATTTCTCTTAAATAAATCATTTTAATTAATATTGTAGGTGACTTTGAGGCCTACTTAACTGGGGGATGGTAATGAATAAAGTACCATTTTTATCTGTCCATAATTCAACATATTCATGCATATCATAGGAACAGCTTTCAAATATCATAGGAACAGCTTTAGAATAACCATGCTGCTTATATTTCTTGTGTGCAGCCAGTGAGGTCTGTTAAATATGTAGAGAAACCTTACAGATCAAAGAACACTCCTAATGCAGCCACTGGTGCTCATAAAAATGTCCTTTATAATGCACCCAGACACCACTAATAAAAAATATGCCAGCACTGGCCATGAATCTTTGCTCTGATTAAAGTTTTACAAGCCTTTCTGTTATTTTCTGTCATTAAGCCTGTATTTATAAGTCCATATCTATCTAAACCAGCTAGCAAAGGTTAGAAGGAGGTGAAACCTGTTTAAACATGCAAGTATTATAATTTAACACTTTTACAAGTCACTGCATTTTCTTATTGACCCTTTCTGTTGCCAATTCAAGGAACTACACACTCAAAACATCCAAACGTAAAAAAAAAATGTACCATGCTTTTGTCAAAAGATTTCAATTCAGCTCATCTGCGGCAAAATGACCCTTTTATTTTGTTGTGGACATAAAATTATGGCCTTTGGAAAATTGGATGCGTTTCTGTTGAGGGAAATCAATTTTCTCACTGCCATATATGATCAACATGTCAGAGCCATCACCCAGATAATAATAGTAAAGTACAAGTAAAATGTCTAGTGATAATATTGGCTTTGGAAAGAAAGAAAAAAAAATAAAACAGAAGAATATTAGTACTTGCTTTTTTTGGGAACAAAACTGACTGAAATTAATAGAAAAGTTTTTTATTTTCTTATGAAGTGCAGTACTTGGGATATGTACACGGACATGTCAACATGCTGATGAACATGATGACAAATGCACTCTTCCCAGAAAAAAGTCAGCACTTTATGCGTAAACAACTCTGGCATTTCTTCAACTGGCCTGTTAATGGACCGTTAATAGTAAATGATGGCCTAATTCGCAATGACCCAGGAGACTATTTAGGACGGTGAGGTAAAAGTGGCTGCTTAATTTGAATATTGCAAACAAAAGTAAGCATCAAGTATGACCTTGATGCTGCAGTGTTAATGGCTTTCTACCCATCATCCCTGACACTTAGCATCCTTTGTACCCCACCTCATGAAGCTTCCCGGCAGAAGTGTGCATTAGCAGAATTTTACAGTTACACAATTCTATATGGACAAGGAAACAACATTAAAAGTGACTAAATAGTAATCTCAAGTGCACTCATGCATACGTAATCCATCATTTTAATTTATGATATGTTATTAATATATGTGTGCTGCAGTTTGAAATAGTTCATATGGGATCTATTGATTAAACTAATTCCTAGAAAACAAAGCAAATATGGAGAAAATATTGCCTAGCTTATTGAAAGCTACCACAAAAAACTAGGAAAATAGGAGTCACTGGTTGTTAATGAAGGCCTGAAATAGAACATAGGAGAGGAATGTGATACTTTAAAGCTAAATAATGTTTGTCATTTCTTTTCAGTGTTTTTCTATTGTTATCTATATCTATGTTTTGATATTTCAAGATAATTTTATGGGATACCTTACACATGAAGCACAATTTAAATGCATGCCTACCAGTGCAGAGCAACATTACTTGATATTTTCATTACTTTAAAGCACTTTTATTTTTTGGTGTTACTGTTCCTTTAAGAGACATTTACAGTTTTGCTCATAAGTTTACATACCCTGGCAGAATTTATGATTTTTTTACAATTTTTTAGAGAATATGAATGATAACACAAAAACTTTTCTTTCTTTTTATTCATGGTTAGCAGTTGGCTGAAGCCATTGTTATTGTCAAACAATGTATGTATGTAGCCTCTAATTTTTTTATTTTTAGTTTGAGGGGAAAAAATAAACCTCAATTTTATCTAGATTCATGTTGCTCCAAAGCTGCTAAAAACCAGAATCTGAAAATACTCTAGCTAAAGTAATGTAGAAGTCAAAAGCAGATGGTCGCTTTAACAACTGGAACATATTTTTTTGCCTTCAGGTTTCTCAAAAAGTTTGTCTTGCATTGGTTTTCGTTTGATAATCGAGATTATTAGAATTTTTCAGATAACAACTCGAACAAGTTGATTTTCATTTAAAAAAAGGTTGCACGATTCAAATCTCTTTGTTGAAACATTTATTTTGGCACCTATTTTTTTCTAGAAAATGATACATATGACTTGATAAAGTAAGAAGGTAAATGAAAAATTTTTACACCAACTAAATAACTATAGTTGGGAGCAGAAATTTGTAACATTCTTTCTTTCTTTTTTTTACTGAAAAGGATGGGTTGAATGTACTGTAATTTCACTGCTTTAATGCAATTTTTTTGTAGTTTTACACAAACAAGTCAAGTTTTGAGTTTTTTAATAAATGTGTGCGCATCTGAGATTTTCAAGTTTTTGTGTTTTTTTTTCAGTAAAAATGTGTTTTTTGATAAATCTGCCTTGAGATGGTAATTATAAAAACATATTACAAGTAACTTAGTGAGAATAAACCTTTAATACTATGTTACCTTATCCCAGGATATGAATTCTGTTTTATATTATTCCATAGCATGAAATCTCAGTATAAGTTTACAGGTCACCAACAATGACATTGCTCCCGTGCAAGTGTTTGCTGACGAATTGTGCAAGCTTGCACAACTCGGCCAGCTTTATTCATGCTACCATACTGCTCAGTGTTAGATAATACTATTTAATCAAATATTTAGATGCTTCTGTTGCAGGGCTATGGGTAATAGCAACCTATTTCCAATTAAATCATAAATATGGCAGCATTTTATCATTGCCCTTGAAGAAGCAGAGATAAAATAAAGGAAGAAAAGTAAAGTACAGACATTGAAAATTATTCCTTAAGTGAGTCTTTTCCTACAGGTCAATCTATAATCTCCCTGTTTTTGCAACTGTTTATTCTGGAAAGCGCTTATCATGGCCCATTTCTTCTTTACATTTTCATAATGTTATCAGCATAAGGCAGTAGCCACTCTCAAATATTTATTGTTTATTAGAATCAAACAAGAACTTTATAACCGCTACATGCAAGACTAGTTATAATATTAACCTCCACAGAGCTGCTGTGAACCAAAATTCCAGAATCCCTAGCCAGTTTCTTAAAATTATGTCATATCAGATAGAATGAACATTCATCTTATGGTGATTAAAATGCCTGGAAAATTTGCTTCCAGGAGGTCCCCCATAGGCTACAAGGCAATTTGGCAGCTTTAAGGTGTTGAAGTGTAGAATTCAAAGCTTTTTAAAAAGACAGTAATTCAAAATGCAAATTTTTTAATTCATGAATTTTTTCAATTCAAATCGAATTTTGGGCAATTCGATAGTCGAAGTAGCCCAAAATTACTTCAAAATTTCACTTCGAACCTTAATAAATGTGCCCCCATGTGATTACAATAATGAAATCCTGACCATTTCCCTGCATTTTAATCCCTTGAACAGAAGTTTTTGTACTATACAAGTCCATGAACTATATACAGTATATATTATAGCACATCTATAGCAGGTATTCAGTTTAAATTTGGGGCAACTGAACATATCGAGGGTTATTTATCAATGGCCGCATTTCAAAGTTATGGGAATTTTTTAATTCTAATAAATTTGAATATACTCACAACTCGAATGGGAGATTATTTAAGAAAAAACTAGAACGTCTAATATTCAATTGAATTGGAATGAATCAAAAATCCAAATCAAATTCAAATCGAGTTTTCCTCTGAAAAAAAAAACTTGTTTGTCAGGAAGGCCATTAACATCTTCAAATTGTTCAATGGACCTCTGCCATTGACATATACATGAATTCACCAGTTTTTAGCTGGCAAAGTATCAAATCAGAACTGTTTCCAAGGTCGAGGTGTGATAAATTTCACATTGAAATTAAAAATCCAGTTGGCAGTTTTAAATTCAAAAGTTTGACAAAAAAAATTCGAGTTTTTAATTTGCCATTCCAACCTTAGTAAATCTGCCCCATTGTGTGTAAACAGGCTAAGTGGCCAGTTTTTTAGATACCACTTTACTATTTCAATGCAGATAGTCATTCAAATTAGTTGAACCTCGAATAATTTTGTATGAAAACATATGTTGTATTTTTCTAGTTAAAGGTTAGTCTCAGTATAAAATAAGTTCCTCGTCCATACATGTTTGTTTGGATTCACTTCTCCTGCTCTACACTGTTGATCAAGAAACACTAAACTATGGGGCAAATTCACTAAACAGTGACCCTGGCGAAATTGCGCTAGCGATGCCCTGCCACTCGCTCCTACATCTTCCGGTAACAGTGTTCCTTAGGGTGTGCGCGCCCGCGTCTTGTTTCCTTTACGCATGTACTCACTCTGGCATGATTGCACCGGCGCACAAGTTGACGCAATGGTGCCAAATTCAAACAGTATTTAAAGGGATCTTTGTAAAATCATAATTGCCCCTGATAGGTTTACCTGGTGACTTGTATCCTGTGCTATTAGCTTCTTGTTCCTGATTTCTGTGTTTGATCCTGCCAGGCTTTGACTATTCTGACATCCATATTCTGACCCTTGCCTGAATTCCGACTACCTCTTCTGCCTCATCCTATCTGATTGATTACCCGGTTTTGACCTTTGCCTACCTAACGAATCTTGATATCTGCCTGCCTCGACCAAGCCTGTCTGACCACGAATCTGCCTTATACAGTCGTGCCCCATTGTTGGCTAGAACTCTTGCCCTGTACCTCTTGTTTAAGTCCAGTTGGCATCTGAGTAGCTGAGGGCTCCTCCCGAAGCCAAAGGCGGTCACACTACTGTTGAAGCACAAGCCGAGACCAGGGAGCTTGGCATTTGTTCTGGAATTGGGTGCCGACCGTGACAAAGGGTATTCCATTTGTTTGGCACATTTCTAATTAATAATAACAGCCTCATACAGAACAAACCTTCTACACTTAGTAAATAGTATACCATATTACCAATAAACAGTCTCATTCATAGACTGAATATTTTTATGAAAAAGCCCAAAAGAAAATATTTGAACAGCCATTACAATTTGTAAATAAATATGCGTTAGTTGTGTAATAAATTCATTGTACTGGTGCACCTATGTATTGCTACTTAAAGGGCAAGGAAAGTCTAAAATAGAATAAGGCTATAAATGCTGTATTTTGTGTACTAAACATAAACATGAACTTACTGCACCACAAGCCTAATCAAACAAATGATTTAAGTTGGCCACATGGGGCGGTCACCTTGTAACTTTGTTAGACATCTCTGCAACATCAAGACTCACACATGCTCAGTGTGGGCTGAACTTCTTAGGGGTCGTCATAAATTATCAAAAAACAAAGCTGCTTGAGTTCTGCATGGCTGGTAAGTAAGGCAGGGGCTCCCCCTGCTGTCCATAAGTATGATTGTTTCCCTGCCAGAAGTTAGGGAATGTCTGACAATTCCTATCCACAGCAGTAAATGTAGGGAGAATTTCACTGCATACAGTCAGGTTTCTTATAAAAACGGTACCCATTTTTTAATTAAAGTATATTGGAGATAGATTTCTTTTTCATTAAAGAAAGAAAAAATGGGATTTTATTTCTTTGCCTTTCCTTGCCCTTTAACTAACTTTTAACTAAGAAAAAGAACTGTTGCTGTGTATTCTTAACCTGCTATACAAGATTAGGTTATGCTGGAAAAATGCTGGCCATTCCATGCTTCTTCACTTTCTTCAATATAGTTTGAAAGGTATTCCTAAAACACTGAAAGCTTCTTCTGCTTTAACAGAGCCACTTACAAAAGCAAGGTTACAGGTATGACACAATCTCTTTTCTTCTAAAATGGATATTCAAAGGCTCAGTACTTGAAAGCTAAAACCCCTGTGAAAGGAGATTTGTATTGTAGAAGCCCAGGCAAGTTATTGGCAATACTCTATTACACTCTTAAAACCCATTAGACAATAGCTGTGAAGGACTCCAGAAAGGGATGTTGAAGATAGAGGACATGCACTCTAAGAGAAGCAAACATCAAAGGGTACATAATATCTATTGACTGGTAAGCATAAAAAAACTTTAGTAAAAGAGAAAATGTGGTCTCTAAATTGTATGCATTTTGAACATTTTGCTTTAGCCTTTTTTCACCGCACTTAGTGATATACACCTAAAAAAAAACAGTTGTCTGTCACAGCAACAAAAATAACACAGATATCATTAAAATGCATTAGGGCCACTTAAAGGAGTTCTTCCCCTTCAAACATTTTTGCAGTTCTGTTGGTTTCAGATTTTTCACCAGAAATACATTTTTCCAATTACTTTCAATTTTCTATTTGAGACCCTTTTCTAATATTGAAGTTTAATTTTCCCCTTCTAAAGCAGCTATGGATGGGGAGTCTCCGACTCTTATTTTTTTATTAGTTTAATTGATGCATTTGTTATTTTTGGCCCTGCTGTACAGAATCTTTGGGCTTTATTAAAGGCAGCTGTTCAAGTATTTGAAAATTCAAAATGCATATTTTTTCGTTATATTTTAGTTCGACTATTCACCACCTAAAACTCGCCGAAAACCAACTAAAACGTTCCGAAGGGCTGTTTAAGTCAATGGGAGAGGTCCAGTGATCAATTCTGAGTTATTTGCAGCCTTTCTGACATTCAAGAATTGAGTTTTTAAAATTCGAATCAAATTCGATTCAAATTAGTTTAAAGTTTTCAGGTTGATTGCATTCAAAGGAGTTTAAAAAATGTGATTTGTTTAATAAATTTATACTGTTCAAATTTCAAATTTATGGGAGTTTAGGGGAGTTTAAAAACTCACATGAATTAGAAATTCAACCTTTGATAAAAGTGCCACTAAATGTATCAATTAAATTGAAATAATTCAGAATTCTTCTGGATCAATGAGCTGCAAGACTGAAACACTAGACATGAACACTAAATTTTAAACTTAAATTTAGGAAAAGTGGTAAAAAATAAAAGAGGGAAACATGAGCCTTGTGACTGTGAAATAAATTCATGTAGTATAAGGAAAGAGTGTATAATAAAATAAAAAAGAAGTATATTCACACTACTTGCTGTAATTATAGAACTGAACAGTGCATGGCATTGGCCTCTAAATGCATTCAGGGGCAGAAGAGCAATGTGTCTACCCCATGTTAAATAGATCAATACCATGCCTATCACCGCATTTGCAAAAGAGAGTGGATAGTGTTTTCTCAGATGCTGGAGTCAAAATGTACCCCTGGCTTTTGAGTATAGTTTAATAACATATACCATAGAATTTAAAAAATATATTTGTTTTTAAGATAAAGTTTAATGTCTTTCTATAGATAAGGTAAATAGTCTGTGTCCAACTAATAAAGAGAGTTCTATTGTTCTTTTGGAAATTAATACTATACACAGGAGTTATCTATTTGAATATTTGACAGTCGAATAACTTGCCCTTTAAATTAAAATTCAACTGCCTAGTTCGATTAAAGGGGTTGTTCACCTTTGAGTTAACTTTTAGTATAATGTAGAGAGTGATATTCTGAGACAATTTGCAATTGGTTTTCATTTCTTATTGTTTGTGGTTTTATAGTTATTTTGCTTTTTATTCATCAGCTCTCTAGTTTGCAGTGTCAGCAATTTAGTTTCTAGGGTACACATTACCCTAGCAACCATGCATTGATTTGAATAAGAGACTGGAATATGAATAGGAGAGGGACTGAATAGAATGATAAGTAATAAAAAGTGACAATAACAATACATTTGTAGCCTTACAGAGCATTTGTTTTTAGATGGTGTCAGTGACCCCCATTTGAAAGCTGCAAAGAAACAGAAGAAAATTGCAAATCATTAAAAAACTATGAAAAATAAATAATGAAGAACAATTGAAAAGTTTCTTAGAATTGGCCCTTCTACAATATACTAAAAGTTAGCTTGAAGGTGACCCACCCCTTTAAACCTACCGAATTGCTATTAAAACCTATGGGAAGCTCCCATAGAGTTTTTTAAAGTTTTTTAGATCGAATAAAAAAAAATTCGACCGAATGGTTAAAATCGATCAAACATTCAGAATGTTCAATCAAATTTTTTCTATTCATTCGATCGATCAAATTGCGGTAGAAACCTTCAAATTTTATATTTGATTTTGAAGGTTTTAAATTCGACCACAATTCGACTGGTCGAATTCGAGGGTTAATTCACCCTCGAATTCGACCAATAGTAAATCTTCCCCTTACTATTATCTGATACTCAAAGGTGATCTCTCTACAGGATTCAGGACTAAAACGGATAATGTTATACACCAAACAGTTCAGAACTTTGCTTTATTTTCTGACCTGGGATTTTACAAAATGGCTCATTAAAAGCATGCTTCTAAAATGCCATAATGATCCCTTGTTTACTCAGTAAGACATATAATTTGGGCCAGGAGCTCTTTCTTACAACAAGTATCCATTTTCTTAAAATGATTCCTTCAGCCCATTGTCATGGCCATATCAGGGACTCATCTTTTTTGATTGAGCAATTATTGTCATTTTTTGATCTTCCCAATCAATGTCTCTTAGCATGGTTGAAAATACGTAGTTGCTATACTTTATTTTTTGACCACACTCATATAAGAGCAGATTATGAATTTCTATAAGAATTCTTGACCTAATTATTATTATTATTATTATTATTATT